>CM040241.1:108371927-108771927 GCA_022545495.1 Chrysanthemum lavandulifolium
TTTCCCAAGTGGAAGAAATCCTGTTGGAACGTTTGTCTCGCTTGGTGCTACTTTGGGATTGCCCAAATCAGTACATAAGCTTTCACAATCTAGTGAAAATCAAAATCATAAGGTGTTCCTCTTTATTGACGATATTCCCTGTAAGTGTTGCACAAGGGCTTGTCAGTATGAGATATCTAGATATTAGAAAATGTAACAGTTTGGTTGAAGTAATTTCGAATGCGGGTGAGCAAGAAGATAGTAGTGAAACAAAAGTTGGCACACATGATGTAGATATCATGTTCCCTTGCCTTACCAATTTAGTTCTTTGTGATCTGCCTAAACTCAAGATCTTCTACTCAGGACATTCCACCATCAAATATCCTTCTTGGGAGTTTATAAACGTGATAGATTGTCCTAGTATGGAGAGATGGGGTTATGGAGTCCATGATATACCCAAGATAGATTTTCAACATCAAGGGACTCCATGTAGCATTAATGATATTATCACTCTACACCATGAGGTATGAAAATTATTTTGATATGTAAAGATTAAAAGAAAACATGTCACTTTTGTTATGCGAGCTAACTTTATTACTTTTACAGATGAATGAAGACACGAAATTTGGGACACTAAGATGAAATAGGCTTTGAATGGCATGGATGACTACAAGTGTGTACCTCGTCAATATTAAAGAAGGATCGACATAGTGGTGAGTACAAATATCATGTATTAAGTAAATATTTTTGAATCACACATTTATCTTATGAAATGTTTTTAATGGAATGCAAGTCTTACTGTATATGAAATAAAAATGTCGAAATCTTACTGTATAAATTTGATGAGTACAAAATGGTGGTGGAGATTAAGTGGATTTTTAAAATAGGATCAACCAAGCAAGACTTTAATTCTAAGATTGCTAAGTTTTACTTCAAGATTGGTTTATGATTGAAAACCTTTACTTAATGTATGATTGGAGACGAGTATGCAAAGTTAGCTTATTGTTCTCAAGTGTACTGGTAAGTATTGTCTGTTGGAAAACTATAATCCCATTAATCTTTGTATGAAGATTAACAGCTTTTATTCCTGTGTTTTGGCTGCAAGTCGACACACAGCAAAGAAACAGATGGCTGAAACGATATTAGGCCCATATTCAGGCTGGGCCTCAGGCCAGACCCATTACTCCATTAGATAGCAGTTATACATAAGTTATTTATAGGTTTTAGGTTTTAGGTTTATAATGTTTCATCACAACGTTTATTGAATCAGTGTGTCTTTTGAAGGCAACGATTCATAATATATAGCATAGGTTTTCTGTAAACAAAACAACCCTTTTCATTATCAATATCAGTTTATAAGGGTTCAACCCCAAATCTCCTTGTTTTCTTTTCTTGATTCTTGAAAGTTATAGCATGATGTTGTTGTTTGATTACACGATCCTGGAACAGCCAAACTGTGAAATTCAGCCCACCAAATTCGAACATTGTCAGTTGTTCTGTATTTTGTCCAGCAAGTTGTTCTCAGGTCTCTTTGTATGATTATATATATGAACCTTTACTCTTAGGGTCCTTTTTCTTCATGAGTCGATGGTAGTTATTTCTTGGGGGAAATGCATCAAAAAATATTTAAACCATCAAGCGATATAGTTGAACCTAGCTTTTAACTGAAAAATCACCTGTACCAATACATTTTTTAGTTGTTGAAAAATTTTAGCATGTAAATTATGTTTACCCCACATTCTGTATACACACTTAATCGTGTGGATACCTCTTTTATTTATTAGTGCTCCACACTAATAAGCATAGGAGTTGTTTTGCACGCTTATGAAAGTAGATGATATACAATGAGAGTATACGATTGCTACTATTATGGAGAAATTACCGCGACAAAACAGCTCTTTAGTTGTAGCATGTTGCATCTAGTCATCCTCTAACTCTTCAAAAATCAAGTTTAGACATTGTTCATCAACATAAACACAAATGTCGTCTGATTCCTTTAGGCAAGGCTGGTCTTCTTGTTGTTTCATACGCTCTTATAAATACATACGGTGATGAAGAATCCTCGTCTTTGTTTTGCAACGTGACCAAATCAGATAGTACAACATATGGTTTTATCAAGTAGCCTCTTTGCAATGTCATGGATCTCGCCTACACGTACATGTAGAGATTGTATTAGAATTTATAGTTCAAGAACTAATATTGAAGCTATTTCTAACTAGTTGTTGATGAGTGCTTATGTTATAGTGGGGTACAGATTTCAAATTGTTGAGCAGTTGATTTGTTGTAGTGAACTAGTGTTATGCAAATAAACAATCATTTTTAAGCTTAACTGCTGAGAATTATCTATTATCTAAAATATATTTAGAACGGGTAAAAAGAAACTATACTTATACAGTTGTATCAGTTATCATCACCAAAGTTGTTTCCATTACATAGCAAAATATCAAATTGAAACAAAAATTGCAGGGTTAAAAAAATGGTATTACAATTGCATTGGAACAATGCGAAGAGGGGTGGCCTTTTGTAAGCTGATACCAAATCTCTCAGTCATGTCCAAATCCTCACTACTTTCATCGACAAGGTTCCAGGGGCGGAACTACATAGTAATTAGGGGGGGGCGGTGCCCTCCATGGTTCACCAAAAAATATCAATTTTTAGTGTAAAAAATAATTTTTTAGGACCATTTTATTAAAGTGCACCCCATTACAAAATCAAAATGCCCCCCACCTTAAGATCAAATAATGTAAAAAACTTACATCTCTATATTAATCTAAAAAATATCGCTTTTAGTGTAAAATTTTTATGACCTTTTATTAAAGTCATCACTTAATTTTATCAAAAAATTTTTGCCCCTACCTCTAAAATCCCTATCCGCCAACGCGAGGTTCCAATCGAATGTATTGAGTAACGAGCCCAACATCATAGGGATCATACGCATTGCAAGGTAAACCAGGACAAATTCTTCGTCCAGCTCCAAATGGGATTAGCTCAAAATATTGGCCTTGGACATCAATCCCTGAGTTCATGAATCTTTCTGGCCTAAAGTCTAATGAGTCCTCCCAAATGTTTGTCTCGTCCCATGGCCCATACATTTATAAGGACTTGTGTGCCCTTTGAATGGTGTGGCCATTTAGTTTAACTTGTTTATCTACTTTTCGAGGAATCAAAAGGGGGAATGGTGGGTGAATCCTTACCGTCTCTTTTACAATGCACTTCAAGTACGGTAGTTCTGAGAGATCTTTCTCTTCAACAATTTTACCTTTACCAATAACGTTTTCGAGCTCTCACTACAAGATAAATGCCATTTAGTGACTGAAAAAAAGAGTCAGAAAAAGCATAAGGGGTCATCACAACTGAGCTTACCTCTCTGTTGCTGAGAACGTGAGTACCTTCCCATTTACATCATCAAACTCTACAAAGCCGGGCCATTTCAAAGATTCTGATTCAAACAGAGCAAAACCAGCGTCTGGTTGACCTCTCCTTATGTATCTGCAAGCATTATTAAACTTTCAGCAAGAATAGATGTAAGATCTGTATGAAATATGAGATGAATAGCAGGATATCACATACTCGATAGGTGTAGTTCTACATTTTAAGGAACTAAAACTAGTTAGAAAGCTTTACAAACCCCCTGGACCCGAGTCTCGGAAACAAGCTCTATCACACAAAACAAACGCTCATACAACTCCAATTCATTAAATTTTTAAAAGGAATAAGATGATTATGTTGATAATTAAGCAAATAATAATTATTCCATCATATAAAAAACAATATATCACCTTTGGTTGACGCTGAATGAACTTATCAGTAGCTTCTAAAAGCAGAGTATTATCCACACCAGCCTTGGAGAATATTCGTCGGGCCAACCCATTCTTCTGTTCCAGAAAGGCTTTTAACAAATGCTCAGTCTCCACAATCTGATGCTTGTTTTCCTTTGCCACTTCAGGCGAGGACACAATTGCTTGCCATGCCATTTAAATTACATTTTTACAAAGCTAGATTCAGATTCTCATTACATCTAGTTAATATAATTTTGTAAACTACTAACAAATAAAAATTTGGAATTTATGGGTGCTTCGGGATTTATCGTTGTAATGAAAGAATTTAAGGCGTAGGATAAAAAAGAGGGGACCAAAACCTTTTTGAAAGCCAGCATATCTGCAAACGGTGATGCATATTTGTGCTTATAACCTGATTTCATCCAGTTAAGTTTGCTGCATAACACGCATACACTAATCTCATAAAAAGAAGATTGGAGAAAGGAAATAGGAATCGATAAGTACTAGTTGATAATATGTCAAATATTTTCCGTCTCCTTGGTTTAAGATCTTCGAGTCCTTTCAGCATGCCTGAAAGACGAGCTTTATACTGTTTAGTAAGAACTACCGGAAAGATTGAAAACATACAATAATTGATGACCTATAGGCAAGTCCCAGACCTTCATAGATTCTCTCCAAAACACGAGGTACTCCAGCTAAAAATGTTGGTTTTAGCTCCATAATATCATCTCTTATAGCACTTATATCCTTCAAAAGGCAACAACCAATTCACAAACGTGGTAAACTTAGAAAACTAGTTATAAGAAGCAAATCTTACCCCATGGTAGAAGCCAACAGAAGCACCTTTACGAAAGAAATATTCTTCAATTATGCGGTCAAGGATGTGTGCGAGAGGCAGAAAGGATAAATAAACATCATCCGCTGTCATCTATCATGGTTGAGAAGTCAACAAAAGATGTAAATCAGTCAAGAGAGACATTGATACTGATTCTTATACGGTATAGCAAAACAAATTAGTACCTTATCCTCATATTGCTCCATGTGAATATCAATACCACTAATATTTGTTATAGCATTTTCATGTGTCAATATAACGCCTTTTGGATCTCCACTGGTGCCACTTGTGTACATAATCATACATATGTCAGTTGCCTGAGGTGTCTGCAACTCTGATGGATGCTCGCTGCCCTGCTCGTCTATATCCAATTATATCTAAAATCATAAATTTACTCAAACTTATACACAAAAGATTATTATGATCACAAACCATATGAAGGAAGTCATTCCATGAAAACGATTTGATCCCGAAGGAATCCACCTTTTCTTTTTCCTCATCCTCCATTGCAGTGAAACAAACAATCGCTGCGACCACAATATCATGATATTACTTAGGCAAATATTTTTGATTTCTAAAATATATTTTCTAAAAACTAATTTCTCACTCTTGAGGCGTCGAGTATGTATACACTCAGGATCCAGTAACTGCAAAGATAAACTGTGCTTAATAGTTGTTGGATATATATAATGAACTTGATGCACTTAGTTGAAGGGTGAAATAAGCTCACCTTGCCAACTTTTTTTATAAAAAATGAAACGCTAAATGCTCATTGCCAAACTATCTTTCAATTTTAAACGCCAAACGCTAAATGCTTAATGCTCCTAAACGCACTTAAAAGCTCATTGCCAAACATAAACCTAACTCTAGAAAAAAATAACAATCAGGTATAATACTTCCAAAAAATAACAATCAGGTATAATATTTCCTCAATTTCAAACAAAAAAACTATACAAATTAATCATCAACATACCATGAATCAGATATTAAATTAACAAATTCAGCTCGAAATAAGCTCAAATTAAGCGATTATTGGATCGGTGTAAATGAAACCGTAATTATTATATGTATATCAAAATTTGAGAAAAAATACCTTCGGCTACGGTGATATGACCGGAGAAGATCACCGGAGATGGTGAGATAACCGGAGATGGTGAGATAACCGGAGAAGATCACCGGAGATGGTGAGATAACCGGAGAAGATCACCGGAGATGGTGAGATAACCGATTAATGGCGAGAGTAAATCAAAATATTTTCATTCACCGGAGACGGTGATGAATGTGTGTTTTGGTTTCCGCCCAAAATATTTTCATTTTCGTGTTTACCTTTTCTCTGCCTTAATGTTTTTATTGACTTTTTTATTGACTTTTTTTATTGACTTTGCTTGTTTTATTGACTCTTTATTTTTCAGTCATAAAATGTTTCAGTCACTAAATGGCATTTGTTTTGTAGTGCGTAGCTTCTTTGACTTTAGTCATGATGTATGGTTTGCGTAGTACTTCTGTCATGGCCCATTCTACCGTATTTGATGTTGTATCAGTGCCGCCAACAAATAAATCCTATATTTACATAAAAAAAAAAAAAAAAAAAAAAAAAACCATCAATAGCTCACTAAAAAAAAAATTGCTTACAAACAATCAAATATTTAAGAAACATATAAAGCCTTGCTTGCAGTGTTTGGGACCAGAATCTTGAATTGTTTCTTATGGTTATAAAACAGTAAGCACAAAAGTATGCATCCCAAACACCCCAAAAATGCATGGATTTTTCAAATATATGTCAACAGCTATAGATATCTAATACGTAGCTTAATTATCACTCACCAAAAACATGCTCTTGATGTGTGACTGATTTATCTCATCTGGATTCTCTTCACTAACTTTCAAAAACACATCCAAAACATCATCTTGCTTTGTTTTTTTCATAACCAGCCTCTCTTTAATCAGCTCCTCAAATATCTGAAAAATCTTCTCAAAATGACAAGTCATTCTCCTCTTAATCCCTTGTGGATCCATCTTTCGCAACACAGGAAAATAATCAACTATATTCGGCTTCCCAGCCTCCACCATAATGTTTCCAACCAGTTCCTTAAACTCTTTACCTGAATCATTATACGGGTCCGCTAAATCCTTGGAGAAAATTGTGTTCAATATAAGATTTAATGATGTTCTAAAAGCAGCACGTCCGATGTCCACAAAATCCTTGGACTTACTAGCTTTTTCACAATATGCTACAAGCTCGTGCACTTTTTGGCTTCGTAAGTGTTGTTTGGAATCAAGAGAGCTACTTGAAAAGATGTTAGAGTTAAGAATTTTTCGCAGGGTCCGCCATTGGGTGCTTACAGGCATCCAAACGACCGAATTTACAGAATGGTTGTGTGCATGAAGGGCGTCTGGGAGATGACGTGTGGAGAAAGCAAGGTCTTGCTTTTGTAGGACTTCTTGTTGGAAAATTGGTTGGCAAAGTGACTTTTGACCAACTTTGGACACAATTATCTATATGTATATGTCACATATATGAGTAATAGTTTGCGTTCGCTGCTCTCCTCAAGAGAGAGCATGATAAGTTCTTTATGTGTCAAAATAGAGTTGATGTGAATAAGATATCGGTCTCAAAGTTGGGCGTTGATGCACTGCCTAAAGAGGAAAAAGTAGTTTATTTTCAATCCCACATCGGGATGAGTAAACTTAGAGTCTGTATCACAGAAATAGAGGCCTAATTCCACAAGTTTTACACACATCAAATCAATAGTTATTATTGATTTCAACATATGGAATACGATCTCTTAAGATGAAATTCCGGCGGTTTTGTTAAGTCAAAGATCAACTTCTCGTTTTGGTTGTTGTCTTAAAAGCAGAATGATGAATCTGTTTTAAGGGCGTGTCAAACACGTCTTGCTGACTTTTAGTCTTCTTTGTTGATCTCTATCGGTGATCAGTAAGTTTTTGACTATTTTATTATTTTATTTAATTATCGTTTATCCGCTACATTCTGCTCAGTATTTAATTTTCATTATTTATTCTTCGTTAATTTTATTTATTGTAATTTAGATTTTATTAATAAAAGTGTAACTGCTTTCCTACAGCCTTAAAAGCAGTTACATTTAATGTAATTAAAACACTTTTATTAAAATCGATTTATATAATTAATGATTTTATACAAACAGTTTTTCTCTTGAAACCAAGATGGAGTTTCTTTGAAAATCGGTTTATAACTAAATGTAATTTTAATTAACATATTTGGTATATGATTTATAAGCGATTTTTAAAATGAGTTTATTGAATCGGTTTATATTGAAACCATGATGAGTTTCTTTTCAAACCGATTTATTGCATATGTTATTGTTTAAATCGGATATTGAAACCAAGCTTGTGTTTCTCGGAATCATATATGGTACAAGTTTACATAAACCATGTCGAGTTTATTAGATACCATATTGTTTTATGAGTTTTTAACTGTTTTAGTGTTTATACATTCACAAGTTAGCGATGGTAACATAATTTGTGACCTAGTGAATCTTGCGAATGTAATTGGTGCGCCAATTACTAACATGGTTAAATATCATGATGAAATCATATTCATTGAAACAAAGTGGAGTTTCTTTGAAACAAATCTCATAAAATACAAGTTGTTATTTTATTAGATTACTAGAACGTGTTTATTGAAACCAAGATGAGTTTGTTTTAAACAAAATCGATAATAGAAATTATCATATTTTGTGGAAATGTTTCTTTGACTTGTTTAGCTTATTTAAACCAGTTGAGTTTAATTATAAACTAAATATAGTTCTTGACACTTTATGCATTTGAAAGTAGATCTATAGAAACCTTGTTGAGTTTCTTTGAAAGAGTAAATCTATTTTGAAACCTTGTCGAGTTTCATTGTCGAATTATACCATGTGATGCGAGATCTATTAAGATATTGTTAAGGATGATTAACAAAATCATATTACAAATTTGTTTTTGTTTCAAAACATTATGTAATATGCGATATTGTTTAATTGTTTAATCGAAAGACTTGTTTAAAAGCGGTTTTGTATAATGGATCTTACAAAACAAGTAGTGTTTTAAACAAAATTTGATGTTATCGTGTTTGTTAAGAAACACTTTGTGATATAGCAAGTTGTTAATTATTCCAAATTTAGTGTTACACTAATAACGAAATATTAACGTAATGTTCGGAATGTCATGAGCGACATCTACAAAATCTGCTCCGAACTTGATGAAAGGGAGACCGATACTCGAGTTATGTGTACGGTAGATGCTTTAAAACATTCGATTTTATGTGCCATAACTATGGGTTAAATGGCTTGAATGAAATGAAAATTGTTGCCAAGGCGGGATCCGACATTAGAAAATGGTGGATTAACACTGGGCATCATGTCATGAGTATGATGATAAGAGTTTGGTTAACTCTTTCAAAGTAGCGAAAAATGGAGAGATGCAATCATGGCAACTCTATAATCGCTAATAGCAAGGGAAAAGAAATGTGATGTTGAAATTCACATGGAAAAGAGCTTAAGTGAACCAACATGTTGTATGTGTCGAGATTTGTAGGAATCTTGTATCCGGATGGTTGCTTAATAAATTTGGCTTTAATTTTATTTTAATCAAATAAAATTGAGTTAACATTGAATAAAATTTTGGTCGGTACAAAGTTATGCCCTTCATTAAATGTTTAAGTGAATTTTTTTTAAAATGAGTATGAATTGAAATTATTTGATCCTTTGAATGTATAGCATGGCCAACTCGGACATGTTAATTTTAACTCAATACATTGTTTAATTAAATAAACGAACACGGATTACAAAAGTAAAACTTATGTTGAAGCCAAATTGACAAGATTGTCTTTTCACTCGGTTGACCAAAAAATTAACCAACCCTTGATTCACATAGTTTTATGTGATTTGGAATCGATACCTACAAAGGTAGCAATTAGGTACATCATCGTAATTGTTGATGGTAGTACAAAATATTGCGACTTTTACTTACTTGAGAGTAAGAATATAGACAAGATTGATCTATACAAATAAGTTTAGAATCAACTTATTATCGAAAACAAAGGCGGTTCGAAGTGATATTGAGGTAAATATGTGTCTTGAGTTCATGTATGTGCTAAACATGGAATAAGACATAAATTTATTGCTCCTTATACACCACAACATAATTGTTGATAGAAAAGAACGTACCTTTAAAGATATGGTTATGCCATGTTGTTAAAGTCATGGTTTAAGCCATGGCATGTGGGAAAGCGGTTTTATTGGCTACTTATCTTTTAGATAAGATCCCTTGTAAGGAAAAGAAGATAGTTTTTATGAACTATGGATGGGAAGAAACCATCCTATAAGTACTTACGAATGTGGGGGTGTCTATCTGCATCGACTCCCAAGGTTCAAAATATTGGACCTAAAGCGTGGTTTGCATAATTTTGGATATGCTCATAACAAGAGTGCTTATCATTTCTTTGTATGTAATTCGAAACGATGAATATACACAAAGATAAGATAACCGAATCAAGGAAAACTTTCATTGTATGAAACCGTGTTTCCTTGATTATTAGAGGAGAATGGATGTTCATCTAGGCTTGGTGGTAAAGTTGTCCATGATGAGAGGCAACTAAATGATGAAGTCCTTCATGATGAGAGACATCAAGATGATAATGTTGTTCGTGATAAGAGACAACAAAGGAGTTGATAATGATCTCCAAGATGAGAGACAAGATCAAATTGAGGAAGAAGAGGTTGAACCTAGAAGAAGCAAAAGGCAAGAACCGAGAAATCGTTTGGACCCAATTTTGTTTCTTTTATGGTTAACGAATCTACTTCATCCGAGGGCGGTTACTTCCTCGGAAGGGCCTCGATGGAAAGAAGCCATTAAAGTGAAATAGATTCTATTTTACAAAATCATACTTGGGAGCTCGTGGATATACCTCACGGTTGTAAACCACTAGGCTATAAATGGATCTTGAGAAGAAGATGAAAGATGGCACCATTGACAAGTATAAAGCAAGATTAGTAATCAAAGGATTTAGACAACGAGAAGGTCTTGATTACTTTGATACATATTAAACATTGTTACGAATAACCTCGATTAGGATGATACTTGCTATTGCCGCTTTAAGAAATTTGGAAGTTCACCAAATGGATGTGAAAGCGGCATTTCTAAGCGGAGATTTAGAAGAAGAAATCTACATGAACCAACCCGGGTTTCATGGCTCTGGACAAGAGAACAAAGTTTGTAGGCTTGTTAAGTCATTATATGGCTTAAAGCAAGCTCCCAAACAATGACATCAATTTTTTTTCCGTCATGTCGAACGTGGATTTAAAAAATAACGGATGTTTGTGGAGAAATAATTGTTGGTATATATGTAATCATGTGTCTATACATAGATGGTATACTTATCATGAAAGTGATAACAAGATGATCAAATCCACTAATGAAATGTTGAGTCAAGATTTGACATGAACTACATTGGTACGCTCGATATGGTTCTTGGAACTAAGATCATATGAAACCAAATGGATTTGTTTGAAGTCAAAAACACTATAAGGACAATATTCTTCGAGAGGTTCAATGTGGGGATTCCGGCCTAGCTAGAACTCCAATGACATCTTTTAAATCTATTTATAATAGAGGTAGAGGTGTTGCCTATTTTGAATACTCGAGAGAATATTGGGCGTCTTATGTCTAATGGCGTGTGTAAGACTTGATTTAGAAGTTAAAATCAAGTTAAGTAAATATACCATTAATTCAAGTGATGACCATTTGAATAGTATTACACAAGTACTATGATACTTACGATATTGCATTTGGAAGATATCCAACCGCTATCTAATGATAGAGTAATGCAAATATGGATTCTTACATAAAGAATCTAGATCCACTAGAGCGGATGTATTGACTCTCACGTGGGAAGTCGTGTCTTGGAAATCTTGAAAGTATTTCAAGCAGACTTTTATAGCTAACTCTATGGTGGAATTTGAATTTATCATTTGAGATAAATTTATAGAATATGCGGATATCTGCGTTAATTAGTAGAGGACATACCAAGATGGCGAACCGTAACGACCATCTATATAAAGTGTGATTGTCAATTGAAAATTGATGAGCTCATATCACAATGTAAAGCGGTAAGTCAAGACATATCCATCATAGGCGTTGATTGGTGCGACAACTACTCTCGACTAGAGTTATCACGATTGACTACGTAAAGTCAATAGATAACATCGCGGATCCGCTTCGAAAGGCTTAAGCGAGAGAGTTAGTTAGTAAGTCGTCTAAAGGAATGAGACTAAAGCCCTTAAAGGAATGAGTTTATATGAAGGAAAACCTAACCCGGTTGATTGGAGATCCCAAGATCCGGGTTCAATAGGACAACCTAATCATATAAATGTGGGGAAGTCACGTCAATATGGGGAGTTACTTAACATTGTAACTTCTAGTCCATTCCTATAACAAATGTGACTTGTTGAGAGGTTAAACATATGGCTTTAATGATTCAAGATGAAATCACAAAGCATAATGATTCGAGATGAAATCACAAAACATATGTTTTAATGATTCAAGATGAAATCACCTATGTGAGAGAAAGTGGGGTCGCTTTGAAGGAATGTGGGCGTAAATCCTAAGAGCTCTTGCGAACAGGGCTAGTGTTCATGACCATAACGAACATGACTATGAGGACTTGACAATGTCGGGGAGAGTCTTGTGTGAAGTGTAATGTCGCTCACGTAAACAGTGAGTTCAAGGACATCAGCGTCTACTCGGATCTAGGAGACTAAGTCAACTCACGAGGGAAGGTTCAAAGGTCACACCTACCTATCCTTTGCAAGATTCAACTATTGGAATTTCATCGTAATTTTGTGTATTCGACCGATCTCCATTCATGTGGGGATTGTTGGAAAATTGGTTGGCAAAAGTGACTTTTGACCAACTTTGGACACAATTATCTATATGTATATGTCACATATATGAGTAATAGTTTGCGGGTTCGCTTCTCCTCAAGAGAGCATGATAAGCCTTTATGTGTCCAAAATAGAGTTGATGTGAATGAGATATCGGGTCTCAAAGTTAGGCGTTCGATGCAATGCCTAAAGAGAAAAAGTAGTTTATTTTCAATCCCACACCGATTGGGATGAGTAAACTTAGAGAGTCTATTGTGTATAAATAGGCCTAATTCCATGTTTACACACATCAAATCAATAGTTATTATTGATTTCAACATATGGAATACGCGTCTCTTAAGATGAAATTCAGGCGGTTTATTAAGTCAAAAGACAATCCCATCGTTTTTTAATTTGTTGTCTGCAGGAAGCAGAATGAATCTGTTTTAAGGGCGTGTCAAACACGTCTACCGACTTTTAGTCTTCTTTGTTGATCTCTATGGTGATCAGTAAGTCTTTCGACTATTTTATTATTTTATTTAATTATCGTTTATCTAACTACATTCTGTTTGTATTTAATTTTACATTATTTATTTATCGTTAATTTTATTTATTGTAATTTAGATTTTATTAATAAAAGTGTACTGCTTCCTACACTTCTTTCGCGACATCTGAGGATGAGATGGCTAGTGTAGTGATTCGACCAAGTTTTAAGTACATAATAGGGCCATGGGTCCTGGCTAGCTTAGCTAAGGATTGGTGTGGCTGGTCACCGAGCAAGTGAAGGTTTCCAATAATTGGTAACGGGGTTGGGCCAGGTGGTAGATTCTTTGGTTCACCGATGCCAAAAATTGAGAAAATGGTTCGGAGAAGTGTGTAGGACAAGAACAGACCAAGAAAAACAGTCACTAACTCCATGATGTCGTTGGTGTTGCTGGTGTGTTATGTGTGGATGTTACTTTATATAATAAATGAAATACAGTATATATATAAATGAAATGCATGAATTATTAAGCACCACCAAAATTATAATATTAATTAATATTAAAAATTACTCCGTAATATATATCGCATCCACAGTTTAAAACGGTTGCGTTTCAGCGTTTGGAAAAAACAAAAAACACGACAATTTGCTAAAGAAAACAAAGTGTAAAACGACGTCCACGTCGTCTCGGCGAGAATGCCAAAAGTGAAAAAAATATCCTTAAACTATGCGCCGCTTTACAGAATGCACCCTTAACCTTTAAATATTTACGATTTTTTTACATAACAAACTTTATTCGTCAAATATGTAGCATATATCTATCGAATTATTCCGGTTCGAAGAGCTCTGGATTACAAACAAAACATGTCCAATATTGATGTGTTTTTTACTTATGAACGCTTTTATAAAAAATGATGAGGTTTAATATATCTTTTATAAAAATTTACAAACAAAAACAAACTTTTAAAACACACCCTTAAACTATCTAATAACTTTAAAAATCAGTAGAGAAGTAGCAAATAAACTACAAAGGCCAAATACGTATAATTCTATAAAAGTTTGAATTATATAAATTATTTATGACCTTTTTATATAACAAACTTTATTCGTTAAATATATATCAGTTAACTAGCAAACTATTTAATACAAAATATATCATTATGAAGGAATTTGGATTACGAACAAAACAAGCTACTATTGATATAATTCTGACGCACGCAGGATTTACAAAGAACACTAAGTCTAATGTATCTTTACTTTTTTTTAAAATTACAAATCACACCCTTAACTTTAAAAACCATCCTTTTTCCATACAATTTTATGATAGTTAACATAGAGTATTAATAAAAATTGCAAAAAGTGCCTCCAAACTATGCGACGGTTTACAGAAACTACCCATAATTTTTTGATGTTTACGACTTTTTTTACAAAACAATCTTTATTCGTCAAATATTTATCGAAAATTGGGAAAATTCTTTAATAAAAATTATATCGATGCGAAGAGCTCTTAATTACGAACAAAGTCAGCCCAACATTGATATGCTTTTGACTTACAGGTGCGAAGAGCTCTAGAATTTAAATATATTTTTTTTTAAATATAAAACACACCCTTTACTTACCCGGTAACTTTAAAAACCATCATCGAGTATTACTAACTTTTTGTATACTTTTAGTTATTATGCTACATGAGTTTAGGCCACATTGCATAAGAATGTGATATTTTAAAAGGAAGCCCAAATATTGTAGCCCAAATAAATATGAACATAACATAAGCAAACGGTTTTGGCGACAAACATGTGAACAAAACATAGGTCCGGAAAACCAAACGGCAAAAAGAATGCGGTAACGCGCGAGTGTATCCACTTCGTATATATATCAACCACTATTTAAAACGGTGGCTTTTTTACCGATGTTAAAAAAAAATAAAACGACAACTTTGTGCAAAAAGAAAGAATAAAACGACGTCTCTGAAACAACGTCGTTTCGCCAAAAATGGAAAAATTGCAAAAAATACCCTCATACTATGAGACGATTTACAAAACCTATCCTAAAGTTTTTACTATTTACGACTTTTTTATATAACAAACTTAATTGTCAAATATCTAACAAATGACTAGCGAATTATTTAATAAAAATTACCAATGCGAAAAGCTATGGATTATGAACCAAACGATTTATTGAATATTTATTTGAATATTAATAATTATATTCTTTAAAATAACCCATATGATTTATAATAGTAAGAGCTATGGATTGCGAGCCCAAAGGATGCAAAGATGCTAAGTGCTAAGTGCTATATATATTTGAATATTAATAATTATCTTTTTTAAAATAACTCATATGATTTATTGAATATTTATTTTACTTTATCTTTATAAGTAATATTTACTTGTATCATCCATCTATGTGAGACAAATTTAACAAACATTATTTTTGAGAACTAAATTTTCTTATTATAATGTAAGTGATTTTAAAAGTCATTATTGTGTTATTATTTAATGATAAACTTGACTACGGTATTATCATTAACTTCTTTATCTCATACATTTACAAGGATAAAGATTCTCTCGAGTTGTTTTACAACTTGAGTCGAGTTGGATATGTGTGGTAGTTGGATTTAATCTAATGGCTCGAATCAAAGTTAGCTTGATTTGGTATTGGATCAAATCCAATGGCTCACATCCCTTTAACTTGACTCAAGTTATAAAAATAACTTGAGAGGATCCTTCTCCCATTTACAAAATACCTACTACCAACTCATTATTGTCACCACATCACGTGGATAATCTACAATTTTTATATGAAATTTTTTGTTATTGCATAACAGTATTCAAAACTAAAATTATTGTCGTCCGTATATCTATTGCATTGTAAAATATAGATCTAAAAAAAAATTCGCTGAATATTTTAATTGTATGACGCCCGCCGCTGCAACGCGCGGGTACCTTGCTAGTCATCATACAATAGATTCTCATTTTGCAGTTACTTGTGAAAGAAGAGGGCACAAGAGAGCGGGCCGGGCTGCATGTTTTTGGGCTATGCAAAACACCTTAAATTTTTATCTTCTCGGCTTAATTTTTATCGATAGTTTCTATAGTGATATTATTATTAATTTTTTTTAGCAACAATTTTCTTTACATCCTATATCACCTGTCTCACAATATATCTCATAAATGCCTTCAACGAGGCTTCAACCCACAACCTCTATTTTCATTAATTTAGTAGCTGTGAAATTGTACTAATAGTATCTTTAGGACTTCACATTAAAATGACACTAAGCACTCAACTACTAAGGATACATGAGATGATGAGAATACTTGCATCATTGTGAGTCTTTATATAATCTTAAAACCACAAGGCTGTGGTTCATGGATCACTCACATACTTCCAGACCAAAAGCGCTTTGTATATTGTTTTTTATTCAATGTTTTCATGCTGACTTAATTATTCAAACCCGAGATTCATGTGATAATCAAAATGTCAAAATTCAGGAAGTTAACCGATCGCCCCTTGTGCATTGTTGACTATATGGATCACAAGAAACGATATGATCTTCGACAACAATTACAATGACTTACCCAAAACCGGTCAACTTAACTAGACCCAAAGCTTTTTTACACTGATTATGATTCCGTCTTAACATATTGAAAATCTACGATAATCATCTACATATGTCAATAACTACAGCAAACAATTAATACGTACCCTACAAAGAACAAGAACTTTCATCATCTGAAGAGCTACATGGTCGCCTTCCATTAAACGCGTCAGTAACAGGAATTGAGTTTACAGGAGCAGAAAATTTATGAGCACCGACTTCTTTGCATACCTGATCAAGTACTGTCAAGAAATCCCTCACAACCATAAATATTCTAAACGGGTGAGCTTCTTCTTTAGCCGAATTCCCATGAAAATATTCTGTTATTTCTTTGACTAATGAAAGCGTCTCACTTTCTTGAACTTGTATCTTGATAACCTCTTCTTGTCCCGTCTTTAAAAACCTATTAACTGAATCCGAGAACTTTGTGCTTTCCATCAATTTAACAATATTGATAATATCAGTCATTCCATTTGAGAGTTTTCTAACATCCCCATTAAGAACCTCTGAATCCATACCAGCAGCTTTCTTGACATTTGATAGGTCTGAACCAAGGCTAGAAATGATCTGAAGTCCGATTGTGGGGTTTGTGGTTTGGTTGGTGTGACGAGCACCTTCTGTTCGGATTATTTCTTGAACTACAAAGTGTAAGAGACTTGTTTTGCCATCGGCACCTCTAACGTCAATTAGTTTGAGGAGTGTGTCGAGTTTGAAGGCTTGGGCGTCTCCACGGTTTGTGCCAATGTTCATACGGTTTCCAGTTTTGAGAACAGCTTCTAGTAGCTTTAGGAACATTCGATTGTTTCTAAGTTCTTCACAAGCTGCCTGTTTTTACATTCAACATTTGGAAATTGTTAAAACCAAATTATAGAGACGCTACATATATAGTTACTTAATCAGCACGTTTTTAACCTATAAATTGGTCATCGAAGTGTTTCACTTTCATCTCAGAGAAATGATTCTTGGTTATTTTACGTATATTAATTAATAGGATTTTCAAACACTGTAGAAAAGGAAAATGATTAATTGATAATGATACCCTTACACATCAAAAGCACATATAAACATCAACTGTTATGCCTGTTTATAATCTGATTATAATTACTAGAATGGAGATTCTATAAAACAGACAAAATAAAAATGGGCTCTAACATGTTCCAAATATACAAGTTCATACCAAAGTATCCCCCAGTTCAGCAAAACTATTTTTCGAGTTCAGTCAACTCCTTAAAATACGTAAAAAGAATATATTTCTAGATATTTCTCAGAATTGGAAGATCAGCCAAAAAAAGACTTACGAAACCAGAGATCCTGTGGTATAGAAAGGTTTACAAGTACATCTGGTCAAGTTGTTAGAAAACACATATTTGGGTCGTGTTTTAAGAAAATTATGCTACTGGGCCAGTAGGCCATATTAATGAATCTCCTATTCAACATCATACAAATATAATCACTTCCAAATTTCGTAGTAAAGTGCCAAAGAATTCTAAATTTCCAGTAACAATCGAGTGAATATAATAAGTATTTACCTCAAGAGTTTGAAACGATCTTTTGAGGTATTCAACCTCAGAATCAAAATTGGAAACATAGAGCATTGCACCAACTCTTTTAAATGCAAAAGGTACATCAAGAATAGCTTTAAGGAACTTCTCAGCAGCACTAAGCTTGAAAGGCGAATCATCTTTATGTTCCTTTAGTTTACATTCTTCTTCTTTAGTTGGAGCCATTTTTAACAAACTTTCAAGAAGCTCAGTCCCAAGTGCGTCTACATTACCTGATTAAGAAACATAAATCAATACGTATTTTTTATTATAATTATAGAAACATGACATGAATCTTTAAGTTAATAATGAATGAAGAAAACCACCTTCTAAAAGTGCATCACAAACTTCTTCAATTGTCACATTAAATGCCCGCAATGCGATTGAGATGTTCTGAGACTTCTTTGGATCAAGAACTTGACTTTCCTGATTGACCGATGAGGGAAAAAGCGGGCGGTTAACTGTCAATTTCTCGCTTGACTTACTTGCATTTGGTGGTTTTACAACGAATAACGTCTCAATCATCTCTTCGTTTAATCTATAAGTCAATAACCCCAAGTCATAAGATAAGCGAATTTACAATAAAACACAAACACATGATCAAGAGTTTAACAAGATATTTCTTACTTGAAGGAGCTTGATTTGAGATGATCCCACACCATATCACGATCAGAACTCGCTTTTACTTTATCCCAATGAAGCGGCTTTAATTTCAGTTTTGGGGTGTCCTCTTTTATTTCAAAAAATTCTTGACTTTTCGACTGATATCTTGTAGGTTTGACCAAAACCGGTGGAGTCAGCCGAATTGCCTGCGTCGGTGGATTCAACTCCGGTAGCTTCGTTGGCAACGGAGGTGGGGGTGGGATTCTCGGTGGCATAAAAGTTTGATCATTTGATGAATTTGATAGTCTAGGTGATGACTCGAGACTATCTTTACTCAACCCAACATCCGGAGACTGGATAATTAGAGGATGACGTGGCAGCGGCGGGGGTGGTGGTGGAGCAGGGCGAGAAGGTGGAGGGGGGGTTTGGATAGCTATGAGGTCGGGTGACTTCATTCTTGAAGTTCTTGGACTTAAACTAACTGGCGGAGAAATGCTTAACGAAATAGACCGTGCAGGAGAACCTGAACTTGATGATGAGTATGACGACGAAGAACCCGACCTTGTACTCCTACGAGACTCATAGTTGCTAGTCACTGGTATGGCATTAAAGGCTCGTTTACCACCTGACAATGTATAGATATTAGTTACAATATTTAACAAGCATTAGAATCAAGAGATAACTCGGTATTAGAGGGTGATTGAGATTGCTTATTTTTCAGCTTATGCTCATTTTAAACAAATTCAAATAAACACCTTCAAACCATTAAAACGTGCTTTATGTAAGTGTTTATTTCATCCCACAATAAGCAAATATGATGGTGTCTGGGATCATCTTATTTAGCACTAATCTGATAACATTTCAAGCAGCTAAGCACTTTAGAATTAAGTAATCACTTAATTAACATCATATTATTACGTAAGTCTTTGGTTAAAATGCTTATTCAAAGTAGCATAAGCCCATACAAAATGAGTTTATCTTCGACTCCACCTTAATCTAATAAGCTAAAAACATAAACCTCAAAAATATAACACCCTTTTATTTTCTATAGACATTCTTCACACAAAATAATTGACATTGTATCACCCAAAATAATTGACATTGTTTCCATTTGTGTTCTTTTACCCCAATACTAGAAACACAATCATAAACAAATACATAGACATAAAAACAATTTATACGTAAATAACTAGCTAGGGGTGTCACTATATGAAGCGACACGAAACAACCTTTTTTTTACCCAACTTGGCATGACACGAAACACGACCCAAAACCACCATGTTCTTTGTCATGTTTGATCATTTATAAGTATGTAACAATAATCTAAGCTTATTCAGTTTAAACTTAGGGTTAGGTCTAATACATGTTTCGGGTACAAAAACCTCTACTTGAGTCCATTTTTAACATTAACCGCGCTGGCAAAAATAAAATATTTTTTGGTATTTTTGGGCGCAGGTTTTTCGTTAGGTTATAAACAAAATATATATTTACCATCATCCGACATTTTCGGAGAATAAAACTCGTCATCCACCTCCGAAGTCTCATATCCACCACTCTGAACCACCGTCTTCCCACCACCACCACCACCACCCTTCAACGGCGGCAACGGCCGGAGCTCCGGCGACCCCACTTTTTCACCACCACCCACCTCGCCACTACCACCATTACCACCACCAACTCCACCATGTGAGTTCACAAGTGTCCCTAGATACAAAAACTCAGAGCTAGTTTGAGAAGGCCTGTTAAGCTTAGGAATCTTGTTATACTCATTACCACCAACTTTCTCATCACTAAAAGATGGTGTATGTTCAGTACTGGTACTAAGCTTCTTATGTCTTTGGAGCTTGAGAATGATGGTGATGACGAGTATGATAAGAAGGATGACCGCAAGTGTGATGAGTATAGGTGTGAGCTTAGAAGTGTGGTGAGTTTTTTGGGTCGTGGGTAGGTTCAAGGCTGAGATATTGGCGGGAAATGAGGCTGTGGCGGTGGAGGTGGTGGAGGGTGGTGGTGGTGGTGGTGATGGGATGGTTTGGAAGAAGGGTTGGTCGGAAGATGGTGGTGGTGTAGTGGTGAGGAAGGGTATGTTTGGCGGTGGTTCTTGTGGTGGTGAGGGTGGTTGTGATGGTGGTTGGGAGGGTGGTTGTGATGGCGGTTGGGTGGTTTCCGGGAAGAATGGCTGGTGGAGGGTGCGGCGGTTATGGGTGGTGATGGTGGTGGCAGTGGTGGTAGTGGTCAAAGTAAACACTAGAAATATGACAAAAATGTGCATATTTTTAGTGTTTTTGTGTGTGTTTTTTAGTGTATGTTTTAGAGTGTTTTTTAGTATGTGTTTTAGAGTGTTTTAGTGTGTGTGGGGAAGGTGAAAGTTAACACAACTTACACAAGAAGTATGATAAAACAAAATGTTAATTTGGAAGTGTGGCCATCAAGATTGTGTTGTTTGGAATAGTAGCCTAGACATGAAGATTGTGTGTGTGTTTTAGTGTGTGAATGTGTGTGTTTTGTAGTGTGTATTTTATTTACTGTTTGTGTACAGTAATGTGTTAAGAATTTTACCGTGATTGCATAGAGTGATGTGATAGGTCTCAGACCCAAGGAGTGTTTCCAGCTAAGATTCTTGTGAAGCAAATTCCAGCCTTGTTTTAACTAAATTAATATTTTTGGTGTTTTACCGAGTTGTGCAATATGCAACCTAAGCTGTATTATTGTTTATGTTTTGTTATTGTTGCTTGGCTCTTTTATCTATAGAAAATTGGATGATACGCGTTGTTTTCTAGTTTTATTTTGATTTTTGTAGATTTTTGATCGGTGATTTACACACTTTAAAAAATGATTCGGACAATTACATTTTGAGTGTTTGGACATTTATACTTTCATGTTAGTTTTAATTATGTTAATCCTATAAAGGTATAAATGTCAAAACACTCAAAATTTAAGTGTCATAATCATTTTTGAAAGTGTGCAAATCACCTCTCATATTTCTCATATCTGTTTTTTAAAAGAAAGTGTGGATTTAGTTTTTTTTGGTCTATTCGACATTTTTCTTGTATTTTACCACTTTGTTTTTTAGGCATGTTGAGCGTAAATAGATGCAAACACCGACACAAGTTCATGAAACATATGGGATAAAGTCGAGACCTTTTTATTTTTATTTTTGTACATGTCTATCATCAGATATACTGTCCAAAAACAACTGCAATGCATCAATTTACAAAAGACTATTTATTAACTAATAAGCTTTTGAATGATTTGATGCATTGAAACAAAAGCTTTATTAAAGATTTTTTGAAAAATGACCTGATAGATAACAAGTGTTTGACACAAAACTAATTACGCTATTTTCATTAATTGAAGACTTACATGACACAAGTGGGGTACAGAAAAAAAACTATTGTAAAACTTTTAGCATTACACAAGATTTTAAGAAAAGTTTTTTTATAAGAAAATAAATGCAATAATTAATGTATTAAATGCGTCAAGTATTTAAATATTTGATACATTTTAGATGCTTTAAAGTTATACTACCGCCAATAAGACTACTCGGAGGTAGGGTGAGTCTTAGAGGTGAGTGTTCCACTCACTTCGTGAGTCCATGCCAACCCAAACATTTCACACGTGGTCGCGCAATTCAAGGCGGGTTAAGGTGAGTAACTCACTACTTGATTTTAATGAAGCAACTCCCAACATGTGTTTTATTAAGTATTAAAAGAAAAAGAAAAAGTTAAGGTGAGTGGGTGTGAGTCATTTGTCCGCATAAAGGTGAGTGGTAGTGAGTGGAAGAGAGAAGAGTGAGAAAGTTGACGTGGCGCTGATGTGTAAGGTGAGTGCACAACGCGTCTTAGGTGCCTAGGTGGAAGATCAACGATGTGTGCTCCTTATTACCCTCTCCATCTGGGACGCGTCTTATGTGTCATTTGGGGAGAAGTTGGTTGTTCGGATGACTGACTCGTGTGAGTTGTGGTTGTGTGTGTGTGACTTGGTTTGGTAGGGTATATATGTGTTTAAGTGTGGTATATTTGATGGTAATATTGGTTAGGTTATTATATTATATTAATGTTAATAATAAAGTTGGTTGTAAAGAAAGAAAATGGCGTGATGCTAAAATAGCGATAGTAAATTTCATTGTGGTTACTCCTTATTAGTAGTAGACTAGTAGCCTTATAAATCTAACTTTATAAATTCTTGAATAGTTCTCATCTCTTTTAGGCTGGAGGGCAAGGTAAGTGTGCATTCACCTTACACATCAGCGCCACATCAGCTTTCTCTCACCTCTCACTTCCACTCACTTCCACTCACCTTTCTGTGGACAAGGCACTCACCTTCACTCACCTTAACATTTTTTTCTTTCTTTTTTTACTTTACAAAATATATAAACGTAACTAATGAAAATAAAAACGCGAACGTACGAAATTAAAACATTACATAATCTTCGAAATTAAAAAAGTACATAAACTACAATTATTAAAAGCATAAACATACGAAAGTTAAACATTACATAAACTTCGAAATGAAAACTAAAACTCGAAACCCCACTTCGCTTTGATCCCCGCTCTAGCCTCTTCCATGGCTCTGCGTGCTTCCCCGGTCAAGTGGTCATATGATTGCAAATAGAACATCATGTCTTTTTGTCTCGCTTTATACTCCTGCACTTCCACCTCCCTTTTTATTGCCATAAATTGACCCGTTCTTTCATCTTCAATTGTATGACACGTTCATTCTGCATGCCAACTCCGATATCATCATCGCGCCAACGTCTCGTCATTCATAGTTCAACGATGCGTTGGCCGCACACCTTCTTCTTCCATGCACTTTTGCTTTGTCCCCCGGTGGTCGTCGAACTTCTTTGCACATCATCCTCCTCGTTTTCTTGAGCTTGACATTAATTATCTTGGCATCCCGGCTTGATGTTGAATGAACTAGACCCGATGACTTGTATCTCTTGGACCTTTCGCTTGATTCCTTTGTTAAAAATTTGGAACTTCAACTTCATTCCATTTGTCACGACTTCTTAACACCTCCCAACAATGTTTGAGTGTGAGCAGCGTGACCGTATTCGACTTCAAAGTTTAGGCGTGCGTATTGTAGTAATCATCGTCTCTGCTCCACTTATCCGGTTCATACGCAAGGTTATTGAACACTCCACAAAACCGAGCCACGTTCGGGCGCACCGTCTTCCATTACCACAAACCATATCGTGCGTTCGGCGATCCATCTTTGTTTTGCTCTATATGCGCCTTTATGTCACCAAAATCCATCGACTTTCCTCGCGTTACCTCGGCACTATCTTGAAACATGAACCCGACCTTTGCCAACGCAATTTCTTCATCTTGGGTCCATGGAATCGTTCGGGATAGCTCCTCGATGCGAGAAGTCCTGAACTTGCGTCTTCGTCACCTTTTTGGCGGTGCGGTTAGGGGCCAATTCTTCGACAGGCGATTCTTCACGAGGCGGTTTGATAAATTCATCTTGAAAAAGGGAGTACATTTCTTCATTTGCAAATGCGAAATAGGAGACATGTTTTGTTGTGTATGAGATTGTGATGACGAACCACCCTTGTGTGTTTGTGACAAGTAGTTTGGGTTATCAAATGGGAGCGCGTTTTGTTGTGAAAATTGACTAAACGCGCTTTGTTGTTGTTGTTGTGCGAATTGGCTAAAAGCTTGTTGTTGTTGATGTTGTTGTGGATATGGGTTACGGTATGGTTCGTTTTGGTATGCTTGGTTATAGAATGATTGTCCTCGGAAGTTGATTTGTTGGTTTGGCGAAAGAGTATTTCCTAAACTGAAGGTTCCTTCGGGTGTCGGTGGATTGCTTCGGGGATTTCTTCCTCGGAAACGATTGGTGTTTGGTGGTGTTTTTTCTTGAGGATTTTTTAAATAAATATGTAGTTATAAAATGTAGTGTGTGTTTTAGAAAATATATTTGATGGGTATTTATAAGGAGAAAATGGGGTAGTGGAATTTTTTTTCTTTTTTTTTTTACAAAAGCCTCAAACGATGGCGTGAAAAACAATGAGGTGAGCAACTCACCTTAAGTCTTCTTGAATTGTGAGCCTCACGGGTGAAATGCAACACACTGCACAAAAGTCACGAGTGACAATGCACTCACCTTGCATTCACCTTACACCTTGCCGCCCAGTCTTATGTTTATGCCTTCGATCGTTGGACATGCAACAAGCTAGATGCTATTAAAGGGGTCAATTCCTTTTGTGCTTTATTGAGACCTTAAAACGGTCTTATTCTCATTGCCATTGAAAGTTTGCATCCTGTAGTACCTCTTTGGTATTAAAACCCGATTTTTAGTTGAGACCTTACAATGGCCTTATGTTATTTAGACCTACAACACAAGCTTAAATACATATCTAATGCATAAATCACTTGTACAATTGCAATAAATACTTTCTCTCTTCAAATTCCCATCAATCATTTGTTTAAATCAACCAATCAAATCATTAGGTTCATTTGTAAGCATGATTAATAAGCACAACAATCATTTTTCTTATTTTTTTTGCATATTAGTATGAGTAACTACTACGAGGAGTACAAACTCTATGTAATAAAGCTTGCGTATGATATGTAAAAAGTATGCTTTTGGTTTTTGTAAACCTAACAAAAGTTAACAAATTTTAGATAATCATTTAGCTAATGATCAAATATGTACAATAACTATCACTAGTTTTTTCCCCTTTCTGTAGTAGAAATGATTACGTAAGTGACACTTGCTGTATAAAACATTCGATCATGTATAAAAAGAGATTTGATTGTTGCACGTTGCGGCGGAACCAATTTAAGTATGGTATTTCTCTGACTTATTTTCGCTTTCTGGCGCGTTGTGGCATTTGATGGTAATAATATTAGTTTTGTAGTTTAAAACTAATTTCAAGGTTTAATGTTGGCACAATTGTACCTTAAATACATTCGGGGAAAAAAAGAAAAGGATTAGAAATACATGAGTATTGACTATGATACATAAAAAATGACTGAATAAACTGCGACGTTACACGAATTGCACGACATGACAAGAGTTAATTATTAAAATTACCGAACATCCAAGAACAAACACATTACACATTCCCACACCAAAGAATATGAGAATGAATCTTCAACAATATCAAACCATCTATATTTCTCGATGAAATACTCATGATATATTGTCTTTCACCAAAAACCTAACCATCTTCGGATCTTACCAAATATCAAAAATCAAACTATCTCGGTCTTTGACCATAGAACCTCTATATCTCACCAAAGATAAAAATATCTATGTCTTTCAACAACATCAAACCATCTCAATCTTTCACGAAAGATCAAATATTAGCCCTATATTTTTTTCTGACTTAAAATTCATAACCACACTATATCGAAAAGAGATAGTAGGAAGACTACAGTTTCATAACTACAATTTCCTCTTCTAGTGACTCCATCTCTTGAAAAAACCATCTCGGGTGTCTCTATCATAACTACAGTTTCATCTAGAACTGTTGTTCCCGTTTCACAATCGTATACAAACAATTAAAGCAATAAACCAACTGATTGTGAATAATGACTGAAATAATGTAAGTAAAAACACACTGAATAATTTTCAACTTATATATTCTTTATTAGAAACAAATCAAAAGAATACATTACCCAAGTACTTGGAATAGTACTTGGGATTGAAATGACAAAGTATGGTATCTCTCGCTAAGCTCGGGCTAAGTCGAAAGCACAACTACAAAGGAACCATTGAGCTATCTCGGGGACGAGTTGTGTTGGAGGAGTGAAATATGGCTTGTGTGTGTGTTTACAATTAATCCACGAGCTTAAAGTTCTTCCACCCATCTCTTATGCTATTTATACAAGTGTGGTTTTGACTCTATCTTGAGGACAAGCGACAGTTACAAAAGACAAAATCTTGATGTATTTTGTCTCATTCCCATTAGCTATATTAGGTAAGTGACAAGGTCGCTTTCTTCTTGTCAATGATGACACCGAGCACGATAGTTAACGATTCACGAAAGTTTGGTGGTTGATAAGGACTTAGTCTTATCTGTTCAAACTTATCCCGCCTTGTCCGCTCATTCTTGATCTTCATAGCCTTGATCTTGATCTTTAGTTTGTCTTTAATGTTAGTAGTTGGTGAGGAGTTTGGGATTCGATGAGTTATTGTCATTACACACCTGAATCCACCATCTTCTTCTTGACTCAGTCTTCACCTCTTAAGTTTCGCCTTACTGAGTGGAGAAACTTCTTCTTTGTCTCATACTAAGTATCCTGAAGACAGCTCACTAAGAGACTATGCGCTCAGTGACTTGTTAATGTTTAAGGGATTAAACACTTAGGGTATTTTCTATTCAAATCCTAGACTTAAGGGGTTTAGGTATTCACGGAACCCAACAGTCTCCCCCTATTTGGATATACAAATGGCCTAAGTGTTTGATCAATGTAAGTGAGCAAATGGCTTCTTCTTACACTGTATGTACTAATGAACATAATAAGGAACACTTAATATTTTAACAAAACATACATCGTTTATTGATCATATTACATGGTTCCTATCACCAGTACAAAAGATAAAACATATGATGTCATTCAAGATGGATTCCCAGTGCTTCTAGCTTGACTTTCTTCTTTAGGAGTGTTTCTTTGTAAGGGTGCTCTCTTATCTTAGTATTCAGGTCAGTGCAGAACCTGATGTTTTCTGGAGTTTGAATTTGAGAGGCCACTGGTAGGTAGCTTGCCATTGTAGACACCCCTGCAAGATCAATGTCACTCCACCTTTGGAATGTTGGGTTCCCATAGACATCAATAAAGAAAAGTCATCTTTCAGGCTTTTCAATACAAAGACAATTCACAAACTTCACACCTTGGTGTAGCTCCTGTTGCGATCGGGCCGGGTAACTTGATTTGAGTCAGTTCAACCCTTTTCTCTTACCATGGGTTGGTGAGGCCGAGATCCTTGAGCTACTGATTGAGTGGTTGAATCTAAGTTGTGATGGTGCTTCCTCGATCTTTCATACCGTTTCTTTGAGGATTTCATCGACTCCTTGACCTTTGCATTACGCTTGTTGCTATGATAGGACCAAGCTCATCAAGTTCGGTGATACCAAAGTCGATAAACTTCATGGGATCATGAACCTCAAAATGCCTTTATCATCCCCAGAGACATTCATTGCGATGGTTTGGACTTGGGATGATTTTCACATCGATGATCTTCTCGGTAGCCTTCTGCTTGTCATGGACCAATCGTAGTGGTCAATCCTTTCCTGCCTGATGGCTGCAGCCTTCCTGTTCTTTTCATCTAGTTTCTTTCTCATGGCAGCCATTTGAGCAGTCTGAGCATCTTTGAACTTTTGGCCTGCCTGTCCCTTTTCAAGCTTCTTGGGATCAATTCCAAGCTTTTCAGCCACTACTTGTACCGATTGCTTCTTTGCTTTTCATTTCTTCCTCGGCCGGTTTCTTCGCTTGTCTTCCTTTTCAAGGTAGGCAATTAGGCATCTTTGGAGTGGCAGTACTTTGTGTTCGATGACATAGGGAATCTTCTCGGGGCTACGATGTGGTCATTATGGCTTTTCCTTTGTCTGGCGGATGAAGAGGATGCTACCGGTGGAGGTGTTGTTGTGATGATTGGTGTTGTTGTTGCTAATGTCATTGTCACTATGGTTGTTCTTTGTTGTTGATGATGGTGGGGATGAGAGTGGTGTTCTTGATAGTGGTTGGTGGCTCCCCTCGGTGTGAGAAGGAGTCTCTTGATGGCTCTCCCCTCAACTGTTGATGCAGCGTCGGTGAGCAAGAGTTGCTTGGGATCTTGAGGGAGTAGGGCCGCTTCACCTTTAAAGGCTTGATATATCTCGAGACCATGGCCTTGATGGCGGTTGTATCTTGTTGAAGACTTGTGACCTTTTCGGCAAGATTGGCACGAGATAATTCTAGACTTCTAGTGCGGTCATTCTAGGCCCAAGATTCCGAGGCCATAGAAGGCGATGCTTTAGCCGATCGATAACGAGCATCCGGTGAACCCGGTGTTGATTGAAGAGGCGAATGGAAGATCGAAGACCACGAACATTTGCAGTTGAAGCATGTTGAGCAGTTCGGTGAGGCGGAGGAATTCTTCATGTGACCTTAGTAGCCTCCAGCACTTTGGAGTTAAGTGATGGGTCTTCTTTAACAGAATCCCTGATTTCATCAAATTTAGTGTGAGACTCCTGAAAGTACTTGAGAAATTTAACCAGGTTTTCATCCAGTCTATGTAGATGCTGATACATTAGCTCCCTGTGCTCGTCAGTGTTGGTATTTGTAGTAAGCACTTCAGCTTTTAGATCTGCATAGCTGGCAGCTGCTTCAACATGCTGATCTCAAAGAGTATCAGACATACCAGAGTATAACTTCCTTAAAGCCTTTGTGATCCACATAACCAACTTTCTTTCAGTCAGTGGAAGAATGTTGTCATACTTTTTGAATTCCTCAGGACAAGATGAAAAGAGGTCGTCATTTTTTTCATCAGTCGAGCAGTGACTTCGGTCTCTTGTGGATCGATCGATGCTCTTGTTCTTGTGTTTGAACATCGATGTCCATTTCTTCTGTCTTTGAAAGTATTTCTTCTTCACCGTCAATGAAGCTCCTCATCGAAGAACAAAATATCGATAACCTCGAAGAATAGTTAACAAACCGGTGGTGGTGATGGGTTCCATATCGTGGTGGTATTTGTCCTCGAGTCTTTATCCCCTGTGCTTCTTCAAGCAGCGGTGGGTGATGCAGTGCTATCCTTATAAGCGGTGGCGGTGAGATCCCTATCGATGGGTTGTTCGTTTCCCACGATCTTTAGGATCATTCGTTTGCCCTCGAAAAGCGTTGATTGGCGAATGTCCTCCTTGGGTCACAGTGGGCGCTCCCTACCGGTGGTTGTTTGTTTCCTACGGATCTTGGGAGTAGTAGTTGGGACCAATGGCACTCGATGTGATGTATCATTGTCCTTCGTTGTCACCGGGTGGATGTTGCTTGGTCTCATTTGGGTGTGATTAGTCTTGGGATTTCTTTGCCTTTTAGGTTGTGTTCACGAAGCCTCGGGGCCTTGAGACTTAGGTTTGGTTTTAGTCGATCCGAGACTTCCCTTTCTCTTTTGGGAGTAGGGTTTGGAGACACCGAGTCCCTACAGTTGTTTAGATCAACCATATGGGTAGTCGATTCGATTTGATGACTTGGGATGGGTCTTTTGAAAATTTGATTGACTCGGGATGCGGGTAAAGCACAATATTTGTATTCACGAGGATAATTGCAACCCAAACACTTGTAAAGCACATGAGACAAACCTAGGTGCAAGCGTATTTCGTCCTAGTTTTGCTCGATAGCTTGGTTACGAGATCCTTGTAAATGATCTCCCCATGTCGATATGAGTCCACGTCATCAAGCAATATGCCATCATCAAGCGAATAGAGTTAACTTGTTCGGTGGATGAGTGGTTCCACGAGAACACGGATCACAAATGTGAGCAGGATCTTCCAAGCCACGGAAAAGAGTTCTTGGTATTTGGGTTACGTCAAAACTTTGGATCTAAAACAATTTGTTTTAACTCATCTTTAAGCGTGGAAGGGTCGGGATGAGCAACATAGTTACCGGATTATAGTCAAGCCACATTAATGTACAAAGCGTTTTATAGTCGGGGTGGTGACTTTTCCCAGATTAAAAGTGTGAACTTAATGAGATACTTGATTGGCTCCTGACGGTCAGTCTTTTATCACACAAGTCAACCACTTGTGAATGGTCAACCGTAATAAAAGCCAGACAGACTGAAACCAAAGCAATTAAGTCGAGAGGAGTTTAGTGTTTCCCAGTCGTTAAGTCCCAACGGTACGTCATGTGAATAACCAAACGTATAGTGATTGGGTGATATTGAATGGGAAAAGGGTTATGATTGATACTAGATGACAAAGGAAAAATGAAAGAAAATTAAAAAGCTAAATTATATTAAATAAACGCTATCACTATTTTTAAATTTTGATTTTCTTGATTTTTCTTTTATAAATTTGAATTAAAAACTAATTTTAACTTTTAAAACTAAATTAAAATACTAAAAATTATGAAAATAAAGAGGAAAATTGTGAAACTATTTTCAAAAATCTAAAATAACTAAACAAACTTTTGAAAATTGGATTTGTATTTTTAGATTTATATTCTAATTTCTATGATTTAAAAACTATTTAAAACTAATTAAATTGCTAAAAATTACAAATTTAACTAAGAAAAATGGAAAAATTATTTTTTTGCTTTTTATATTTATCTTAATCTATGAAAATTGAAAACTTATTTTTTTGAAGCTTTTTTGATTTATTTGCAATAAAAGCTAATTAAAAATGCCTAAAAACTAATTTAAATAGGGAAAAATAGCAAACAGTGATGAAAAATTATGAAAATTTCAGGAAAAATCTAAAATAATATTCTAAATTTATGAAAATTATAAAAACTAGGGCTTATGTGAAGGATTATGAAGCTGTAGTGCAAACTGAATGAGAATAAGCACTAAAAATAAGCAAATAAGCACTAGACAGCACAAAATGAACACAGAAGCTAGATTATACTAAAAAAACCTAATACCAACCTATTCCAGCTACTCAAAACCTCAAGATAACCAGCTACAAGCTATTGAGTACATGATCAAACAAGAGATTTTTAGTTCTGAGGTGCTTATTTCAAGCTTAAAAATAAGTTGTCTACCCTAGTTGGAACTCAAAACCAGATACCACAATCTCAAGTAGACCTGGCAAGGAGCATATAGACCAAAAATCAGACCAAGACAAGCTCTCATGAGCTTGTTGAGAGCTTCTGCACAAACACATGCACACTCGATGTATCTTGAGCATGTGCATTGTGGCACTAAACTCATTTGACAAGTCGTTTTGAAGCTTATATAAAATTACAAAATTCTACAAAATCGATTCCAAAACTTGACCAATTGAAGTTGTTAAACCCAAAGTTTCAATGATTTTGAACCGAAATGAAGCTATGATAAATCTAACAAGTTGGGTGAAAAGCTGCTTTCTTACTTTTGACTTTTAACACGAAAATGATATTTTGACTTTTGTGAGATTTGAAACCAATTCATGAATTGATTATGATGTTTTATAGTAAAATTGAGTGATGCAAGCTACTCTAATGATATCGAACACGAGATCAAGCTTTTGATCTTGAAGATCCAACAGATATGAAATGAAAATGCAGTTAAATTGAATATTGACTAAAAGTGTACGAAGCAAAGTATGAACTAGAATGAGTCTCAAATACCTAAATAAGTTTTAAACAAGCGACCTTAACCATGAACAAGCCTCTAACTCGGTTGCTATAAAATCCAAACACCACTTATGTGACTGATATGCAAGCTACTCAATTAAATCCTTAATATAAACCACTACTAACACCAACTTACAAACAACTAATGCAGATTACAGCGGATGCTAACTATGACAACAATAGATCTAGAGCAAACAACTTCAAATGATATTAAGCAAAGTTGAGGCGATTATAAACTTACAAAGGTCGATTTGCAATCGAGGATCAATGAACCACTACCTAAATCATTTCTCGACCCATATCCAACTCGAATCAACCATATCCAACACCATATCAACAATTGATTAATTCATCCATAATTACGAACCTTTGACTTTTGTTGACCAAAATCCAATTTTGCTTGAAGCGAGTTATAAACACTAAAAGCTATATCGACTTTAGTAAGCTTACTTAAGTATAATGAAGCTTATTGAAGCTTGATAATTAGCAATTTTAAAACAGGCTTGATTTCAGGAAATGGAAAAACAGGAAATTTAACCAAACTTTGTATTAATACTGAAAATTAGTTACAACTGATATAATAGCTTGAGTTTAATACAAGGAAGATTAAAAGTACATTTTTAGGACTTAATTAAGACTTAAACATTAAAAACGACATTCGTGAAAACTAAAAACTAAAAACTACCCTCTCCCCTCTTTCTTCTTCCTCTATTTATCATCAAAAGGCATTCTCTCACATCTCTGAGCATTTCCCACTTCTATGCAGAGCCATTGGATCACTTGACTTATTTTTGGCCATTGATGAGTTTTTGGCGCCAAATTGGTATTTGCCAGTTGGGGTGGGTTTTGAGTGCAAGGAAGGAGAAGCTTTAAATGCTTCTTGTTTTGTTGTTGAGGTGGAGGGACATGGAGAGGTGAGAGTGAGCTGGAGGTGAGGGGTGAAGGTCTGGATTTGCAGACAGTGGGTGGGAGAAAGGAGAAAAAGGAGGGAAAGGTTTGGGCGGGTTTTGACTTGGGTTTGACTGGGGATATATTAATAGGCAGGGGTTCAAAACAGGGGGGTCAAGGTGTTTTGGCAGGGGGTCATGGTTCAAAAGGGTTCAAGGGTCATGGTTTTGGTTTTAATAACAAGGACCTTTTTTGCAATTCCACAAAAACCAAGGGACCAAATCTGCCATTTTGCAAAATTATTCAAGGGACCAATTATGACAAGTTTCAATAGTACAAGGACCATAAAGACATTTTAAACTTCCAAGGACTATTTTGCCAATTTTGAAACTTGAAGGACCAAACTTGTAAATTCTCAAAACTTTTGAAATTTTTCACCAAAGGACTAATTATGACAACTTATGATTTCAAAAGGACCTTTGGTGACTTTTCTTTTAAAATAAGTGCTCGAGGGTGATTTTGTCAAGATTTTGAAAGTTGAGGACTGAAGCGCCAATTATGAAAACTTTGCTCGATTTTCATCGATTTTAAACATTTTGCATCCGAAACATATAAAATACACTTTTGGGATATTTTCGGTATTTTGATGCATTTACGGCGTTTTAAATGTTTTGCGATTCAGTTTGACCAAAATGATGAGTATTTACACACTCATCAATACTCCCTGAGTAGTCTAAGGTCATCTCTCATCGGTTGAGGGTGTCGGGTCATAGGCCACGAGATGTTGCCCAAAACTCCCTTAGGAGGTTTTAGTACAAGATATAGGAAGGGGCCGAGTAAAGGCACATTTTAGTGGGCAGTTGAGTAAAATTTCATGATTCCATTATAATTTGGGACATCAATGGGTATTCAAAATTGCCTATAACATTATTAGTTTTGAATTCAACATTTTCAAGACCGCCCACCCACTGAGGTGCAAAATGAAGGCTTTGTGTTCTTGCCACTTCCATTGAAGGATTTTAGGGTTTTTGAAAAATATTTGACAAAACGATCAAAAGTTGAAAAACTTTTGAGTTTGGTGAAGAAGAATCTTTTGTAAATGGTTTCTGAGAGAATATTTTTTAAAAGCGGTTGAAGATTTGAAGAAAACACAAAGTTTTACGGGTTTGAAAATAATTTTGACGTTTTGATCACGAAATAATTTGTGTGTGTTTAATGTTTTGAGGGGTATTTATAGAGTGGTGAGAATGGTAGATTTTGCACTAATGAGGATTTGTAAAGTTTGTTTTGAAAGCGTTTTATTTACCTCATTTAATGCCACCACTCCACTACCATGATAATTTCCGGTGTTTAAGGAGCAGTTGCGATTCTGTGATAAAGTGTATTTTGCGGTATTAAAATATCCTTAGGATATTGTTGTTGTGAGGAGGCATTTAATGCCAAGTGGGATGAGTAAGGTTTGAGAGACCCTTGACTTGAGTGATGAAGGACATAGAGACATATATTCCTATATTAAATTGGTGTGTTTACCAACCTAGGGCATTTAAATGGCTGAAATACTTGGTGCATTTAGTTACTCATTCAATGCTCGATATCAGCTGTCGGGTCCCCGAATGAGTCTTACTCATTCGGTGAGAAGGTATTTTGGGGTTTTGTTCGGGGAGCATGGACCATTTCGGAGAGAACTCACTTGAGATTGGGATTGATTTTCGAGTTCTTGACTTTCAATGTCGAGCATTCCCATTCGACTTTCGATCTCTGAAGGTAGGTTCATCTAAGGGTTTGGTGAAGATATCGGCAAGTTGATATTCGATGGGATGAAATGAAGTTCTATGTCTCCTTTCATTATGTGGTCCACGATGAAATGATATATGATATCAATGTGTTTGGTTCTTTGGTGAAGAACGGGGTTGTTGGAGATTGCAATATTGGTGTTATCACGTAAGATGGGTAACATTTTGTAATGGATGTCATAGTCACTTAGTTGACTTTTCATCCATAATACATTAACCTGACATCTGAGCGACCACATACTCGACCGGTGAAGACATAGCCACCGATTGTTGCTTTTAGCACTCCAACAAACTAGCTTTCCTCCAGTTGCGATAACATAATCAGTCGAATACCCTTTGAGGTCAAACCACGAGCACTTTGGATAGTAAAGTCCAAGGCTTGGAGTTCCCTTCGTATATGAGGATTCTTTTGGGCTGCGGTGAGATGGTATTCTTTGGGATTGAGCGATATCTTGCTATTAGGCAGATGAGAATTGTATGTCTAGTGCGGAAGCGATTAGATACATCGGTGAACCTCAATCCCACAGTAAGTTTGATTAAGCGATTTTCGGTGAGATCGGTCCAAGATTATTTGGAGGAACCATTGGAGTCTTCAACGAGGCACAATCGGATATCTCATATTTCTTCAAGAGATTTACGGTGTATTTCTCTTGGTGATGGAATTCCTTTATCGGTTTGCACGATCGTAATCCAAGGAAGTATGTGAGTTCACCCATCATGCTCATTTCAAACTTCTTTGTCATCGAGTTTTCAAGCAGGTTTGCAAAGAGTGTAATTTGTTGAGCCAAAGATGATGTCATCAACATATACTTGGACGATATCACATCATGCTTTGTTACGTAGATAAATAATGTGTTGTCTATCTTTCCTCGACAAACTTGTTTTGAATCGGGAAGGTGAGAGTTTCATACCATGCTCAGGGAGCTTGTTTAAGTCCATATAGGGCTTTTCAAGCTTGCGGACATAGTCGAGGAATTCACTATTCTCAAAGCCGGTGGTTCTTGAACATACACATCTTCCTTGAGTTCACCATTCAGGAATGCACTTTTATATCCATTTGGTAAACTTTGAAGTTCATGTAGGTTGCGAATGCAAGGAAGATCTGATGGCTTCCATTCTTGCAACATGAGCAAATGTCTCATCATAGTCGATGCCTTCTTGTTGACTGTAACCTTTGGCTACAAGTCCGGCTTTGTTTTAATGACAGTTCCATTTTCATCGGTTTTGTTCACGAAAACCCACTTCATTCCTATGACAATGACATCCACGAGGACATTTGATCATGGTCATGACCTTGTTTTATCAAGCTGTTGAAGTTCTTCTTGCATGGCCTGAACCCGGCTTGGGTGTTTTAAAGCTTTAGTGACACTTTTGGGTTCTATTTCGATGAAAATCGACATATAGACATTCATTGGTGAAGTTGATGTTAACCATGACCATGCTTCTAATGAGCATGCCTTGATGGGTTCACCAATGATATTTACAAGCTCAATGTCCTGAGATCTTGTCCACTTACTTTGTGGTCTAGGATCTGAGCTTGAGGAGGTCATTGGAAACTCAGGAGTGAGTTCAGGTGTAGGAGCCACATAATCATTTAGATCATATGTTGAGATGCTTTGTTCAGGTTGGGGTTCTTGAATCACAGGTTCCTGAACATTTGGTTCAGTATTACCTATCCTAGTAGGGACTGATTGATTATCAATGACTTCACTGATAGTTGGTTGAGGAAGGTTGTGGGGTAAGACATAGTGTGAGATGTCAGCATCGACGATATGAGGAATTGATTTGATGTTGAACTCATCGAGGAGGATATCTTGATGAGTCATCAATTCTATTTCCTCCATTGAGGTATTGGTGAATCGATGCTTCGAACTTTCATCAAAGGTGACATGAAAGGTTTCCTCGACTTGTTGTCTTACGGTGTTGAACACCACGAAGGCTTTAGAGATCGATGGTAACCTAGGAAATACCCATCATCGACTTTTGCATCAAATTTGCCTAAGTGATCCTTGTGATTGTGAATGAACACAGGACACCCAAACACATGAAAGTAGTTGATATCGAAGTCTTCATTTGAAGATCTCATATGGGGTTTTATTATGTCTTTTGACAATGATTGACTGTTTGAGTGTAACAGTTTTTTGACCGCTTCGATCCGAGAAGTGCTTTGAGAGTCTTGAGCCATTTAACATTGTTACGGTAGCCTCAATGAGGTTATGTGTTTCCTTCAATTACCCATTTTGTTCGGGGGTGTAAGGAGATAAAATTTTTGGGAAATTCCTTTTCATCATAGAAATTCTCAAGCTCTTGATTTACGAACTCGGTACCATTGTCGGTTCGATTTATTTAACAATAATGTCATTCGGTTTTCAATTTTCACGATGAATGACATTATTGTATCGAATCTTGACTCTTTTGGAAAGAAAGTATACCCAAGTGTATCTTGAGAGCTCATAAACAATGACAAGTGTATACTTCTCATCTTGGATTGATCTTGGTGACGGTCAAGCAGATCCATGTCGGGAGGTGAAAGCGACTTTGATGGAGAAATTTTGTTTTGTTTTGAATGATGCTCATGATGTTTGCCTTTTTCACGGTGAGCATGGTTTGTCTTTGCAATAACCGGTGATGGTAAGCGAGGACTTTATTTTGTTTTGCCAAGTTGTTGATGTATTTGAAATTTAAGTGAGAGAGTCTCTTGTGCCACACCGGTTGGCGGTTCAATGGCTTTGGCAAAGAGACAAGTTCCATCTTGAGAGGTGTTGACATGTCTAACACATAAACATCATCTCTCACAGGAGCTATCAAAACAACTTCTTTGTTGGCATTGAAAATGGTGCCTTGTTTGTCATTGAATTGCACAATGTACTTAGCATCACATAATTGGTGACCTTGATGAGATTGTATTTTAGACCATTGAAATAAGCTATTCTAGAAAACTATTCCATTGCGGTATCTTGAGCCATAACCTTGATGGGACACGATGAGTTATCACCAAATACTACCTTGGGTCTTGGTTCTGTACATACTTGTGCGGATACTCATAACGCTTGATCATGCTTCTTGAGCATCCACTATCTAGATGCGAATAGGCTCCCTGGTGTGTCTCTGCACAAATAGTAAAGCGAATTAGTTTCTCTTGCTAACCCACATGCTAGTGGGCTTGGGTCTAAAGGTGCCTTGAATTTGGCAATAGACTCATGGTCGGTGGTTGAGTGCATTGTGCTACCACGGGTTTTGCATTTGCGGGCAGAGGATAACTTCGATGATGCGGGGTTGTTTTGAACTTCTCCTTGCTTGGATGACATTTGTCATCTTGGGATGTCTCATGAGTGGATTTCGCAAATATCACGGTGTGTTCATGAGACAATCATCAGGATGATGATCATTGAAGCCACAATGTGGACAATGAGGAAAGGGTTTTGCTCTTTTCCTGTGAGCTTGTTTGGAGGTTGAAGCATGTTGATGACCAACATTGGTATGTCTTGCTTCACTGAATGAACTTACATACTGTAAGTGATCAGAAGTTTTGTGATCATCCTTTTTGCAGATCATACAAAAAAGTATTATGTAGCAATTATCAGTTGCATGACTGGTATAATGGCACATATCACACTTCTGCCTGGGTTTGGTGTTGGATTTTGACCTTGATGAACTAGAGGAGGCTGACTTAGTTTCCTTGATTGAATCGGAGCTTTTCGATGGATTCCATCTTGTCGATCAACTTCCTCACAAGTTCGATCGGTTGTGATTTAGTGCCTTGATAGGGCCGAAGATGTGGAAGTCTCGATGGAATAGAGTCGTCTTGGGTTGGTTTTGTTGGGCTTTTCGGGATGGTTCTACCAGTCCAAATCTTTCTTTTGGTGAGTGAGGTTGAATTGCGAGTAAGCTCAAAACTAGGTGCGGCACCACGAAGAGGTTTCGGGGGTGGGCGGTGTTTGAGATTGACTTGAACTCGTTGATGTGTTCGATACTCTGGGCACATTAGAATCAACATGCTCTTTAGAGCTTGAGTTTGAGCTCTAGTATTCTTCGAAATCAAAATTTGGAAGCTTACTCTCAAGGTTAACCTGTTCAACCCAATCATTGGACTTAGGCAATGACAACATATTGGTGATCATGCCACGAGACACAAATGGTTTTGGACCTTGGTCTTTATTGTGAGAATCAGGGAGATGATTTTCACAAATGATTCTCTTTACTCTTGGGGCTCCACAACATCAAATACCCTAGGTTCTTAGCGATCTAACTTTTAATGATATCTTTTTCCTTTTAAGTTCTTCACGAAGAGCTTGATTTCTTTAACTAGTTCGGTGTTTTGAATTTGCGATGTAGTGACCTCGAGCTTAGCTTGTTTTAAAAGAAGTAGTTCATCCCTACACTTGTTTAATTCAAAACTTAACTTGTTGTATTTTGAAAAAAGATTTAATCGTTGCTCTTCTACAAACTTAAGGTCAACATTGATATAGTTCATAAAAGATTGTCAATCAGAGTCATCATCCATAAAAAGTAAAATATTTACCTTCTTCATTGTGATGTTGACCCATTCTCCATTCCTGGCATGATTCTTCCTAACAGCTAGCTTGTCCTCTTATGAGAGAGCCATCATTGCACCGACTTGCACCATTTCATCATCCGAGAGACAGACTCTTCATCCCAATCGAAGACTTGACAAACTAGGCCCTTGTTTTTACCCTACGGTTTAATATTGTTTGTTGTTTCGAGGGTGGCCTCAGCGGTGCTAACAACTTTAAGCTTTCACATGCTTAGCTTCAAAATCAATAGTTTTATTTTGATCATATTTGTTTAGAAAATTTTGATGAGGCCCGATAGATTTTTGGTTGAAATTTGCTAAAGCACGAGGACCGATTTGACCACGATGGTTTGTAAGAGGGTTCGAAATTGTTTTGAAAAGCAGTCTTTGGCAAAATGACCTCTTTTGTGACACTTAAAACACTTAGTGTCCTCATTAGCTTTAGCATTAGAAAAACTTTGTTTCTTTTATAAACCTTCTAGAGTTAGCAAGGAGTGCCACTTTCACGAAATTCGATGTTCGGTCATTCGTACTCCTCGCTTGATCACTCATCGGGCTCATCATCGAATTTTCACGAAAATCTGAACCACCTTTGTTTGAATAAAAGCGGTAGAAATTGGTGTTGAGGTGGTGGTAAGGGACTTATTGACTTCACGAGACTTCTTCAGTCGGGATATCGTGCATTGATGAGGTTTTCCTCATAGACAAATTTCCATATATTTTCGGGAAGTTCAAGATTACGGATATGATTAGCATTCCTAAGTCCCAGAGAGAAATTCAACCACTTCTCGGGAGACTATTGACAAAACCAACATTGATTTCATGTTTGGACAACTTAACACCATCATTTGACAGATTCATTTAACAAAGTTTTTCTGGGGTGTAAGTTTGAGACAAAGTTTACGAGTCCTTAGCCACGAAGGTGTTATACTCAAGTTTCGGGTCCATAATCATGTTCTCCTTGGTATCGAGGGACCTTCATGGTGTGGACCAGTCATCCAGTTTGTTTAGGCGTACTCTGACTATATGAACTCCATAACATCATCGGGGAGACAAGATATGATGATGCTTTTAAGCCTTTGGTCTTGGTTGACCACTCTCTCTCGTCTGAGTCCACTCGGCATCGAGTTTAAGCAAACATTCGGCGGTCTTTGGGATAAATGGACCTTCATTAATACACTTAATGTAATAAGGTTCCATCGAGTCAAATAACAAAAATTCGCTTTTCCATTTGTTAAATTTACTAACTTCGAGTCGAGGGCAACAATTGAATAAGCTCCACCCTTTTTGTCGACAAGTTGGGGCACATCAATTTCGACCATTAGGATCACGATTTAAAAGCGTTTTTTAGCGGCTTGAAAAAGGTTTTATAATCGACCTTTCTGATACCACTTGTTGTTCCGTTTCACAATCGTATACAAACAATTAAAGCAATAAACCAGCGATTGTGAATAATGGTGAAATAATGTAAGTAAAACACCTTGAATAATTTTCAACTTATATATTCTTTATTAGAAACAAATAAAAGAATACATTACCCAGTACTTGCGGAATACTACTTGGGATTGAAATGACAAAGTATGGTATCTCCTCACTAAGCTCGAGCTAAGTCGAGCACAACTACAAAGGAACCACCGAGCTATCTCGGGGAGACGAGTTGTGTTGGAGGAGTGAAAGATGGCTTGTGTGTGTTTTACAATTAATCCACAAGCTTAAAGTTCTTCCATTCCATCTCTTATGCTATTTATATAAGTGTGGTTTTGACTCTATCTTAGAGGACAAATTGACGATTCTGAAGACAAAATCGATGTATTTTGTCTCTGTTCCCATTAACTATATTGGGTAGTGACAAAATGCTTTCTTCTTGTCGTTGATGACCTTGAGCACGATAGTTAACGATTCGGGAAAGTTTGACTTTGATTGATAAGGACTTGTCTTATCTGCTCAAACTTATCCCGCTCATTCTTGATCTTCATAGCCTTGATCTTGATCTTTAGTTTGTCTTGATGTTAGTGGTTGGTGAGGAGTTTGAGATTCGGTGAGTTATTGTCATTACACACCGAATCCACCATCTCTTCTTGACTCGGTCTTCACCCTTAAGTTCCGCCTTCTTGGTGGAGACTTCTTCTTTGTCTCATACTAAGTATCTAAAGGCGACTCACCGAGAGACTATCGCTCATGACTTGTTAATGTTTAAGGGATTAAATACTTAGGGTATTTTCTATTCAAATCCTAGACTTAAGGGGTTTGGGTATTCACTGAACCCAACAAGAACGCATTTGAATTTATTGTGTAATGATTATTGAATTGCTTCATAACAATTGTAGAATGCTCAGTCCTATATGAGTCATACATCTCCAGTTCTTCTGATGCTTTATTCAGATCGCCTTGAGATTCAACGGTCCTAAAGGATAAATTTCCTCGCAAAGTGTTACACCTTCAAAATGTCGCAGCGGAAAGGTAACCGAGGGCGTGACTTCATAGCACAAAGACAAAAATATAAAGAACGACCTCGATATGAGCCGTTTTAGAAAGATACATCATTTGATAAATTTACAACAACATAAGTTTTCAATACAAATGTTCTCAAGTTCCACAGCAATATGAAAAGAGTTTTCGAAAAAAGATAGTCAAATGATGTATAATGTCCATGTAATAAAAGCTTCGTGAATGTGACCGCCAACAACGAGTCTATGTTTGGACTCCATGTATGCCAGACCAAGCAAATCTTAAGCACCTGAGAAATACACGCTAAATATGTAAACAATATTTGACATAATTTGTTCAGATATATTTTTTTGTAATTTCACATGTGTATAGGATTAAAAGAGATAAATGTGTTTTTAAGCATTTGAGAGAGTGAAAGTGTAGATATAAAGTACAACTATTTGATCAAAGGTTACAACATTCTAGGCAAGAAACGATACCACGAAAAATTACAATCAAAAGCGAGGGCGTTTTTTTTTTCTGTTCACGTATTTAAGTCAGAGTTGTAGCAATATGCCACTTATTTAAGTCACATTGAAATTTTGTGCTACCTTCGGTATCATGAACGGGGATTTCCCTAAATGAAATATCTTTTGTTTATCATGCCCCATTTAACTATTGTAGATAGAAAGATAGTTTACTTAGGTGTAACAATTATCTACGTGATATGAAACACGGTTTGAATCGATATCAAAATTAACATATCTGGGTTAGAAATATCGGGTTTGGGTAAAAAATAAATCAATACGGCTAATACATTTAATAATCAAGTTAGGATTTGATTAGGTAGGTACTAAACAAGTCAAGTACTCAACCCGTTCATAAGTAATATAAAACTGAAAATTACGAGCGGTAAAAGTTTTAAATGTCTAGTTAGTTAGTTAATAATTAACATGATATAAACAGATTACGCGTGTTATACATGCGCATGTTAGAGATGAGTTTGTTAACACGAAATAGGGTGTCTTTAGGTTGAGGTGATGTTGACACGATAAGCCGTCAACCCAAGCAGCTCCACTGAAACACTAACTCAATTCACATCCTAGTTTACATGTCCAAAGTCTAAACAAATAAGCTACAACCTTATGATAAATTGTGAATACATGGTAATTTTTAAAAGAAAAATGAGGATTGAAATATTCATATCGTACAAATCATAACATAAATGGAGTACACATCTTTATACTAGACACAACGGAGGGTGAGCCATCACCCTCACCCCCACTTATCACACGTGAAGACTATTGTGGTCACCGTTGGGTCACTCACCAACAGTGGAAAAATAGAGAGAAGTGGTGAGGGTGCTCACCATTCACTTTTGTTGTTGTTGTGAGTGTGTGAGAGTATTTTGTGCGGTATGTTTGTATAAACTGAAGTTTTTTTTTTGCAGGTGAAAGGATTGGTGACTATTGTGACCGAAAAAGAGTAGAAATGTACTGAATTGTGATGTGTTGCTGATATAACGGTGAAAAATGTTGTCACTATTGTGTCTAGCCTTAGGATAATTTAGACTATTAGTATATATACGTAATATACTCCCAACTTTGTATCTAAAGATCGAGTAAGGATCCAATGAGAAGAAAACTTAAAAAGAGAAGAATGAAAAATAATTATAACCGCATATTCGAGATGCATCGACTTGAATAAGATGCATCTCTATTCATTTAGATGCGTCACAATTAGTTTCGAAAGTTTTGAAGTGAAAACATTACAAAGTAGTACTAACAACAAATTTGACCCGCATAGGATGAAAAAAATATAAGATTTGTTTAACTTGATGAAATGCATGTAATATATGTATATGCATCTAAGTTTTAGTTAGAAAATATATTATGATGCATCTAAAAGATTAGCGATGCATCTAATTAAAATTAATGCATCTCTAATATATAATTATAGTTATTTTTCATTCTTCTTATTTTCAAGATTCTTCTCATTTGATCCTTAGTCTCTAAAGATCTTGTTAACTATGCGATTTTGACACACGAGTAAAAGAAGTAATAATATGATAAAATGGTATTTGGTGGTTTATACATATCAAACATGATGTAATTAGAAAGATTAATTATACTATATATTAAAAGGCAGTTTTTGCTACTATTCAAAGCACTGTAATGCTACAATGCTTTGAATAGTAATTTTTATTTTAGACCCTGAGGTTATTGATTTATTGCAAAGTTAGTCCCTAAGGACAAATTTTGCAAAATGTCAATAACTTTAGGGACTTTTTCCGTAAAAAATCATACTATTTTCAAAAATACTTTATGAAAATAGTACTTGTGGTTATCGACATTTTGCATATTTAGTCCTTAATAGCAAAAATAATTTTTGATAATCGTTTCGTTTCAAATTTAGATTAACACAATATCCTCACAACAACGCGCTGGTACCTTGCTCGCTAAATATAAAACATAAATGAGTATATTAATACTTCTCATTTAGTAGAACCGTTGATAAGTGTGTAAATCTCATCGTTTTGTCTGATATAAACTGCAAAATCATCGAAAACACTCGAAAACACATCAAAATGATCAAAATATCACAAATCGGTGTTTTATGTGTTTAAATGCAAAAATATCAAAATCGGATGAAAAACATATCAAATTTGCAAAATTGCGGTTTAGTCCCCAGTTTCAAAAGTTGTCAAAAGCAGGTCCACGAGCGCATAATTTCAAAAGTAAAGTCACCAAAGGTCCTCTTAAAATCATAACTTGTCAAATTTAGTCCTTTGGTGAAAATATCAAAAGTTTGAGAAAATTACAAAAATGGTCCTCCAAGTTTGAAAATTAGCGAAATTAGTCCACGAAAATGTGAAAATGGCAAGTTTAGTCCTTGTACTTTGTGAGATTGTCAGTTTTAGTCCTTGGAGAAACTTTTTCTAATTGGCGACCTAAGTCCTTGAAGTTTGAAGTTACATATGGTCCTATGTTATTATAAGCCTTAAACCTCATTTGGACCTTTCACCATTTTGGACCCCACATTAGCAACATTGTGAACCCCCCTTTTTATTAATACCCTGCCCAAGTCAAACCACAGGTCAAACCAACCTTGGCGCCAAACCACCTCCTTCACCACTTGATCTCTGCAAACACAGGCAATCCCATACCACCCCATCACCTTATCCCTTCCCATGTCCCCCCTCCTCCACCACAATTCAAAGTGCATTTAATGCACTCTCTCCCCCAACACTCAACCCTAACAGGTCATATCCCTTTCCCGCCAAAATTGACAATTTGGCCAAAAGTCACAAAAGTCACCCATTGGCCCTGGAATTTGATGGGATTTAGTCAGAGATGAAGAGAAAGAGAAGGGGTATAAAAGAAAGGAGAAAGAAGCAAGAAGAGAGTAGTTAGTAGTTTTAAATTTTCCTTCAATGTCGTTTTTTTAATAAAAGTAGTAGTTTAAGTCTAAATGTTGTAACTCCACTTTCCTTATATCACATTTAAGTTAACTTATCATTGTACTGTGTTGTTGAGTTCTCAATTCAAGTTTTTAGATAAATTCCATATTTCAAGTTACTGTTGAAATTTCCAACCTTAAAATCTTATGTTTAAACTTTCAGAAGCTTATATTTAATCTCAATCAAGCTTGTATAAGCTCATTTTAGCTTTGTATCAGCTCACATTCAAAGTCTAAGTAATTTAGGTTCAGGGTCAACAAAAGTCAACTGGGACTCAAATTGGATTTGGTGATGATTATGGGTGTTGCAGAGGATGGATATGGTTGGAATAGATAGGTTAGTTTAGGATTTGGTTTGGTTTAGCTTGAGAAACAGTGGGACGATGGTGAGTGTTTTCCATTTTCATTTTCAAGTCATATGGCGGTTTTTATTTGCACTTGTAATTGTAGTTCAGATAGCTTAAATGTGTTTATATGGTTGTATTATGGTCAAGTAAAACTAGTTTGATCAATGGCATGAACCAGTTTATCAGTTTGGAGAGTTTTGAGTGCATATTTATTCATACAGTAGTGTTTGGTTTTGCTGATTGCTTTGATTCAGAGGCTAGGTCAGTACTTAACTCTTGTTGTTATATACTAGTTTAGTTCATTTAAGCTCAAATCTGTCTTCATTGTGCATTAGCTCACTGCCAAAGTCAAAATTCCATGTAAACTGCCCTTATTGCTTAACTGTTAGCACTTTTGAAAATCAAATTCTCATTTTGTGTTTAAAAGTCATAGATTAAGCTTGCATTAGTGTTATCTCATCAAAAAAAACATCATAATCAGTCCTCAAATCATGATCAAATCTCAGTTTGGTCAAAATCTCATAACTGTTAAAAAAGTCAAAAAGGGAAAATCTCAGTTTTGAGCCAAATGGGAGGAATTTTCTTGAGCTCAGTTATGGGCCAATTCATATGAAACTTGTTGTTTTTAAAAGTCCTCCTGGTCTAGTTTCTTTTTGTCATTTTTGTACATTTTTGTTAATTTTGTATTAGGCTCAAAATTGCTTATAATCATGGACTTAAATGCCCTGTGCAGGGCTTCAAGTCTGCACAGGGGTTTAGCAGAATTTGCAGAGCCTGTGCAGGGCTCATAAGAGCTTGGCAAGATCTGAATTTTGGTTTGCATGTTCTAACCTAGGTCTACTTTAGTTCCCCATAATTTGTTTCTAGTTTCCAGCTTATTTGATTGCTTATTTTCTGCCTACAAGTTATCCCCCAGAACTGCTTTTTAGCCAAAATCTCATAAACATCAAATCATTGCAGAGTGCTAATCAGAGGTTGTAGCTTGTTAAAACTTGTTCCATTTCTGTTATTTTAGCTTATTAGAGCTTCTCTTTTGGTTTGGTAGCCTTTGGATTCCATTTGCTTATTGAAGTGCTTATTTCAATAAGCACTTCCTCATCAGTTGCTTATTCCTCTTAACAACCTCCTGTTTTTCTATTTTTCTTATATTCCTAGTATTAATTTAGAGTTTTCCTGAAAATTTCAGATTTTTCCAAGTTGTTTTGCTATTTTTCCTAATTTAAAGTAGTTTTTAAACATTTTTAATTAGCTTTTAATACAAAAAATTAGAAAAAGCTTCAAAAAAATAATTTTTCAATTTTATTAAGTTTAGATAAATATAAAAAGTGAAAAAAGTAATTTTCCATATTTTTCATAGTTTATTTTGTAATTTTTAGTTATTTAATTAGTTTTTAATAGTATTTAATTCCTAGAAAATAGAAAAATAATCATAAAAATACAAAAATAGTTTTGAAAAGTCTATTTTGATATTTTAGATTTTTCTAAGTCTTAATTTTATTTTTCTAGCTTTATTTACTATTTTCTTGTATTTTAAGTAATTATTAATTAGTTAAAAATAGTTTTTAATTAATAATAATTAATTAATTAGTTATAAAATAATTTTATTTTTCTAATAATTTTCTTATATAATTAGGATTGTAAAAATGTATTTTTCATATTTTTAGGATTTTTATTTATTAAAACTCACTTTTTATTTTGTACGTTTACGTTATTTTTATTTAAACGTAAGTTTTAAGTTTTAAGTTTTAAACGTTCATCACTTTAAAAATAGTGATAGCGTTTATTTAATATCTTTATCTTTTAATTTTCTTAATTTGCATTTAAGTCATTGTTATTTATTAACTTTTCAAGTAGTGTAATTATCCTTTTCAAATCCTTTCGATCGCTATCATTAGTGGTCATTCTATCGTCGATCATGTGTTTAACACACCATTGAGTCTCAGTGGACTTAACGACCCGGAATTCATTGTATTCCACGATCTTCATTGTATTTATTATGAAATTGTTTTAAGTCGATTAGACTTGACGGTTCGACAAAGATCAACCGTTTATCATTAAAGCAATTTTATATCATTTTACATTATATTATATTTCTGCTCGTTCTTTTGCCACACAAATATATTACATGTGTTTTTCACTTATTACATTTCTTTATTTAAACATCTAGTTTCATTATAAAAAAAATGCTAAAATCACTCACAAAATTCACATAAAAAATTTACTCGCTAACATATTATCGGATAATTGGTTTAATAAGAAAAATGAGAAAGAAACTACCAGAAAATCTAAGGTTTATACAAAAACCCATACTTGCTGACATGTTAACATCCTTTAAACAAGAAGATTTGTAAGAATATTATGTAAGAAAAAATATTACTTTGTTATCATTATTCGCATCAAATAAATGAATTTATGTAGCCATTACCCATGAATACATGGTTCATAAGAAAATCTAGTTATACAAAAGCCACACACGATACATGTGATGAAACCAAATACTCTCTCCGTCTCATATTCAATGTTCACTTTGACTTTTTAGGTTTTTTTTTTCAACTTTTATTTAAATATTTTCGTTTATGTTACATATATGATACTTGTCAAAAATATATTGATGAATCATATTTTAAATCCCACTAAATTTGGGAGAGTTCTTGGGCTATTAAGCGTAGAATGGACAATAATTTGAGTCTTAAAAGCCTTAGAATCAGAGTGTTCCCGCCGTCTACATCATTTGTGGATCATATTTTAAATATATTTTCAATTTTTGTTAAATATTATATAACACGAACAAAAAATATGAAGTAAAAACTGGAAAAAAAAAAAAAAAGAAAAAGTCAAAACTAGATAATTAATATGAAACGGAGATAGTATTCATTTAGCACATCTATTCTAATTTAGTGACATAAGGCAAAATTCTTATTCTTTCTACGATAATCCAAACTGCAGCTCCACGAGTCTGCTCGGAACCAGTTGATTCCTGAGCCATTCGTTCTCTTTCACAGTCGAGCTATTTCATTCTCTCGGTATCTTAATCTCGGCATGTTTTTTCAATTTTTTATGGTTTGTTATATGGATTTTTATATTTTTGTTAGAGCATACGGTAAGGATATATTTTAACATGCCAAATGCACATTTTTAAACCAATAACATGTCAAATATCTTATCAAGGAACAAGCCATTAATGGTAAAAGGAATTGAGTTGGTAGAGTGAAACTTGGCCAAAGGAGAAGATAATAATTTTCTTTATTTTTTTATTATATTTTTAGTGTATTGTGAGTGAGGGATTTTTAGTGGGGTATTTTGTGGATCGAAAACGTATTATTGGTATGTTATGAGAGAGTGTTTGAATTATTGGTGAGTTATTGAGAGGTTTATGATATGGCGGTGAGGTGTCATCACAAATAACGTGTTATTGATATCGCGTCTTGTCTTTGTTATAGTTCAATGAAATGCTGAGTTGGATCACTAACGTACAATATTTTGTTGCAGAGTCAAACATTCGTACGTAAGGAAATTAAAGTGGAAAACTTGAAAGTCAAATTTATCGCAAATCACGCTATTCACACACACTGAAAGTTTGAGGTCCAAAGTCAAATAAAGCGGTAACAAATTCACACTTTTACAAGTAAAAATATCCTTTAAATTTTACTTGACAATTTATACTCTCAAGTTTTAAAGCTATCTGGTATCATTAAGGGTGTCTCAAAAAATCGAAAAACTAAAAGAATCGAAGAACTGAACCTATAACAAAACCAAATATTAGAACCATAGTCTCGTTTTTGGTTTTTAAAATTCGAAAATGTCAGTTCTCAAAAGTCAAAACAGTTTGGCTCAGAACCATTCGGTTTCAGCACTTTAACTAAAAAAACCGACTCTTTTGAAAGTATGGAGTTTGTTAGGAATTAGAAATTCCGGTATTAAAGAGTCGGTCACCTCAAGTATATGTAATCGTTAGAAAGCTCGTAGTCGTAGTTCTTTTATGTTAAGTAGTATTTAGTTTAGTAACACCGTGGAGGACGGACGGTCTTTACCCACCTGTATGCACGATCCACGACCCGTTGTGTGGCGTTTATGTAAGACTATAAATACTCTCTACCTCCCAAGGTAGAGAGTTGGAGCTCATAATAATATTTTCTTTCTCTCACTATAGTTCCCAACTCTCTTCCTTTCTCTCACTAGAACTTTCTCTCTAACATACTTATCGCCTACTTTGATCATGGTTTAGAGTGTTTGTGAAATCCAATATCCTACAATTGGTATCAAGAGCCATGGTTTGATCACTCATCTTTCATGCTCTTTGTTTTGGTGGATTTCATAAGGTTTTTGGTGTATTAAGGGTTTAGGAGAGTTTGATTCATTTGGACAAATTCTTGTGGTAAAGTTTGAATTTTGCTTGTACTTTTGTGTTTAGGATCATCATATGTGGTTATGTTTTGAATTGGAAGGCTTAAATCATTGTGGTTTGGTTGTTTTGGATTAATAAAGTGGTTATTTGTGAAAGAAGGACTAAGCGAGTTGAGTCTCGGACTTGTGTTTCTTCAAAGCGAGTTGCTTTGTTATTTGATGCGAGTTGGTACATGCGACTTAGCGGTTTAGCGAGTTGATATTTATGCGACTTGGGTTCTAAGCGAGTTGTTTCTTTAAGCGACTTGAGATCTAAAGCGACTTAGCTATTTAGCGAGTTGTAACGCTAGCGAGTTTCTTTAAGCGACTTAGTGTTCAAGCGAGTTGATTGTGTTGCGAGTTGATACTAAAGCGAGTTGGCTATTTAGCGACTTGATTCATTAAGCGAGTTGACGTGTTGCGAGTTGATCTTGATGCGACTTGGCTATTAAGCGAGTTGATTACTTAAGCGAGTTGTTAATTAAGCGAGTTGTGTGGTTAGGTACTTATTCATTTAGGCTTGTTACTTCTTGGTGATACATTCTTACGGTTGTTCTTTTGGTTTAGTAAAATCCGTGAAAGAATCAATTTCCGGTTTAATCAAAGAATAGTAAAATCCGTAGAGCTTGAAACATGTCTACAAACGTTCCTACTATCATCTCCACTGTTCTTGAGGATGTTCAAGCGGTGGTTCGGATACTCGTCCACCCATGCTTGCGAGGCCGACTACGACTCTTGGGCTCAACGAATCAGTTGTCTTGTCTTGGAAAAGAAAATGGAGTCAACATTCTCAAATCCATTGATGAAGGACCATATCGGGTTGAGACGACTAGAGACTTAATTGATCTGGTGAAGATGGAACAATGATCTATGGAATTGATGGACCAAAGACATATGATGAGCTCGATGATAAGGAGAAAAGAGATTCGATCTTGATATCGGGGCTTCTAACATCGTACTTCAAGGTCTTCCAAAAGATATCTACAAGTGATCAATCACAACACGAAGCAAAGGCGTTATGGGATAATGTCAAGATGCTTCTCTCGGGTTCGAATTAACCATGGAAGACAGAGAATCACAACTCTATGATGAATTTGAACACTTCAAGATGAAACCGGATGAGAGTGTTTATGAGTACTATGTGAGATTCCACAAGCTTGTTAATGATATGAGGAACATCGAATGACTATGCCTAACATTCAATTTGAACTCTAAATTTGTGAACAACATGAATCCCGAATGGCACAAGTTTGTCACTACGTGAAGCTCACTAAAGGATGAAGAATACAAACTATGAGCAACTCTATGCCTTCCTCCTTGAGAATGAGAGACATGCTATGTTTGAAAAAGGATTCTTAATCGGTTCAAAACCAACCGAGGAGAGACAAGCTCTTCTAATGACTCAACCGCCTTCTACTCAAACATCGGAATCACAACCAAAGCCTCACAAGTCATACCCATGGGTAATGGTAATCACAAACTCATTCCCGATCCTATGTTCAAACAAGCGATCTTGATGCACACGTGGGAAACATCATTAATCAACTAGCTCTTCCGATTAGTCAAAACATGAATTCTCTCCCACAAACCAACAACAACCTCGAACAACATCTAACCCACACAATCAAGCTCTTGTCGAGATGGGAGGATAGTGGTGCAACCGATTCGGGAAAGACAGTATGATCGGGGAAGAGGTGGAGCTGGTAGAGGTTATGTTGGTAATCGAATCGAGGAAGGAATGGAAATCAAGGTCAAGCTAAGCCGATCAAATGCTACAAGCTGTGGTGGTGAGGACACATTGCAAGGCGCACATCTCCAAAACGTCCACGAATCTTGATTACTTGAGAGATAAGATCTTGCTTGTACAAGCTCGGGATAATGGTCTTGCTTTGGATGAAGAGGAGTTGTTGTTTCTTCTTGAGGGCAATGCCAAGACCTATGATCTTGATGTGGATGAGCGACCAATTCGGAGATAGGTCACAATCATCGAATGCCTTTCAAGTCGGCGATTGTGATGCATACGACTCGATGTGGATGATGGACCTCTGCACACACAATTTTATGGCTAGCATTACTCCAATGGTTTCTCCCAAGGTCTCTTCTTCACCACAAGTGGCCCATCCAATGACAAACTCATCTCGGAGGTATTAAAACTATACGATGATCTTGATGTGCAAAGATGCATGACAAAGTACAATCATCGAAACTATTGAATCAAATATTGAAAATATGGGTAATATCAATGTTGTCCAATATGATCAATATGTGAAACAAAGTGAAAGTGAAGTTGTACCAAGTGATGCATCTTCTGCGATCAACAATGACTATGTTTTGATGAATTCACGCATATGCTTCGATGATTACGTAATTTACGAACTAAATGCCTATAAAGAACGTGTTGCTATTTATGAACAACGTGCAAAATTTGAGTTGACCACTCGTGAGCGGGAAATGGATGACCAAGTGCGTACAATCATTAGAAAAAGTAATTTTAGAAGAAGTATTAAAACAAGAGTTAAATTCCTTGCAAGAAAAGCTTTCTAAAGCGCTAAGCAAAAACAAGAACTTCAAGAAAATGTGAAAATGCTTAAGCAAGAATTTAATGCAAAGGAATCAAAACTCTTGAAAGATTTTCTAATCGAAAACTTTGAAAAACAAACTTGAAAACAAGTTGTACATACAAGGAACACCATTCGATTTGCTCACATGATCACTAAGCATAGAGTCTTAGCGATAAGCATAGCATTCCCTTGTTGAGGAACCAAATCCAGAGGTCATTAAAAAGGCTAGAAATGCTCATAAGGTTCTTTATGATGGCAATGAAATCCTTAAACCTAGACAGAAACCTAGTTGCGTTGAGTGCACTGAGGAAGATAAGAAATCAGATGAAGTCACTAGAGGAAAAGATGAACAAGAAATTAGGTGATCCTAAATGTAAAGAGATGAAAATAAAGATCACACCCCATGATTACAAGAAGGAAAATTGGATTTCCTTGAACATGTTTAAGCCTCAGACATTGTTAACACCCGAACAAGTATTCTGGAAAAAGGATTTAGATAAGCAAAAAGCAGAAATCTTGTAGTAACGAACCCTCCCTTAGGAAAATGCCTAAAGCGATGTGTATCCTCCCAACACACCAATGCATCTAGTTCCTAGAACTATTGCTACTAAAAGCAAGACCTTAATCGGTCAATATGTTATTTTTCAACTATTTGTTGATTTTGAGAAAACTTGTAAAAAGGATCACACCCACTGGGATAGCGAAGGGAAAGGGTTTTGAACAAACAAAAGAATGCTATTTAAGCGAGGTCATGCCTTTCTTTAAACTTCTAAAAGATCACTTTGAGAGTCTTAAAAGGGATAGATCTTGATATTAAGGGAATGGAAAAGGAATTTGATGCAATGATAGTTGAGGTTAGTGACTATGAGCGAGCACTAAAATATAATGAGATTGAGAGGAAGAACTTGCATACACTAAATGAGAACACGATTTACGAATGTATTGCTCAAGATGTGTTCTACTTGCTACTAACTGTTCTATTCTTGCTTCTCGATTCCATGAACTATCATTTGCTTTGAAAGTCTCTCATGATCGTGTCATTGAGCTTGAAAAACTAATTACGAACTAAATGAGAAAATTGAACCGGATGATCACGACAATTTGGTTAAACATTTTTCTAAACTAGAAGTTGAGCATTTTAATTTACAACTAAAATATCAACATCTTAAAGAAAATGTCAAAACTTCAAATATCAAGACATCCTCGGATGCTCGAGTTTGATGCGTTTTCAAATTAACAAACGTGATGAACAGATTCAAGCTCATTGCAACACGATCGAAAAGTTGAAAGCCCAAATCTCTCAATTAAAGGGTCAAACGAACAATGTGATGGTCCCCAAATGCCTCCTCCTTTAGATTCTCGAATTCTCAAAACTTTCATCTTCAAAACTTAGTAAATGCTTTACAAAAGGAAAATGAGGTTTTCTTGAAGAAAATGAAAAGGTTAAACGTCATTTCAATGAATTATTTGAATCTATAAAGGTCACTCGTAACAAAAATAACGAAACGGTAGCCTCGTTACAAAAGAAATTGAGAATCTAAAGAGTCGGGTAAAGGGAAGATGCCAATGACCAATGGGGAGAATGGTGTATCAAAGGTACATGTCGTAATAAATATGCTTTGTCGTGAAATATGTTCCTCCTCATCTTAGGAATAACAAACTTGCTATTCAAACATATTTCTCATACCTTAAGGACGACCTAGAATGTCTCCGTGAGATTGTAGAAGAGGATAAGTTAGAGAAACCGAGATGATAATGCAATTGGCCATGCATGCTTATATGCCAAACGATCTCAAGAACTTCTAGAATGCCTAATTACAATATGCCCTAAAACCTTAGGTGAGCAAGTCAATCCCTTGATACCGTGTTCTATGCCTAGTGCCAAGCATGCAAGTCATTCAATGCCAAATGTTATGAATGTGAACCCTAATGTGCCTTCAAGTAGTTCGATTTCAAATCATTAGTGCTAAGAATGTGAACTCGAGTGTGCCCTCTAGGTGTTCAAATCCCACTATTCAAGTGTTAAAAAGTTAATCTTAGTGTGCTGCATGTAGCTCGGATCCCAACACATCTAAGCAGTGAAGCAAATAGTAGCCAAACCAACTAATGTTCCCATTCCTCTACAGAGTAATCGGTGACATTAAAGCAAGCGGTCAAAGTCTCAAGACAATACAAGGAAGGACACGACCTGCAAGCTAAGAATGTGCATTGGAAGAAAGTAGAAGACCTACCTAGGAACTTTAAGTTTGAGCGAATAAAGCGAATCGTGTTGATTCTAGTATTAGCCATAGGCGTCTTGTAATTAATTCAATTCGATACTATTTGCAAACCTTGTATTGATGTCTGCTTGAATTCTGTTTCTAATCATGAATGTGGTGTTAATGTTTTGCCTAATGATGTTAATTGTCCAATTAATATTGTTAATGCTAAAAATCATGCTAAGAAGGCTAAAAGGCAAAAACGAAAGAAAGTTAGAAAACAGTGGAAACCCACGGAAGAACATTTAGTAAGATAGGCTATCATTGGATACACATTGGTCATAAGACTAATCGAGACAATGCCCACTAGAAAATGGATGCCTCTTGGTAGAACTATTCCCTTAAGAAGTGAGCACACTTTGAATAGGGCTAATCTGAACACTAGTACTACATCTATTCATAATGATTCCATTGCCTTAATTTACGATATGAATGCTTCTATTTACGATGTGGGTGTTCCAACCATTGTTACTAACCAAATGGAACCCATTCTTGCATGGGGATCCCAATTATCCGATTATCCATTCTTGTGCATGTTCAACTGCGGATCGTTCAAATCGTTACGTGGTACACGGACTCAGTTGTTCCAAGCATATATTGGCGACGGTCGCGGCTCATGAACCGTGAGCAAATTCATCGGAGACGATTAGATTCGGAATGATCATTTCGGTGCAATCATGGGTTATGGAGATTATGTTGTTGGCAAAAGTGTTATCTCCGGGGTTTACTATGTAGAAGGTCTTGGTCATAACTTGTTCTCTGTTGGTCAATTCTGCGATTACGATCTAGAAGTAGCCTTGAAAAACATACCGCTTCGTTAGAGAACTTGATGGTAAGGAACTTTTAAGAGGTTCACGTGGTTCAAATCTATACACCATCTCTATCGAAGATATGATGAAGTCTTCTCCAATTTGCTTCTTTGTCAAAGGCTTCTAAAACAAAGTCATGGTTATGGCATCGTCGTCTCAATCACTTGAACTTGGCACCATCAATGATCTCACCGAAAGGACTTAGTTGTAGGTTTACCTAGACTCAAGTATGAAAAGGATCATCTTTGTTCGACATGTCAATTGGGAAAAAGCAAGAAGTATGCCCATAAACCCAAACCTACTAACTCATCACGAAGTTCTTCATACAATTCATATGGATTTATGTGGACCAATGAGAGTCGCGAGAATATCTTTGGGAAGAAATATGTGTTAGTTGTGGTTGATGATTACTCTAGATTCACAGGTCAAGTTCTTAAGGACAAAGGATGAAACTCGATATCATCATCAAACTCATCAAACAGTGCGAGTTCGACTTAACAAAACCGTCGAATTATCCGAGCAGACAATGGGCCGAGTTTGTTAACAAACAACTTAGTGAATTTTATGAAAGCATTGGAATCGACCATCAAAGAAGTGTTCCACGAACTCCTCAACGAGCGGTGTAGTTGAAAGACGAAATCGAACTCTTGTAGAAGCCGCTAGAACAATCTTGATTTACTCAAAGGTTCCAATGTTTCTCGGGTGAAGCTATTGCCACTGCATGCTACACACAAAATCGTTCCACGATTCACACTTGTTCATGGAAAAACTCCATATGAACTTGTCCACAACAAAAACCTAATCTCTCTTCCTTCGTGTGTTTGGTGCATTGTGTTATCCAACTAATGAGGGTCAAGACTTAGGCAAACTTAGAGCTAAAGCGGACATTGGAGTTTTGTAGGGTATTCACCAAACAAAAGGGATACCGAATCTACAACAAAAGAACCCGAAATATCATGGAAACAATTCACGTTACGTTTGATGAGTGACCGGTCAAATGGCTCTGGACAATCCATTCGGGACCCGCACTTCAAAACAGTCCCATTGGTTCATCCCTTGTTCCAAACTCTTCTCAAGAAACTCCATATGTACCTCCATCGAAGATGATTTAAAGAAATTGTTTGATCCTATGTTTGATGAACTTTATGATCCAAGTACTAATGAGGTGTCGATTCCTACAACAGAGGTGCTCATATTCACGTGAATGAAGTCAATCCTCGGTCTCAATATCTTTAAGTCAAGAAGCGCTGCTGCGATCCTTGATCTCATCAACAAATCATCATTCTTCAAATGTACATCATGGAAATGTTTACGCATCAATGATGAAGTTAATCCCTTTGCTACTCTGAAGATGCTCCATTTGAAAACATATTTGCTCACGAATCTTCATCGAACCATCTTCTTGAGGAGACATCGACTCTGCTACTTGATCCCTCAACAACTACCACATGAACACCTCGGAAAATGGACTCACGATCATCCATTAGACAACATCATTGGAAATCCTTCTCGTCCGGTATCCACTCGTAAGCGACTTGCTCTTGATGCCTTATGGTGCTTCTTTAACTCTGTACTCTCAAAGATCGAACCTAAAGATGTTAAAGCGCTATGAATGAAGACAATTGGTTCAATGCCATGCAAGATGAAATTCATGAGTTTGATCGATTAGATGTATGGGAATTAGTACCGACTCAGTTGTGCTATGATCATTGCTCTTAAGTGGATCTTCAAAGTGAAGCTTGATGAGCATGGTGATGTTTTGAAAAATAAGGCTAGGTTAGTGGCTAAAGGTTATCGTCAAGAAGAAGGCATAGACTTTGAGGAATCTTTTGCTCCAGTTGCTCGTATCGAGGCGATCGAAATCTTCTTGGCTAATCTTGCTAGCAAGAACATGGTTGTTTATCGGATGGACGTGAAAACCGCATTTCTTAATGGAGATCCGAAAGAAGTGGTTTACGTCGACCACCGGAGGGTTTTGTGAATTGAGCATCCTACTCATGTTTATCGCTTGAAAAAGGCCCTATATGGTTTGAAGCAAGCTCCTAGAGCATGGTATGATCTGTTGTCAAAGTTTCTTCTATCTCTTGGATTCACAAAGGAGCGATTGATCCTACTTTGTTCACCGAAAGTCGAGCAAACACTTAATTCACGTTCAAATTTATGTTGATGATATTATTTTTGCCTCGACCGACCCAATGGAATGTGATCGTTTTCTAATGAAATGGGTTCAAAATTTCAAATGTCAATGATGGGACAAATGTCATTTTCTTGGGATTACAAATTTCACAAAGTCCGGAGGCATTTTCATAAATCAATCTAAATATGCAAATGAGATTTTAAAGAAATTTGGATTTGATTCTAGTGACCTGTTGACACTCCCATGATTGAACGAACCAAGTGGATGAGGACCACTCGGGGATCATGGTAGATCAAACGAAATATCGTAGTATGATTGGATCCACGATGTACCTCACGGCTAGTAGACCGGACATCTTGTTCGTTGTGTGCATGTGTGCTAGATACCGAGCTAAGCCTACTAAAAAGCACCTTGAAGCGGTTAAGCGGGTCTTCGGTATCTCAAGGAACCATCAATATGGGACTTTGGTACCGAAGGACACCGGTATGTCTCTAACGGCCTATCACGAGATCTTGATCATGCGGTTGTCAAGATACACGTCGAAATACGTCTGGAGGTGCTCAATTTTGGGTGATAAGCTTGTGAGTGGTCTTCAAAGAAGCAAATGAGTACTTCTATTTCCTCTACGGAGGTGAATACATAGCCATGTCATCTTGTTGTGCTCAAATCTTATGGATGAGATCTCAATTATCGACTATGGCTTTGAATTCAACAAAATCCCTCTGTCTTGTGACAATAAAAGTGCTATTGCTCTCTCATGCAACAACGTTCAACACTCAAGAGCAAAGCATATCGACATTCGACATCACTTCATCGGGAACAAGTGGAAAAAGGTGTGGTGGAACTCTATTTTGTGAGGTCCGAATATCGGTTAGCGACATCTTCACCAAAGCTCTTCCAAGAGAACGTTTGAGTTTATTCTTCCACGTCTTGGCTTGAAAAGTCTTCAACCGAAACACTCAAACGTCTTGAGGAGGAAGGCGAGGAGTAAAGGTCTATCTTCATCTATCTCTTGTATATATCTATTCGAAAAACAAAATACAAAATTATAAAACACAGAAAAATCCATAAAAATCGAAAAATTGAAAAATCTTCAAAAATATTGTCAATTTGTTATGCTTTTCTCGGTTCGTCAATATCTACGGTCTTTGTCTTTGTCATTCAAAGAATGACACGGGACTTTAGATGTTGTTCAATTCTTAAAAAAAAAAAAAAAAAAAAAAAAAAATTAAAAATTAAAAATCAAAAATTATTTTGAGAGAAAGAGAAACAATGGTTTATTGTCATTTCAGGCAAGTAACCCGCTTTCTTAAAGAAAGAACAGAGCTATTCTTTATCATTTTTTAAATTCCATGCTCTGATTCTATAAACATTTATCTGCTGAAAACTAACTGCTTTGAAAAATAACTCAGTCTCTAATTTTGATAATCATCTGGACTTATTTGTCACAATATCAATCTCTCAATCAACAACCTATGTCATTGATTGAGGGGGAGAATGATTTCAATTAAATTAAAAAGTTATTTGGCATTCAATTGTTTTCAAAAGATATACATGCATGTTTTATCAATGGAGTTTAAAGTTTTAAAATCCGATCCTTATCAGTTAAAACGCTTTCATAATCAAGTCACAATTCTCCTTAAAAGCTTTCAAAATCAATTTAAATCTATAAGAGATCACAAATCTCAAATGATTTGATAATTGTGATCGGGGAGAATGTGTGATTTAAATTGGATTTAAAGCGATAATTCGGTAAATGGTTTTATAAGGATGTACATGCTCATGCTCTCCTTCCCACATGTGACAAACGATTTCAAATTTTCCATGCACATGTTGAGGGGAGCATCTATCTTAAACCTATGATTTGAAACGTGATCACTTATCTCAATGTGCGGGTTCCTCTAGTATGTGCAAAACTCTTTTCAAACCTAGAAGCACATATTGAGGGGAGCAAAATCATGAAAACCTCATCCTTCCCAAAATGCTTTATCTACTTGATTCGATTAGGAAGTGATGTTGATATCTTTAGAAAATGGTAATCAAAGTAAATTCTTCCTCTTGCCTCCGTGTGCAAAACGATTTCAAACATTTGGTGCACATGTTGAGGGGAGCACTTGTTCTAAAAATATCAAAAACAATTCGGTACAAAATGTTTTGATAATATATCACAAGTATCTGGATTGATTTTCAAATGGTTTTCAATTGGTTCAAATGGCGGATGAACAATACCAAATAGACCGACCAAATTTACTTTATGTACGGTGATATAAGGATGATAAGGTTAGGTATTGGTTCCCATGATCCGCCGAACGGAGGGATCTACCGAGGACAATCCACTAGTTAGTGTAGAAGTCCTTAGGTATGATGATAAAAGGAGAAAATGAGATATGGGAAGAATGCGGATGAGATAGAGCTAGTCTTGGAACAAACCCAACAAAGTTCTAGCTATGAAGTCTCGGTAAGCTTGAAGGGTTGAAGAATTAAAAAGAATTGAATGAGAAAGGGTGAAAACAAATAGCCCTCCATATATTCAACTTTAGGGCGAAACCGGGTTCAATTCATATGCTCTTGATGGTAACATCGGTATTGAAGACAAGACGTCATGGACCCGGTGGCGCTTTGCACTTCAACTTTCCAAACCACTCAAGTTCCTCTTAAAAGGACTTGTTTCATTCTCACGGGAACCGACATTATCTATCGACTTTCTCTTAGAGATTGTTGATATTGAAGAAGGAGACCCTCTCCCTAGTCTCCGCACGGGATCCAAATATGCACATATTGAGTCTAGAGCCACGAGATCATCAATAAATCTCATTAGGACACTTTCATTGAAGACTCTCTTTTCACACAATGTGGAAAGAGATTATATCTTGAGTCCTCGCGCATTATCCTTGTGGTATTGCGGAACATCCGAGTGATATGTAAACATATTCACAATGAAGATGGAAAGCCTTCGGAGCCAACATCAAACAAGCTCTGGTGGGTGGCATGTGAGATCTATTCAATAGATCAACCATGTGACAACCGAGCGAAAACAATGGGGCGATTCAATCTTTTGAATCAATCTGGTTCGAGTTATGGATTGACGGATACCTTTGAAAAACCGGTCATTGTGCTTAAAACTCTTTTCTTTAGCACATTGACCGTGTTCGTATATTTCAAATCAAAGGTGTTTTATGATTGATAATTGATTTTCATTAAAACCTTCGTTGTATTGCAAAAACAATTTCTATTGAGCAATACACGATTGTCTTTCAAATCTCTTTTCATCAATCGGTGAATTTCTACTTATTTGGTTCACTCACTCCGTGTTGTCTTCTTTGAGATGTTCGGTTTGAGAACGACTAGAGCATTGCGAAACCACATCAAGGAAATTCTTGAATTATACGATCACAGGCGATACTTGTCTTGATCAACGGGGAACCGTGGGCGTGTACCTCAATTCAACGAAATTGATCAAAGACACTTTCGTGCGCTTTATTGCTAACTGTTTTATGCGGTACACCCGACGTTTGCGGTGATCGAATGAAGCGGTCAATCCATAGCCGCATGCTCACACTACACATTCATCTCAAAAGAAATCATGATAAGTGCATCAATGACTCGATATTTTCACTCCATGCTTCGCTACTGCTGCGCCAATATCATGAATCAACGAAAGCTTCCGTTACTCGATGAGAAGATATCATGATCCGAATGTGAGCATGTCGGTCCGAAAGTCACAACATCACATAATACCAACACCAAAATGGATGTCTCGAGAGATTTTTGTTAGTGATGATCTCAAAAGTCGGCTTGAAATTATTATCACGTGGATCGAGAAAGACCTCCACTTGGATTAACCAAACATGCAATGAGTGGAATCAATGACTACGAGCTTGAGCAAAGTACTACATCAAGAATGCAAGAACAATTGTTAATGTAATATCTGTTTGTATTCAATGTAATTTTAGTATATGTTTGAGGTGACCTCCTTAGGGAGATTGTTAGGAATTAGAAATTCCGGTATTAAAGAGTCGGTCACCTCAAGTATATGTAATCGTTAAAAGCTCGTAGTCGTAGTTCTTTTATGTTAAGTAGTATTTAGTTTAGTAACACCGTGGAGGACGGACGGGTCTTTACCCACTGTATGCACGATCCACGACCCGTTGTGTGGCGTTTATGTAAGACTATAAATACTCTCTACCTCCCAAGGTAGAGATCATGTTGGAGCTCATAATAATATTTTCTTTCTCTCACTATAGTTCCCAACTCTCTTCCTTTCTCTCACTAGAACTTTCTCTCTCTAACATACTTATCGCCTACTTTGATCATGGTTTAGAGTGTTTGTGAAATCCAATATCCTACAAACTGACGTTTTCTTCAAAACTCAGAAGCACGGGTCTAGAAAACATAACGAAGCGAATTTAATAAAATTCCAACAGTATTATATATATGTTACAAAAACAACCAAAGACCCCTACTTGCGCACCATTTATTTACATCATGTCAAAGGTATTAGGTCAACCAAAGTACCATTGTAAACACCACCTAGGATACTACAAACGCCCCATAACCCGGTTGAAAAGCCTAGTCGCCATGCTTAAAAACAACCCTTCATTTTGGCTAAAAGTCCTAAACACCAAAAGTATTTTATAACAGGTATATGGGGAAAACTCGGGATTTTTGATAAATTTGATTATGAACTATCTTAGCAACATTAGAAATGAGTAAAACAACATTTCACAAGATTGCATGCAAAAGATATAGAGTTTTATGGTTTAAAAACGAGAATTGCAATTTGGCAAGATTAGCCTAAGTAGCCCTTTTCCGTAATTAATATCTTGCTAATTAAAGGGTTTCAAAGTACGAGGTTTATACCGTTTTAAAAGGCTCGCTGCAAAGATTTTAATGCCCCAATAACGTCTTTAAAAGCACTTATAGTCTCTTTTATAATCAACCACAAAGAAGGTGACTCGCGGGAATTTTTATAAATAGGCCTTGTGTGCACTTTTCAAAAATTGAGTCGTAGGAGTTATAGGATGATGGGTAATGGCTTAAAAAGAGTTAATAAACATATTACAACGTCCCTAGGTGACACCGTAAAAGTTAACGAGTCAAAAATTAAATTTCCTTAAAACGCTTCGTGACCAAGTGGCCATGTTCGTGGACTTGTATCTTTCTAATCAAAGATGACTAGGACATGAGGCCTATACCATTTAGAAGATCTTACAACAAAGTGTTTAAATGGTCAAATGCGTTGTAGAAACCTTAGCTTGCCTCGTGTAAAATCTGCCCTTGTTTAGCCCTGTTATCGCCCAAAACCAACAAAAGGCACCTAACCCCCTACTTTGGAAAATCATTGCGACCAAACCGTAAAAGCTTAAAACCTCTAGTTTGAACCATTAGAAAAAACACCGGACAAACTCTTGAAGGGATCAAGAACGTAGTAAAAACCTTTTAAGGCCTCGCTTATATTTACCCGCACTTTTGTCAATTTAGGCAAAAACAAGTGAATTTTTCTTATAAAATTAAAAGCATAAAATTGTAATTTTGTAAGATAAAGTTTTCTTGGACTAAAATGTAATTTATGCGGTTAATTATACAAGGGCTGATTTTGTCAATAACCCATAGTTGAGGGTTTAAAGTGTCATTTTGAAAGTGCAAGGGTAAAATTGTAAATATTTAAAATTGTAAATTATAATATTTTGGAAACATAAAATATTTAACAACTTGGGTTTCGATAAAAAATTATTAACAACCATTCGAGCCATAAAGATAAGTATGATAAGTATTATTAATTTTTGAAGAGACTTCATGTTATCTAATTATCAATAAAGTATTAACATCGCATAAACTTGAACACGAATACTAAATACATGACATACTAACTCAGGTCGAGAGTCGGAGCAGTTTGTTCATATTACTTAATTTGTTTTCCATCCAGACTACGATAACACCAAGGTGAGTCATAGCCCCTCTTTTCCTTATTTTGAACATTTTGGGGGAGATACATGCTCAATTACTTACTTTTCACAAGTACTCTAATCTTTTACATATTACTGTGAGTCATAACCCCTCTTTTCCTTATTTTGAACATTTTGGGGGAGATACATGCTCAATTACTTACTTTTCACAAGTACTCTAATCTTTTACATATTACTGTGAGTCATAGCCCCTACTTTTATGCGTTTTATACTATTTTTGGGGGAGATACATGCTCAATTCCTATTTTACTTTCACAAGTATTATAAACTTTTCATATTCTTGTGAGTTCATGGCCCCTACCTTTACTTGTTTTTAAACTGCTTTGGGAGATACATGCTCAATTACCTATTTTTACTTTCACAAGTACTCTAAAGCTTTTACATACTACTATGAGTTCATAATCACCCTTTATACGTTTTGCTACAAACACGAACACTAGTACTATCAGATACGATCCCGATTGTTATTGCCTAAGTTATACACTATTGCCACCGAAAGTCCCTCATATCATGAACCATTAATCACTTTACAAGTGAACGAATATAGTGAATAGATCTATTGGCGATTGGCGCCCATTTGTGTTAGCGGATAGGTAACCAAATGCACTTTATTGAGAATACTAGGAGAATGGCAAGCTCCTACCGTAGGGCATTGTTGCTCACATCATTATTATGATGTTTGTAACTTACGTCATTATTATGACGTTTGTGTTAAGGTTTGCGTTCATGAGACTTAAGGCAATATATATACTGTGTTGCAATGATACAAATGCTGCAACTACTGACTTTATGGGTGCAACAACATGGCCCAACCTTGAAACTTGTGTTCAACTGATTATTAAACAAACGAACTATGGGTGTTTAACAACGTAACCCACTACTTATTTCATCGATATTGGTATTTATTACAAAAATCGCTCAAACTCAAAACTATTGAACTCAATTGTTTTAATCATAAACTCTATGAACTCACCAACCTTTGTGTTGACATTTTTAGCATGTTTATCTCAGGTTCATAATTTACGAGGATGGCACGAAAGGGCACGGATACTCAAGAAGGCTATATTATCATTCGAAAACTTATTTAATAAACTGTAAAACCATTGGGACCTCATTTTGTAAACTCGATATTTATATAAATCGAATGATAAATCTTTTAAAATGACAAAATTAGAGTTCGTTTTCATTCTGTAATCTGTTGAGCCACAAGTAACACCCACTTGAATTCACTGCGTATCACGAAATTTGAGGTGTTACACAATGCAATGGTGGTACCCGGTTTTTGGGAAGATGTTGATCTCGTGAGATGGGGAGTGAGATCTTGAGTGTTTTGCTTGTGGGTCGTGTTGTTGATTGTAGGTTGTTTGTGGGTATTTATATCCCATAAGTTATAGTATAGATTAAAAGCATGAAGTAAAAGTGTATCAATGATTAGGCGTTTTTTTTTTAAATTATATTGCGCTTTTCTTTTTCATTAAACATGTTTAATGGAAGATATCTCATTTAATTGGGCTCTTTAAGACATTCAAATGAAATTGGACAATCAAATCTCATTGACTAATGACTCTTTAATTTCCTATTAAGGAAATGTTTTTGGTCTTAATTTTTTTAAGATTTCTTATATTGGAAAGTCCCAAATATTTTATATAGTAGTATAGATAAATCTCTAACATAAACCTAAAAACTGTTGGAATCACTCCTAAACCTAAATCAAGTGTTAGTAATTTATATGTAATAGTTAGCTTAATTATGGCCTTTATGTTTGTTATTAGCTTAAGCTTATGTAGAAGGCCCATGAGCTTAGGCCCAAGCCCATAAAGAAAAGGATGGGAACTAGGAGTGTTGCCCTAGCTTCCTTCCTATAAATACCTTGTAATAACCCTCACTTGAGGGTTGGTTGTTCAATTTACTTTCTTTCACATACTCTACGCATAACCGGTTTCATATTTACGTGTGTGTGTGTTTGTTTATTGTTCATCCGATCTCTTCTCCTCTCTACTCTTTCTATTAATGCTTGTGTTGTAAAACTAGTGACCTAACAATGGTATCAATCGCCAAATAGTTGGGTGAATCGTGTTTGTTGTTTATGTGAGTTTCGATCTTACAGCGTAACAACACGTGATACTTTGGTTCGCTTAAAACACATTTTTACACTTTTAATCCAAGATTCTTGTACTTTCAACGTTTAAGGTGTTAAAATAACTGCTTTTGGCAAAAGTTTCAAACTTTACGCGTGGATCATTGTTTTCTAGCTTGGTTTTATGCGTGGGTTTCGCTCACGCCGTAACGTGGTTTTAAGCTTTGGTTCATCAAGTTTCACACTTTTGTGTTATTTTGGTGATATTGAGGCTATTTCATCACAAAAATCTGGTTTAGAAACATCTTTGGGCAACAATCACTTTTACGAGTAAGTCTACGCGTAGCAAAACCCTAAAAATACGCGTAACTTATCCTTTGTTTGATCTTCAGTTTTCGTGGTTTACTCCGTGTTTTCTTGCTTGGATAAGCCCGAAAATACGTCGACTTTGGATATCTTTTGCCTTTGTGATAGTGTAAAAGATCTTTGGGCAAAACCCTAAAATTACGCATAAGCATAAAGCTTACGCGTAGAAAATCCCACGATAAGATTTATCTTACGCCTAAGCTTAGTCTTACGACAAGGTAATCCTACGCCTAAGTTTTCTCGCCCAACTTCTTGTTTCACGATAACTTTAGTTTTTCACCCTACTTACGCGTAAGCTAAACCTACGCAGAACTCTTTGTCATTCGCGTAACTTTGGTGTTTTACGCATAAGTGCTACTTGGTTTATTGTGATTTCTCGCCTAAGGATACTTCATCAACAAAGGTTCATTCGACTACAAAGATCCATTTTATAACACAAGTTTTTCAACATGTCACAACCACCATACTCTAACTATTTCCCTCACATTTATACTCAACGACAACAACAACTAAGTCCACAACATCAACAATGGAATCAACAACAAGCAATTTATCAACAACAATTTAATCAACAACGTACTCCACAACTTGGAGCAATTCCACCACCACAAATGGTTCAACCACCACCAAGTCTTCAAGTTCAACCCTACACAAACGATTTCAATCAACATCCATCAAGGAACACTATTTAAGCAGCCAACAATCAATTCATGAGGTCGGATCACTGATAGACCTCCAATGCTCACTCCAGAAACTACGATCAATGGGTAATTAGATTCTTTAGGTTTTGTGATCCGAAGAAGCCACATGGAAAGTTCTTAAAGAAGGTTATCTTGAAGGTCCATTTCGGATGCCTCTGTCATTGTACCAAGATCCAAATGCTAATCCACCAAGAGATGAACAATCAAACATTGCTACTTGTTGCACTGACAGCAATGTAACTTCTACACTATGAAGTGATGAGCTTGCAATGCAATATATCCTCTTAGGATTACCAAACCCAATTCTTCAAGTTTTGATGCTCAAAAGACTACAAAGGCAATGTGGAACATATTCATCTTCTTATGGAAGGATCTGCACTCAATCGGGAGGATATGGAATCCAAAATTTACTTGGCTTATTAACACTTCATGATTGAACACGAGAGACACTAGAGTCTTATCATCATCGATTCTCGGACATCATAAATGATTTGGATAAACACAACATCATCATGCCAAGAATTGCGATTAATACTAGGTTCTGAGTAGTCTTGGTCTTGAATGGGAGAAGTATGTCATTTTCTCCGTCAGCGAAGAACATGCATCATTCTACATACGGATTGTTGTACGATTACTTGAAGCCTCATCAAAAGGAAGTTGATAAGGAAAGGATTCTCCGTGCTCAAATTGCTTCATTTTCACATCCGGAAAATCAACAACTTGCCTTGTATGCTCAAAACAGTTATCCTACTCAACCAAAGAACTCAACCAACCGCCACTATCACACCAAATGATCAATCACAGCAATCTCAACATAATCAATTGGTTCCTTACAATAGCAACAATGATCGTGCACTTTACGGTCAAGCTAATGAGGAATCCGATCCGCTCGAGCATTGCACCAAGGATTTGTTATGATTGCTAATGCTTTTGGCGTTATACAAACAAATCCAATAATCGCATTCGCTCCTCATCCAACACAAGGAATCGGTGTTGTGAACAATGGACGAGTTGAAGTTCGAATCGTGGTTATGGTCGTCGATGGGCGGTGGTCAAGGGTTTAATCTTGTGGGTAGGAATAACAACAGAGCTCAGTGGTGGAACAAGGAAATGCTCGAATGGGTTGAATGGTCTTCGATGCTACAACCGCAATGAGAAGGGACACTGGCTAATGCATGCCCAAAGCCGAGGACTAGGGGCGTGCTTATCACAAGGAGGCTTTACTTTTGGCTCTTAAGGATGAAGGTGGTGGAACTCTCACGACAAAGAACACAGCTTTATGGCGGATGCGGACTCGGATGATGATATGGAGGACTTGCGAGCCAATGCAATCATTATGTTGATGGCTAATATTCATGAGTTACACATGAGTGACACAGCCCGCAGTATGACATCGATGGCTTGTCTCGTGCACCGAACAAACCATATTTATCTCTCGATCTAATATCTCCGCCAACATCCGAACCCGACAAGGCTCGGAATGTTCAAAATGAGTCGTCCACATCTCATTCGGCGATTTTCAACTAGACCCGAGTTACATTTGACTATCAAGATGACCTTATGGTTTCCTTGATAATCAAATTGACTCGTGGTTATACTGAGGATCTAAATAATGATCATGTTGTGACTCACGTTGAACACACCGAACTTTGCCTCGTCCGTGATGTTGATCCGTGGCTTAAAACCAACAATCCATAGTGGAAGAATGTCGCAAGAAATCGGGACTTGAAAAGTAAAATGCATCATAACCAAGGATTTTGAATGTTTACAAAAGCAACTCAACTTTTCAAAACTCAAGAAAAACGTGAAAAGGTTTTGAAGCCGCTTTACTAAATCTCATCAAAGCGAAAAATATTTAGAGACGGATCGTGATCTAGCCGCTCAAGAATGCTTTGTTATGCGAAATAGAACAATCGAAACATGAACATAAAAAGCAAATTAACGCTCTCACCTTGGAAAATCAAAAAGCTAAGGTCGAGTTGTTAACTTGTCAAAACATTCTCTGCATACAAAAAGCATTCAACGAAACGAATAGATGATCATCTTGAAGAAATTATCGGCTTACAAAACAAACTTAAAGAGTTTAAAGCTCATGTTTACAAACATGGTGAGTCGGTCACGACTATTGAAAAGTTTACCTTAAAACCCAATCCAAATGGATATGGACCGATTCTTCCGATTACAAACCTAAGCTTTCAACCAAAGCATTCAAACCAAATCACGAAGTTTCTAGTGCGTAATATAAAATCGATAATTACATTATGAGTGTTGTTGAATATCATCGTCAAGAGGAATTAGATGCGTAAGACGAGAGTCGATCAAAATTAGAAACTTGTTTACAACAAACCTTTAAATATTCAAAACCGTCACTTTCGTCACACCAACGGATTCTTCTAACACACCAAGGGTTATCATAAAACGTCGAGTCTTCTAATGTTAATCCTCAACCGATTATGCACAAATTTATGGTCCTTTACCTTCCATCGGTGAAGTAAATTCAAAACACGAAAATCGCAAAATTTTAGATATTTTGACCTTTTCATGGTGACCTCAAACTTTACAACATGAGATAGAATATCATTCTCAAATCAAAGTTCAACATTTTCAATCGCCTCGCGCGAGAACAAAGAGACATTTTTCGAAAAATCTTTTACCAAATGTTAAAATTTGAAACATTGTGCATTGTCTTGGGAACGGACTTTCATAAGGAACTTGGAGTGATGAAGGTCGTTTTGAGAAAACGAAACATCTATTTCTAATACTAAACGTAAAAGAAAATGTTGAGAAAAGATGTTGATCGACTCTTGAAAGATGTTATTTGTGCCGATATCCATAATCTTGTGTTATTGAATTCTTTGTCATATGCATCGATTATATCTCTGCCGACATCGTTGATTCTGTGATAACTGCTGAGTATTCGATAATGTGCATCGATCGAGTCTTTAAAAGTCGAAAATGAACGATTGACTAACGAGCTTTCAAATGCAAAACGTCGTCTTCAATGGTGTCAAAAGATTGTCATAATCGTGAACTTGCTTTGCAAAACAAAATCAACCAGCTGCAATCCAAAACGTTTAATCCAAAATTTGAGCAACTGGATGATCAAAACGTGTCTTTGAAATGTCAAATCTCAAAATATGAACAAGAACTTGTAAAGTTAAACAGAATATGGTGTCATATTTGATTTACTTAAAAGACTCGTGATGAAGCATCAAACGGGCTTGATCATTTTCTTGCACACACTAAGGAAGTCATGAATTTTTCGAAATCTTCGCTTACGAAAATCAAGAATTGGTGCACACTATCTTTAAGTTAAGAGAAATGTTAGGAAAGTATGAACAACTTCCGCCTACCATGATTAAGAGAATAGCACCAAGAACACTTAGTAATCGTGAACCTAGAATGCCTCTTGCCAAAACACAAGTTGCTAACGTGCTTCCTTCTACCGAAATAGAATAGTTTCTCTTTTCCAAACGTCCGCACTTCACGCCCTAGGAGCACTACATCAAGAATAGGAAGTTGCGACCTAAGAAAAGATCAATAAGGAATGCTAAAGTAGTAAAACACCCTAGGACTATGAATAAGACTCACGTTGCTTCCACTATAAATATTAAGTCGGCAAATGTAATAGAAATAGTGATGTAACGAATGCTAAACCTTAAGTACTTTCGATATTCATCGATGCACCTTGTGTTATTTGTCGTAAAAGTATGAATTCGATTGTCATGACAAATGTGTTGCTAAAGCTATCATCTCTCGCTTAAGGAATCCTAAGAATCGAATACCTCTAGGCCCACTAATCATTCTAAGTCCGTGCTTGGTAGACCGCCTCTTTAGATTCTAAGAACCGCATTGATGTCCCCAGTAGCTCCGCCACCTCCTAGAATGTCGTACCACCTAGTGCATTCACTAAGACTAAAGCAAATACTAGTTGGAGATGGCGAAATGGATATATAACACACTAGGATTTAAATGGATGCCTAAAGTTATTGATGTGTGTATGTCTACTATAATCGCTCCGAACCCTCTAACATTTCGGGTTCCACATCTACTTCTATTCCATCCGTGTCGTCGTGTGTAATGCGGTGATACGATCATTCTCTGATTGTTGATAGCGGATGTTCCCGACACATGACATGCAACCTTAAACTGTTATCAAACTTCATTGCAAAGTTCATTGGCACCGCCGATTCGGAATGATCACTTCGCAGCTATCATGGGCTACGAGACTATATCAATGGGAACATCGAAATTAGCGGGGTTTATTATGTGGAAGGCCTCGATCACAACTGCTTTCGATGGGTCAATTATGTGATGGAGATTTGGAGGTTGCTTTCAGGAGAAATCTTGTTTCATTCGTGATCTACAAGGAAACGACCTTATGTCCGCTCGCGTAACTCAAGTCTTTACACTATCTCTATGCAAGACATGGTTGCTTCATCTCCCATCCGCTTACTTTCAAAGGCAACATCAACAAAATCCTCGGCTATGGCAATCGCTCTCATCACATTTAAACTTTCAAACTATAACCAATCTTGCTCGACATAAACTAGTTGAAGGTCTCCCACGATTCCTAGATTCTAAAGATCACCTTTGTTCGACTTGTGAACAAGGGAAAAGCACTCGTGCTCATTTTCCTTCAAAGGTAGAACACACTCTCAAGATGTGCTTCATCTTCTTCACATGGATTTGTGTGGCCGATGCGGCGTGTAAACAATCAATGGAAAACGCTACATATTAGTAATTGTTGATGACTATTCACGATGGACTTGGGTCTATTTTCTACGAAACAAAGACCAAGCTCCACAAATGATCATCACCTTTCTCACAAAATTCAAGTTCACTCGGAACACCGTCCGTCAAATCGTAATGCATAAAGGAACCGAATTTGTTAACCAAACTCTTCGAGAATTTTATGAGAAAGTGGGAATTGAGCATCGACATCTATTGCACGCACACCGAACAAAACGGAGTTGTTGAAAGACGAAACCGAACGTTAGTGGAAGCTGCAAGAACAATGTTAATCAATGCTAAACTTCCAGATTACTTATGGGCGTAAGTCATCAATCGCATGCTATACTCAAAATCGCTCAATGATTACTAAACGCCACAACAAAACACCTTTTGAGCTTCTTCATAACCATAAACCGAATCTCAAACACTTTCATGTATTTGGATCCTTTGCTATCCGAATAATGATCGTGATGATTTTGGAAAGCTCAAAGCCAAAGTCGACATTGGAGTCTTTATTGGATATTGTGAGAATTCTAAAGGTTATCGGATCCGAATCATCGTACAAATCAAAGTTATGGAAACGATTCATGCTCATTTTGATGAACTTGCGAGATGGCTTCGAGTATAACGACTTGGAACCCGGTCTCAACCACTTAAACTTCCTCAAACCCCATCATCGATGAACAAAGCCCTCGCCTTACTCACAACAAATGGAAGGTTATTTGCTCATTGCTCAGCTGACGATATTGATGAACGTGCTCCGTGTGTATCTCTTTGCTCACCGCTCAACCCGATACTACTCTTATACCGATACACTGCTACAACAACTCATTGAAGAAGCACCACCGCTGACTCCACCACAACAGATTGAACAAACCGCTTCCAACAATGATGAACCGGTGATGATGTTCTTAATGAAGTACCCCACCGCGATTTTGATCCAAATGCATTCTTTAACCCGCTTGCTAATGAAACGGTGCACCGATGTCGCGGAATCATCAACAAACCATTTGAATCCTCAAAATCGCACAATGTATACCAACATCAACCTCTACACATCGATGGACAAAAGACCATCCTCTCAAAATATTATTGGCAACCCGAATCAACCAATCGTTACGAGACAACGTCTTCACACGATGGTAAACATTGCATTTATGCACTCACCGCCCCGCTAACTGAGCCTAAAACATTAAAGACGCAATGACAAAAGACAACTGGATTGAATCCATGCAGAAGAACTCAACCAATTCAAACGTCTTAAAGTATGGGAATCGGTTGAAAGACCAACAGGGTCTACGTCATTGGTCTTAAATGGATTGGAAGAACAAATTGGATGCTAAAGGGCGCCATCGAAACAAGTCACGTCGGTGGCTAAGGGTTATCGACAGGAGGAGGGTATTGACTTTGAAGAGTCATTTGCTCGGTTGCTCGTCTTGAGGCTATTCGGATATTTCTTGCGTTCGCGGCTCATATGAATATGACGGTCTTTCAAATGGATGTCAAAACTGCGCTTCTAAATGGACAACCGAAAGAAACGGTTTATGTCACCAACCGTAAGGATTCGTTGATCCGAGTTCCCGAACCATGTCTACAAACCGAACAAAGCTCAGATGGTCTCAAACAAGCTCCTGCATGGTACGATAAGCTATCATCTTTCCTCATTGCTAATAATTTCACCAAAGGTTCAATCGAACCTACTCTTTTTATATAATATCACGGGCACATATCTTAATTGTTCAAATTTACATGGATGACATTATTTTGGGTTACACATAAAAGTACTCAATCGCTTTTGCAAAACTAATGAAGAAAAATTTTGAAATGTCCATGATGGGTGAACTTACGCTCTTTCTAGGACCGCAAGTTCATCAATCACCCCGTGGTATTTTCTTGAGTCACCCAAATATGCCCTTGAATTGTTAAACAAATTTGGAATGAAAACTCGTGACACTTATGCCACACCAATGGCTCATACCAAGAAGCTAGACACCGATTTACATGGGAAATTGGTGGACCCTACAAAATACCGTAGTATTATTGGGTCTCTCATGTATCTAACAACCAGCGACCGACATTGTCTTTGCCATTTATCTGCCTCCCGTTATCGATCGAGACCAACCGAAACCCACATCTCGAGGCTAAAAGAATCCTCCGATACATCAAGGAACCATTAATTTGGGAATCGGTATCCGAAGGATTCGGTTTTGAACTAATAGCTTTTTCAGACGACCACGCAGGATGCTTAGATTCACGTAAAAGTACTTCAGAGCTCTACAATTTCTTGGTGATAAACCGTGTCATGGCAATCGAAGAAGCGAGGATTGTACATCGCCCTCAACCGAATCGTAATATGTAGCCATGTCGGCATGTTGTGCTCAAGTCATTTGGATGAGAACACAACTCAAAGACTATGGTTACGTGTTTGACAAAATCCCGATGTCTCATGCGACAATCGGAGTGCTATTGCGATCTCGCAACTCGTTTCAAGATTCAAATCAAAGCACATCGATCTTTGATATAATTTCATCAAGGACCACGAGAATGGGTACAATTGAATTATACTGGTACATAATACCAATTGGCGATCTACTCACCAAAGCCTTGCCTCCCGCTAGGTTTAATGAGTTGGTCCACCGGATTGGTATGCGGTGTTTGACTCAAGAGGAATTGGATGAACTCTTAAAACAGTCTTAAAACCAACAAACACCAAAATCTCTTTTGTAAATAATTTTTCAAAACAAAATACAAAATATAAAATCGATAAAACAACAAAATATTCTTCTGTCTATATTTCTTCAAACATGGCAAGTACATTTCTTCCACAACACTCAAATCTTTCAAAATTCAAGATTTTTTTCGATCAAGTGTTGAGGGGAGAAAATAAATTCTTAATCTGTTTCAAAATAACCGTGTACTTGCATGTTACTTTATCCCGGTTGATTCTTTAATAACGGTGGTCACATTTCTGGTTTACTGACACTCCTCGGACTAAAACTTATAACCTTTCTTTATTTCTTAAGTCGAGGGGGAGTGTCGTCAAAGTTATTTCCAAATATTCTTCGTTTGGTAACTAAAATGGAAGTTAAAGGCTTTGGATGATAATGGAAAAGGTGGAGGGACTAAAACTGTCAAAATCTGAAAGTTATTTCTAACAAAAACACCTCCACCTAATTACTTCACCTCATTTATTACTCACCAACCTAAATCCCACGCATAAAAATCGTTCTTCAAATCCGTGTTTTGGATCATCAATTTGTAAGTTGTTTCATGATCTTTACGTGTTTACAAACAATGGTTTTGAATCTTTTACAAATCCAACGGCTAAAACGTGAGATATGAGTGATTATGTGTTCTACGATAAGCGTATGAACACACAATCATTGGTGTGTTTGTGGTTAAAATAAGTGTGTCAAAACGCTTCAATAACATCAATGATACTATTTTTATCCTCAAAATCCACCCGAAACACGAATTGATTGTTTTTCAAAATTAGGTTCATGATTCATTTTGGGTATTTTCAAATGAGAACGTTTTTTGTGGAAAAGATTGTTGTAGGCGGTTGTTCTCAAGTTGAATTGATCATATCTAGGCCCAGATTTCACCCAGAAACACTAATGATTCATAAATTGGAAATTAGGGTTTATGTTCATTTGGTTTGGGTATTCTTGATTCTTGACACATTTGATGTTAAAACTTGACTAAGACAACTCTATAGGCATCTTAGACTTACCAGAATAACTTTGGTGCAATTTCCATGGCTAGATTTGTTATGTGTAATTCTTGAAACTAGGGTTTAAGTTCTACGCATAAGGTTTTCTACGCGTAAATTGTTTGATAAGTATTCATGCCATGATCTGTTATAGAATGAATGTATGTGCTAAAATTGATGCTATGATGAATTTATTTCAGGTTTGCTACTCGTAAAAAAAAATCGTAATCAAGGTTGTTAACCATCTACGATAAGGATCACCTTACGCGTAGCATGTTATCGTGAAGAGAAATCTTACGCTAGCGTTCTGGCCGTAAGGTTCTACAAAGGGACTACGCGTATCCTGTGAAGGATATGCGTAAACATGACCTCACGATAAGGTCTACTCTTACGAGTAAGGTTTTATATGCCACGCGTAAGCTCTACGATAAGGTCCCCTGTTCCTTCGCGTAATATTTCTTACGCATAAGTCGATCCCACGCTTGCTTACGCCACGCCAGATATTACTCATGTTTACGCATAAGCTACCATTTCTACGCCTAAGCCTTGATTAAACCTTCATTATGAATTGTTACGCGTGCAAACTTGTAAATAAATAAATCATGACGTCACGATAACAATAATGTCACTAATAAACTTAAACGGTTGATATGTTGTGAAAAATAAGTGATAACATATACTTTAAAACTTAAAGTTAACTAACTCACGAAACTTATCACGACTTCATTAGACTATTGGACAAACAAGTGACTTTGGACTCGTAACAATCATTGACTCATCGCATTCAATAATTAGACAATAAAACCCTCTGTTGAGTAACATTATGTCTTTCGATATGTTGGTTCTTTTGGCTAAATGTGTTTCAGATCACGACATGGAAGCTCAAATGAATGTAGATGCACCAAACGTTCTCACCATTGTCGATATTTTCCCGCATGGCTATCCAATGAAGATTGGAAAGAACAATCTCGAGTTGACTTTGAAACTCTCACCGCTCGGAATCATCTTGTCTCATTGTTGTGGATATTCTCAAGAATCATCCCTATCGTAACATGCTCACCAACTCGCCATCGCTCCGGAGATCTACATACGCAATTACGGAATACAATGCGATGATCAAAGGACGAAATCTTTGTGACGGTGACGCCAATCACAAGCAACTCACCATTACTCCCGCAGACTTAAGGGTCGTCCTCCTCATTCCCGACATCATACCAATGAATTCTCTGCTGCACCCATCAAGAGATTGTCCCGCAATTTTGATTGATATTGGGTATGACGAAGCTTCGTGGGTTATTAATAAGCATTCTCACGTGGATCTTAAAATATTCCTCACCTTTGAGAACCCTTTATATCATCATCACAAAATCCATTTCGGTCGTGACAATGCATGAGCATCCCAAGCTCAGAGAACTGCAAATCTTTTGGGCTCGATCAACATGAAACACATCAAGTTGAAGCTCGATATGGGATGACATGATGACATTCCTCAAAAGCTTGGCTCAAAGATTCCTTATATCACATATACAAAACTGCTGATCCAAAGAGCACTTGGATACAACCCCGATATCCCCAAAGAATCAATGACCCCGACAATCTTGACGTGTTGACCGAACCCACTCTAACAATCGGACGGCGGAGTCAACTACCAAGAAACAAGGTCTTTGTGTTGCCGATCACCTTCTCTCGGATGAAATCAAAAGCTCTACTCATATAAAAGATACTTGATTGCTGTGGAAGAGAACAAAGTTGGCTTTCTTGATGAAAATCTTCCGCACGCCTATAAGAAAAACCGTAAGAGAAGTGCGTGAAGTGCTATAAGCATCGAGAGTTAGAGGAAGTTCCCAAGAGGAAACCTCCAAGCAAAAGGAAAGTTCCTTCTATGAAGTCGCTCCTATTCCCATTCCAAAGCTTGAACCGCAAAGAAAGCTAACGGACGAGGACTCGGAGGGTACTGCATCAGATGAAGAAATTTTCTACTCTGAAACAGCTAAAGATGATACTACAACGGTACCTAAACCTCCAAGTCCACCAGCAGATAAAGGAAAAGGGAAAACTCCAGTGATTGAGCATGATAAGGAAAGCTCAGAAGAAGAACCCATTGATGAGCAAAAGGAATATCAAAGGAAGTTGAAGGAACTCAGACATAAACATCTTACCGAAGCATTTGTAAAAGATCAAACTCGTGGCCCCGAAGGTTCGAGTGGTGGTACTCAAGCCACACCAGTTCTTGATGCGGTTAATCAACCCGATAAGGGAACTGGTGCTACCACCACCCACGAACAACAACAACGGCAGACTGAGGACCCCATCAACTTTGATACTGAGGAACCAGAAACAGAAAAGACTGAGAAAACAACTGCTAATAATACAATGATTGATGAACGGACGATTATGATCGTCTTCTTCTAGACAGTCCCACTCGTTCTAAGGAGGAAACTTCTGAACCACCAAAGGACCCAGAGTCTCCACACATCTCATCATCATCAGATTCATCCTCTCACTCTTCACCACCACCATCAAAAGGATCAACCAAATCCACCTCCAAATCTGTGAAGAAACCAATAGACTCTTGGTTATCCCGGCTAAAACAAGGATTGTTAAGGCGCCAAGCAAGTACGGAAGAAGGATGTTACCAACAAAAGTCGAATCAACTTGTCGATGAATCAAATTTCTTCAAGATGGGATAAAGAGTTGTTGATGAAAGGAACAACCAAAGTAGCTTTATCAAAGGAGGTTTCAAAAGGAATTGGAAAAGACGGCAAGAGAATATACTCACAAGTTTCTTCTCGACATCGTCCCGGTGTGACTCGAGAAGTATTCTCCGACAACTTACTCCAAACATCGTTGCATTGGTTAAAATATAATGAGCAAAGAATCGACCTTTCAAACCGAGTTAATCGCTAAATTGGTGATGCAAATGTCAAAAGAGTTGGATCTTTCACTGGATAAAGCTATGTTTTTGAGACTCTATTAGACTATCAACTCGGGACTTCATGCAAAGAATCGCAAGTCAACCAAAATGACCAAGAGATGACGATGATAAGGACAAAGACTCTCCACCTAAACGTCCAAAGAAATCTGTGAATCTTCCTCAATGCCACCTCCACCCGAAGGACCTCACCACCAAGACGATCTCCTCCTCGCCTTCTACCGAAAACCTCGAGATTCTTCCGAGTTACCACCCCGCACTCGTAAAACCGGTGATCACTTTGAGTATACGGGTGGTGACGATGAGGAATTCCATGAGCCCCAACAACAACCCACCTCTCCCGACAAAGTTAAGAAACCGTAATCCTCATCCAGGCCTAAGAAAAGAAGAAAATGCGCCTAAGGTGACGTCAGATCATGGCTAGATGAAGATGACACCGATGAATATGACCGGTTTTCTACACTTGTTAATTCTACTCCCTATCCACCAAGGTCAAGATCCGGAAGACGGTAGTACATTGGAGCATGCTAAGTTCTTGCAAGAAAAATTCGTGTGAAAAGATGACAAAATCCGAGTTGAAGCGAATCAAGAATGAAGCATTTCAACCGCTCAAGGACAAATTTCGAAAAGTGCTATTGAAGTTGAGTATCATCTTGATAGTATAGCACGAGCTATGTCTAACAACATGGATTGGCTCAACCTCAAGCAAACATCGACTTCACCAAACGGAACAACCCTCCATATTACAATCGACTAGTCTAAACCTCTACCAACAATTGGCCAACCAGATCGACCTAGAATTCCATTCCGATATTTCTTCAACAAAGACTTGGAATTTCTTCTACACGGTGGCGATGGTTCAAGAAATACGCTACATCTCGACACTTCCATTCCCGGCCCATATTCTCTAATCAGATAGCCATCGAGGAAAGGGCTAACCACATGTTCTCCAATAATGTGGAAGTATATGACCGTGATGCATTGTATGGGATTCACCATTGGCGAGCCACTTAATCTACTACGTGTCGCCAGTTCATAAGTCTCAACATGAAGTGTTCAAGATTAAAGCAATCATGGCTATTAAACATGTTGATCTTTCCTCTAAATGGGACTACACTTTCCTCAAGAATATCGTGGTCAAAAGGCAAGACGAAAGGGATTATGCATTCTCTCAAGCGGACTTTGAGAATTTGTCTATCAATGACATTGAAGACATGTACCTTGCCAAAGTGCAGTGGTCGCATGAGACAATTTTCAATCAAGTACAACGTGAATTCATCAAGTCCTTGCTTATATTCATCGAAGCATAGTCATCAAAGAACGTGTAGAAGATCTCCACTGCGCTTGAATCATATCGCACCCGTGTCAACTTCACTCCACCACGCCTAGATCTTCCCGACATCAACCAGCTTTCACAATACACCTCGCCAAGAAAAACCATTCGCCGCTTATCGCAGTGAACTTTAACGAAATTGCTTGATGGCATGTAGAGATCTTCACAAATTTGGGGATCACACATTGAAGAAGGTTAGGGATGGCTTGGCTTATCGGTTGAAGGCGATACATGAAGGCATTGGGTCTCCAAAGCGATGGAATTCTCAAGATGGAAGGATGTGATGAGGATCATCACTATGATTGATGAAAGGTTGTATCGAAGGGATCGCCTGTAACATTAGAGAGCTTTGTAGGTGGTCATCCCGTGATTGCTCTCGCCGCTATCAACGCCTGCTCGCATTCCCCGCAAGCTTGATGGACTTCCTGGTACCCTTGAACCGCTTCTATTTCATAATATTTTGGATGTGTGATTTAATTATGACTATGGCTTGTGCATATATCGTGTACAACCGCTTCTTGTCAAGAAAGGACAACGTGTTACGCTTGATTGCCACAATCCTTATATAAGGAGCGAAGCTTTACTTTTGAGTAAACCTTATCAAACCTTTCACTTTTCAAAGGTTTTACTCAAAAGAACAAGTACTTCCTCGTATGATTTTCAAAACCTCAACCGTTTATATCACTAGTTGAGGGGGAGTATTTGAATTAAAACTTTGTTCACCAAAATGTTCTTTGTGTCACCCTTCCCGCAACACTCGAAATGGTCATATTTATTCTCAACTTTTCAAAAAATAACATTTTATATGCCATTTTTGAGGGGGAGAAAATTATGTGATAAGAAATATGTTGTGTAAATGCAAATGAATCTTTGTGCTATAAACTTAACCAATGAATTGACGATACTTAACTGTTAGTAACTCGAAAAGACTTGTCCGGGACGGGTAATAATTTCAAGCTAGTTTGCTAGTGATGTAAACGTGTCTCGCAAAGGACTTGTCCGAGTAGAATGTACCATTCGAGAAACTCTTGGTAGACATGAACTCTGACGGGTTTGACAACCTTTCGAGGTTTGTCAACACCTTCAAGGTAATTATTAGAGCTAGTTGTCACCTAAAAGTCGACGATGTAACTCTTTAACTATGCAACATAACCGTGTCTCATGGGGATTGTCTATCTTGAGTTGATCAATTCATAAAGTGCGCTCTTTCCTCACCGTGCGAGATTCCGTAAAAACTCTTAAGCACATGTGGAGGGGGAGTATTTCTGCAAAAGATCAAACTCTTACAGTGGTACAAAATGTTTTTCAATCATAACCGTTGTGAGAGATTTTCTTGAAAATTGGTTTTATGGCAACATAGGTTAGTCATGGAGTTATAAGGTGACTAAAGTTAGGAATAACCGTCCTATGATCCGCCAGAGCCGGAGGGATCTACCCAAGGACACTACCAATAGTTAGAGTTAGAAGTCCTTAGGTATGATTGTAAAAAGGAGAATATGAGAATCGGAGAAAGAAGGAGTTGAAGAATTAAAAGAAATGCAAAGAAAAGGGTGAAAAGAAATAGCCCTCCAAATTATTCAACTTAGGGCGTATACCGGTTCAATTCATATGCTCGGGTTGTCACTTAGTGACGCGATATTGAAGATTAAAAGTCGTCATGGACCCAAATGACTCATGCACTAAACCTTCTTAGCCACCAAGTTTCTCTCAAAAGAAGCTTGTTTCATTCTCACAGGAACCCTACATAATCTATCGGCTTCTCTTAGAGATTGCCGATATTGAAGAAGGAGACCCTCTCCTAGTCTCCGCCAGAAAACCAAATGCACTATTGAGTCTAGAGCCACGAGATTCATCAAAAGATCTCTTAGGTACACTTGACATTTCATCACTTGGTGTTCAACAATAAGAACATCGGTGGTACGTTATCGAGTCCTTCATGATCTTAGCAACTGTCGAGAACATTTATGAGAGGTTCACAACCGTGATTCTCGGTGATTGAATGGAAACTCCCGCCGGTCAACATCAAACACCGACAATGGTCACTGTAACTCCTCGTGGATTACGCTTAGTGTGTCTCAAATGGTCTACAATCGTGAGGTGATGCTTGATGTACCTCAAATGACTCATCTAAACTGTAGGTTTACTTGGTTTTGTCGCGTTATCTCACTTGTGGGACTCCGCTCAGAACGGCCTTTGTGAGAATTAGAGTTGTGTTTTCACACTATGTCGTTAACACTCGAGTTCAAACTTGTAAGTGCCGGAATCCGCTTATTACCAACCGCTTTCATGTTTTCTTCTTATGGAAGCTCGAGCGGGACCGGTCGTCAGATTCTTCACATGCTCATGCCAACATCATCACTAATGGAAGTTCTATCTAAAAGCAACACAAAAGTCGAATGATTCTTCGTCAAGCCAAATAATCTACAAAGTTAAAGACTTAAAGAACTTCATCAAGATCGAATCCAACGCCAAAGAGGGTGTGAGCATGTTGAAGAATGACATGGAGACACCGAGCAACGGTTGCACTCGAGATGACTTGATGCGCATAACAACAACATACTATCACTACCATCACAAAGAACAATGATCAAAGAACAAAGATAATTATGACGTCAAAGCGTAACTGCTCAAAGAAGACAATTTCTCTACATCGGGAGATTGTTCGAATCAAGGCAATTCTTCTCACAAGAAAGAAGAATGTCGAAGACGCCAAAGCTACTATTACATCAACACCTTCACTGCTTCATATTCATTCATCACCAACACTTGGGGAGATTGTTGGAATCACTCCTAAACCTAAATCAAGTGTTAGTGATTCATATGTAATAGTTAGCTTAATTATGGCCTTTATGTTTGTTATTAGCTTAAGCTTATGTAGAAGGCCCATGAGCTTAGGCCCAAGCCCATAAAGAAAAGGATGGGAACTAGGAGTGTTGCCCTAGCTTCCCTCCTATAAATACCTTGTAATAACCCTCACTTGAGGGTTGGTTGTTCAATTTACTTTCTTTCACATACTCTACGCATAACCGGTTTCATATTTACGTGTGTGTGTGTTTGTTTATTGTTCATCCGATCTCTTCTCCTCTCTACTCTTTCTATTGATGCTTGTGTTGTAAAACTAGTGACCTAACAAAAACTCATCAAAAATAAAATAAAACTAACCTTTAATGTATTATAAATAACACCAAACTATTAGTACTTCAATTACTAATCACATTCAAAGATTCAATATCCTCATGCCCATTATTCATTAACACGGAAGTAAGTAATTTAAAATCGTTTTTTATTTTTATCTTCGTCATGTGAATTAAATTGGAATTGTCTATTAGAGTTGTTATAACTGGATTAATTATATGAAATGCACATGATACTTTCGAACAATTATAAACTTATGTTTTGTGTTTTTGTTTATGTTAGTCTAAAGTTTAAACAATTGAAATTCTTAGAATAATTTGCATTGTTTGGAGACCATTTTCTATTTATTTTGTTATAGCATATCCTTTATGAATGGTTAACAATGAATTTGGAATTTTTAAACACACTTTGGCACTTGTTAGGAATTACCAAAAATTCTCGTATTGGAATCGAGTATCGTATCTGAACCGAACTGAAGAACTTGATATGGTTTTCGATTCTACTTTTTTCTTATTTTTGATTCTTTACTTCTTCGGTCTCGGTTCAGTCCGATTCCGATACCATGAACGAATCATACGCTTCAAAAAATCTTCAAATATAAAAGGGAAAAAAAGTATCTTTCATTGACATTTTTCTTCCAAAAACATGTGTTCTCCAAACATATACTCCACATCTTAACTTCAATTCATTTTATACTAATCACATGATGTATCTATATACAACAAGGATTTCCAAAGAGGATATCCAAATATATAAAAGAAAAGAACTAAGAGTGCGTTTAGTATCCCGAAATAAGAATTAATGAATGAATTTTCATTCCAATCATGTGTTTGTTTAAGATATAAATCTTTTAAATATCATAATGGAATATAGATATGATACATACTCCATATCACTCAAAAAAGAAAGGTATATCTTTCATTTCTGAGAGGCGACGTTATACTTATACCCATACCCATTGTAATTCATGGCAACATACCAAACGCACCCTAAAACACAAAATTCTATAGGAGGGCAAGGCCAAAAAACATGTGTTCACTTCTTTGCCTTAAAGAAAATGATGTATTTGTATTACTTATGTGGATGAATAGTGGTCCTTTGAACATGTAGAATTCTCAAGTCTCAACAATGCTCCAAAAAATGGCTAATTGAACATGGTTAGAGATGTTTTTGTATTATCCATTCTCCAAATATGAAAAATATGCGGTTTGAAAATAATGGTTTAAAATTGCCTAAAAACATTTGAAATGAATGATAATGAATCTATGTGTTTACATATGAATTGTCATAATAATGATTATAAGTTATTTTAATGTTTAGATGCTGTAAAACAAGAATATGCGGACAAAGATGATATGGATTCATGGCTTAATTAATCCTGATTGATATTGCATTTTATATTGATATTTTACATACTTTTTTTGTCCTTTGCACGTACTAAAAATAAGTCAAAGAGAGGTTTGTCTTGTAAATATAGCATGTGTTTGGCACTATTCGTCAGCCGATAAGTAAAAACTACAATATCTTAATTATCCTTGTATTTGATTGAATTCGTTTTCTTGCGATCATTTTTGTATAAGAAAGTAGCTTCCAAATTTCTAAAACATGTTGCATGTATTAAGAGCATCCACTATAATGATTTTTAAATAGGTTTAGAGTATAATAAAGAGCTACTTTTTTTCTTTTTTTTCAAAACCATAACAGAAACTTATTCTATGCTTACATTTTATGAAAATGTCTAATATCTTGAACCTCTTTATTATTTAATGCATTTGAGAAATATGTGATGTTTATAAAGCTTTAAAAAGTTTATGTGTAGTGAAAATAAGTTTAGACAGTCAAAAGGTTTAAAAATTAATTACTTTGATCAATTCTGAACCTCTATAGAGATCTACCATAGTGAATGTTTTAAGTCCAATTAGTGTAACTTTTCTTACTCTGGTTGAATACGGAGTATTTGTTAGGTACATTTAACCGTTACTGAATAATAATGTGACCTAATGGTAAGTCTCTTAAGAGAGATTATGCTTAAAATCTTATTGGGTGGACATCTTAGATTAGTCAAGAAATTTTTTTATCGGATGAACATCTTGGATTAGTCAAGGAAAAGTTTAAAACTACTACCGCAATACCGATTAGATCACGTATATCAAAGATAAGAAAAAATACTTGATTTCTTGCAATAATCTGGCCCCGACCATGTGCAACCTAAAGGGTGTCGACTAACGCTTCCTTGACCAAAGACATGTTGGAAATTTAGTGCGATTGAGGCTTCAGGTCGTATATGGAAATAGGTTTGGAGGTACGGAGTATACACCCATTAAGTCACTGAACCTCCCTGACTCACATAGTGGAGTTGTAGAAATCAGGTAGCTGATGAGTTTAGTGAGTTATATTCTTTAATGAGTATACTCTATACGACCTCATCAGGAAGTGATCTCGTCATAGGGTTAAAAGCTTCAATGAGTAAAATCATCAGTAAGTATACTTAGGAATCAAGCTCATTCAATGAGAAAGATCATCAGCGAGCAAACACTTTAGTTAGCATGTGGATAAGTTTGTGGACTTGCTGAAACTGACATCCTACTAATTTGTAAAAAGTTTTGACTTATTCATGGGCAACATTAACTGCGGCTAAATGATCATATTCAATTGGTATTGTTACCACTATTGCTAGAATGGAGGAACATTATGAGGAGATTAACGGTGAGTTAATTCTCATAATTACATTGACTCTAGTACTTTCTATTTAAGAGAAATATCATGCATGAGATACTCGCACAAACTAAAACACTTAGAAGCAAAAACGTTCTTGTATTTGTGCCTAAATAAAGAACATAACACTTTTAATTATCCCAAAGAGGTATTCATGTAACAAAGTCAATTAGAGTCGAATAGTTTCTTTTGAAAACTGATCACACAATTCATAGTGATATCCGACTATTAATTATTTTACCTAACTGGTGTTAAAACCACAACAATCAGAATAAACTATAATGCGATGCTCAAGGGAGGCTACTATGAAGTATATAACGGCTAACTTCTCCATACTGGATAAGTTTAAAGGGATGAATTTTAGGAGATGGCAAAGGAAGATGCATTATTCATGTCCACCATGAGTTTGGTGTATGTTCTTAGCACACCAATTCCCGAGCATGTGCATGAAGGAACTACATATGTGAATGTGAAGTTATGTCGCTTCAAAAGAGCTTTGGACTTTTTGCTCTCATTACATTCATGAATAGATATGGACACATGGCTTGTATAGTGTTAGGTAGCTTTTAAGTGTTGAAAACATGTGCGTATTTTATCTTCAGTTATTCAAGTGGGTTGAATGGTTCAATTCTTGGAACACCCTGATTCTCGAATATTTTGAATGTGTAAGATGAAAATTCAATCTTTAGGATCTTTTTCATTTATGCATATCTTTTGTTTTATTGCTTAATCTCATGTAAAAAATTGTACCAAATTGAAGATCGTTGGAAATTTAGCAGAATTGAGGGTTCAGGTCATACTTGAAAATGGGTTTGGAGGTATGAAGTGTACACCCATTAACTCACAGAACCTCCCTGACTCACATAGTGGTGTTGTTGAAATCAGGTAGCTGATGAGTTCAGTGAGTTATACTCTTTAATAAGTAGGCTCTAAACGTCATTATAAGGGAGTGATCTCATCAAAGGGTTAAACTCTTCAGTGGGGTAAACTCATAAGTGAGTGAACTCCTTAGTGAGTGTACTCAGGAAGCAAGCTCATTCAGTGAGCAAGCTCATCAGCGAGCAAGCTTTCCAGCTGATATGTTAATGAGTTTGTGGGCTTGCTGAAACTGATTTCCTTCTAATTTGTAACGGTTTTTGACATATTCAAAGAGCAACATTAAATGCGGCTAAATTATCATACTCAATTGGTCTTGTAACCACTATTTATGTAACACCCCAGAAATCTTAATAACAACGGAAGACTAATTCGGGTGTTACTCGAATGGAGATCGTAGTCAATAATTATAGAAAACTACTCGAAAGAGGCGTTTTATTAAAAGTAATTATCATTCATCGAAAACTCATAGTTGTTACAAAACATTGTAAATTGTTCAAGCGTTTTTCCCAAAATAAAAATCATGAGTTTGAAAGAAATGACAACTTTATGTTTACACCACCAGAAAAGCCTTGCCATGCCCCACTCCGCGCCTTGGTCATAATCTTCACAGATTACCTGAGATAACATGCTTAAAAGCTCAACAAAAATGTTGAGTGAAATTCATAGGTTTAAATAACAGTTGATCACAAGTATAAGAGCATGATCATTGTAAACGAACAATATCATAAAGAAAATCACAGATTATTATGCGTTAAGCTCATGCAACCAAGACTCAACTGCATGCACCGAATTACTGGTGTACGTAATGTTAATACAAATAAGCCGTAAAAATGTTTATTTATATTTTACGATCTTCTAATGTTTTGTCGATAACAAACGTAAAATCATTTTAACGAAACAAATAGAATACGTAAATAGTTTGAGTTAATAGTTGCCTAACACACTTACGTCTTCACATAAAACACTAAAACAAGTACAAGTGATTTTATGATTTAAATACATATATACAACAACTAGTGTTTAAATATTGGGTTAGCATATACTTAAACTAAGTATACTAAAATGGGTAAAAACAAATATATACTAAATGGGTAAAAACTAGCAAATGGTATTGACCCATAACCCATGGTTTTATATATACCACTTAACCAAGTTCATTGTATCTAGAAAGAAAACCATGGATCAACCCATAACCCATGACCCATAACCAAAATACCCATGGGCAAGAGGAGCGTTCCACGGATCCTCGGCTTCGCTAGCGGATCCCAGTGGAAGGATCCGTGGGATCCGGGAACGAGAGAAATTTTCTCTATAAATAGAGAGCCATTTCTTCCTTTCTATTTATCACTTCACATACATACTTCCCCAAATATTATAACCCTCTAACCTTAGATCCAAGTGATCTATGTAGTTTGTCTTTTGTTTTTGTGTAATCTTCTAGGTTCCTCTTAAAGGCAAGATCACCACTTCTTGAAGACGTGCAAGCTCAAGTCCATGAGTTGCCATGCTTCGTCATCATCAAGACAACTAAGGTTCTCTTGTTGATAGTTCTTACTTTCTCCATAGTTTGGGTTGAAGGCATTAGTGAAGAATCCCCAAAGTATCAAGATGAAAGCATTAGTGAAAGGTGCTCATCATCCGTGTCAAAGCATTAGTGAAGAATGCTAAAGGTGTCAAGACGAAGGCATTAGTGAAGGGTGCCAAGCATTGTGTCTAAGGCATTAGTGAAGGATGCCGAAGAATCAAATCAAGTCGCATTTGGGAAGAATGCCTAGGTCGATAATCGATGAGGTGCATCGTTATACATATAAGTAATTGTTTATTTCAAGGATGGTGATATCCTTGATGGTATTGTAACAAGGAGTGGATCTCCTTGATATTAGGTGTTGTGTTGTGAAGGGTAGTAGTTCCTCCATAGTAATGGAACTAGGTGCTTAGCCTAGTACCTAATAAAGGGTAGGCGACGTTGTGATAGGATTAGTTCTCCTTGGTGTGAAAGAAATCGGTGGTTAGCCTAGCACCGTATAAAGGGTAGGCAACGTTGTGTTAGGTGTGGTTCGCCTTGGTGTGAAGGAACTCGGTATTTAGCTTTGTACCGGAAAAAGGTTAAGCGACGTTGTGAAGGCTTCTCCGCCATAAGGAGTTGGTGTAGTGTTTACGAACTCTCTAGTAGGTGACTCGGGGAGTGGAGTAGGGCAAGGAAGGTGTCCTTCTAGACGAACCACTATAAATAACTTGTGTCGTGGTGATGTGCTTCTTGCTCTTTATCTTTCATTACACGTTTATATATCTATCTATCAACGTCCAACATAAACAACCAAATAGATTGATATAAGTCGATCTAAATATTTAAAAGGAAGTTTTAAATTGGTAAAACTATTCAAACCCCCTTCTAGTTTTCCACAATTGGCATCAGAGCTTCGTTACCAAGTTTCTTAGAGTATGTTGTACTTTAAAAACTTGATACGATCCATGTATGTTTGAAAACTACAAAGAAGGATTCCTTTTGTCATATTTTAATAAATCATTATATTGTTTATTGTTGGACAATGATAGAATGCTCTAACATTTTTTGTTAAGCATTATCCATACTTAATTTGGAGTTACAAAGAAGATCATGAAGAATCTATCTAAATATTTCTTTTCGCAAAAAGAATGTTTAGTGTTGTCATTCTCACAACATAAATCTGGAGATTCCAAGAAGATCTCAAAACATCTAAATACTTCTTTTCTTAAAAAGAATGTTTAGCAAAGGTATGATCGTTAATTACTTACTTTTATTTTTTTTCCTAGTTGCATAATTTATTAAGTAATTGTTCAAGTAGTTATCCATGTTATAGTCATCATCAAGATAGTATTCTTCGACTAACTTTTATAGACTACATTACTCGTAATAATGATATATTGGTTATTCGATAACCTCAATCATTATTTATCACAAAGGATTTATTGACACTTCATCTATGTCAAAAATTATACATGTGAAACTTCTCTTATTATGATAAAATGGGATTTTATTATAATGTTTGAAAAGCTTCCCAAGAATTATGACTAATTCTTAAAAAGGGAACCTCGTCTAATAGGAATAGTATTAAATCGTCAAAACCGCAAACCACAAGTTTTAGAGCTTTAACATTAAATCACTAGGCGTTTTAGAACTCCCAAACCAAAGTTATCAAGGAATGTTTGAGCTGACTTTTTCTGTCATGCCGGATCCCTTCGTTTATACTAGCCGGATCCCAAATGAGAGGTATCCGCGGGATCCGTGCAACAGAAGACAGTATATGCTCAAGAATGATCACTGTGGATGTTCCACAGTTATACTCACCTCAAAGACTCACGAACAAAAACTCATGTACTGTTCATAGGAGCAATTTGATCATTCCTCTCAAGTTTAACAATCACTTGTGTAAGTACACTCTTCGCTACATTGTTGATTTAATTCCTTGATTTCTAAGATTACAATTTCTTCATCTTTAAGAGTTGGGTTCAAATGGGTTTACCATAATTTGTCACCACATTGTTTTCTAAGATAATCTAAATCAAATAATTAACATTGTTAATACAAATTAAACACATTTCTTGAACTCAACAAAGATGATAAGACAAAAATTGTGATCAAACCCTCTAGATTACTATTCACAATTAACACCACATTGTGGTTGTGTTGTTTAGGAACATCATGCCAAGCAACAAGCAACAAGATTACCAAGACACCGCTCACTACATACCCATTTACCATAGGAAAAATGGATTAAGTCCGGACGATAGAAAAGCCTTTAAGTTACTTGAAAGGAGACTATTTCATGAAGGTAGGGTTGTTGATCCATCATTCCTTGCAAATACCGACATAAGGGAAGTATTTGGAACTATTGGGTTTGATTGTTTATTGGATATAAACGAGCAAATTTGCCCGGTCTTTGTGCTTGAGTTCTACAAGACTATGGGTATAATTAGAAATGATGATGGGTCCATCTCAATTGAATTCACCATAAATGGACATGAGTACACTCTTTCACTTGAGGAGTTTGGAAGAATAATAGGGGTTCCATATGATGGTGTTTGCATGTATTCTAATGAATGGTCGTTACAAGAGCTACACTCTATGGTTGATCATTACGACATTTATCACGCAACAATCTCGGAAGCAACCACGGTAAGGGACACCGTGTTTTGCCAAGACATCCCCATCAAGGGTTACTAGGAAGTCGAAAGTGATCTATATATAGGATCCTTTCCAAATGGAGCTCTGGAGATGTACCGTTGTATAGAAAATGGGAAGATGTGATAAGGAGAATGTGGTGTGTCTAGTAGGAAAAAGGATCACCCCAACGCATGTCTAAGCTTCATGATCTATTGTCTAGTGACGAGACTCGCTTCAACATTGCCTACTACATGGTCAAGAGAATGGCAAGTGTAAGAAGCATGGACAAGATGGTGCTTCCGTATGCAATGCTCCTAACTCGTCTTGCCAAATTCATCTTTGCATTAGATCCTTCTCCACAAACCTATGACCATAGCTTTTGCAACAAGGTTATGGTACCATTGACCGAGGGAAGAACCACGAGGTTTATGGTAGATGGCAAGAGGCCTCACCCACCCACGGATTCCTCGGACGAAAGGGAAAGGCAAGGAGAAGGTGAAGGGAGTAGTAGCAACCCACTTGAAAATATCGATCTTGACCCCTTGGACTACATTAACCAATTGCCAAACATCCCTAATGAATCACCCGAATGGCAACAAACCAAGGGAATCTTCAAATGCTTCGCCAATTTCTTGAGGAAGAAGAAGTGAAGATAGTTTGATAAAGAGTGGAGGACGGGTGAAGAAGTGAAGGAGGAGAAGAGAGGTAAGGTCTTAGGACCCAAGTGTAGGATGAACAATTTCAAACAATGGTTTGTAACACTTTAAACTATGCTCGTAGTATGTAGGTATCGCCATACCTTGGCACTAAGCAACTCTAACTTAAGTATTTGAAAAATGAGATTTTACGACCCCTTAAGTGGTCGTCGTCACTCATTCTAGGAATTTTAGCTCTTCCAATTTGCTATACATTATAGTGGTTGTGTTCTTGCATTTAGTCCCCATAGAAACAACTAGGAAAAGCATTTACTAATAAGTGCAAAGTTGCACATTTGTTGAAAGCCTTCGATCTGCGGTGGCGGATCCCAAGATTGAACTAGCGGATCCCTCCCGAGAGGGAACCGTGGGATCCGTGGCATCGATAAGCAATCTGATTTTCCTACATCAAAATAGTCTACTAGATCACCTCACACAAGTCAAACATAAGATACTAGAGCCAACTAAGTCTTCCTCAAATAGTTGAAAACCTCACTCTCATCCATAGCTTATCTAGGATATATTTTCGAAGTATTCTTTCATCAACTAGTCAAAACTCATCATAATTCCGCTCCAACACTCACACATTATCTATCAAGACTGATAGCACTTAGTTTGGTCTATCCTTCAATTTTAGCAAATTGATTTTAAATCATCTTTGACTCAAAATTAGGCTCAAAATATAGTTTTTCATTTCTTTTTATTTTTTAAAGATTTTAGTAAATTCCTCTTAGGACATCATCTGACTTCTAGGACTTGTTGTCACCATTTCTCCACATCAAATTAAAGGGAATCCTTGTCAAACATATAGTTAGACTACCCAAGGTCAATTTTCTTGGCCAAAACCATCATTAAGCACCATTACTTGTTATGGTTGAGGATTTGAGATATCCAACAGCTAAAGACTTCAAAATTAAGTCAAAACCTCGAAATCCATTAATAATAAACCTTACTAAAGCATAATGATTTCACCCAAACCTGTCGATAGCGGATCCACGGTCTTTAACCGAGACGGATCCTGGCGAGAGGATCCGCGGGATCCGTGATCTGTAAAGCATAAATCGACTTCCATATTCAAATTCAAGTCACCTTTTGGTTCTCTAACCACTTTTAGCATTCATTAATTATCCTCCTAGAGTGATCAAAACCTCAAGAGCATGCTTCGTCCTCTAAGTGGCCAAGAATTTAATTTCCTAATTCAAATTATCCTTTATAAACCAAACAACCTTAGGTTTAAGGCACCGCCTCACTCACCTTTCAAAACTCAAGAATTAGAAGCTCACATTAGCATCATCATCACCATGACTAAGACTCTTGCAACAACTCCACAACCTTAGGATCAACCAAAAGAAAGGGTCAAATGATCCATGAAATATCTTCCACGAAACATCCCCACTAGAGATAATGATACTAGAACCCCATCCCATCAAACTCATCCAACAAAGGCCAAGAGAACCGTAAGGATTAGTATCAAACCTTTTGGACTAGAGAAAGGATCCTCTAGCTCAAAACCAAACTTGACTAGTTCTAGCAAGCCATCAAAACCACCATTCATTGAGCATGATCTACATTCCTCGAATGAGCCTCTCCCTCACCCAAACATCTATTCATTATTCCATTCACCACAAAGAAACTCCCATTCACCAACCTTTTCGTTAAATAGGGAACCACCTACAACACCAACTAGCCCATCATGGGAGACAAGGAACAACCTTGATCATATGGAAGAAGTTCCATTACCACCCTCATTTTTAGAACCTCTTCCTACCTCTCAAAATGAAGACCCGCAAACACACATTGAGCCTCCTCAAAATATCCATTTCCCTCTGGGTTTAAACCAAGACAATAATTGTCCAAATTGTCTAAACACTCAAGGACTTGTTCAAGAAGCACGAAATGAGATACATTTCATGTTTAATCATCTTCTTGCAAAGTTGGATCAAATCAACAAGTCCACTCATCCCTAGACTCATGCACATTGTAGCATTTTAAGTATAGTAACTAGTTAGTATTTAGTGGTACTTGTATGTCCTAGTTCATTCTCTTAGTTTTAGAGATTTGTTTGGTTATCTCTTGTTTTATTGAATGAACAGTTATATGCCTTGATTATTTTGTACGTTGTGCTCTTTATTGCACATATATTATCTCCACACTAGCATTGTTTGACACATCTTCACTGCTTGAAATCTGTCACAGATAGCGGATCCTACAAGAAGGGAACCGTGGGATCCGTGATGTGAAGCACAAATTTCTACTAACTTGAGTTTTATTTGCGAAATTATGCACTATAATCTTGTTTTCTAACCTTTACTTTGTAGATTTTCAAAATAACACATGAAGATTTTGACACCATAAAGCTAGGGGAGCTTTGTGTCAAGCGTAATTGCAAAAACATTTGCAACTTAATCCGATCTTGGATTATACTTCATGACACCCCATTGCAACTTTGCAATCTTCAAGGGGAGCACGTTTTTACTTACTTAGGCGAACCATTTGCAAACATAATTGCAAACACAATTAGTTTATTTTACGTCATGTTCTTGGCGCCTTTCAAAGGGATGGACTCGTCGGGGAGTTAAGACAGTACCATTCCGTCACTTGATCTCTTTACATTTTTACATACCTTTTCTTATAAAAATTGTGTTAGTTTCTTTTAACACTTTTGTTTCGACAAAAGGGGAGAAGAAAGTAAAAACTACAAATTCAAACTTTACAATTTTAGCTTTTCCTTAAAATAATTTTATGTTTTGTCATCAACAAAGGGAGATTGTTAATACAAATAAGCCGTAAAACGTTTATTTATATTTTACGATCTTCTAATGTTTTGTCGATAACAAGCGTAAAATCATTTAACGAAACAAATAGAACACGTAAATAGTTTGAGTTAATAGTTTCCTAACACACTTACGTCTTCACATAAAACACTAAAACAAGTATAAGTGATTTTATGATTTAAATACATATGTACAACAACTAGTGTTTACATATTGGGTTAGCATATACTTAAACTAAGTATACTAAAATTGGTAAAAACAAGTATATACTAAATGGGTAAAAACTAGCAAATGGTATTGACCCATAACCCATGGTTTTATATATACCACTTAACCAAGTTCATTGTATCTAGAAAGAAAACCATAGATCAACCCATAACCCATGACCCATAACCAAAAATAACCATGGGCAAGAGGAGCGTTCCACGGATCCACGGCTTTACGCTGGCGGATCCCAGTGGAAGGATCCGTGGGATCCGGGAACGATGAAATTTTCTCTATAAATGAGAGCCATTTCTTCCTTTCTATTTATCACTTCACATACATACTTCCCCAAATATTATAACCCTCTAACCTTAGATCCAAGTGATCTATGTAGTTTGTCTTTTGTTTTTGTGTGATCTTCTAGGTTCCTCTTAAAGGCAAGATCACCACTTCTTGAAGACGTGCAAGCTCAAGTCCATGAGTTGCCATGCTTTGTCATCATCAAGACAACTAAGGTTCTCTTGTTGATAGTTCTTACTTTCTCCATAGTTTGGGTTAAAGGCATTAGTGAAGAATGCCCAAAGTGTCAAGATGAAAGCATTAGTGAAAGGTGCTCATCATCCGTGTCAAAGCATTAGTGAAGAATGCTAAAGGTGTCAAGGCGAAGGCATTAGTGAAGGGTGCCAGCGTTGTGTCTAAGGCATTAGTGAAGGATGCGAAGAATCAAATCAAGTCGCATTTGGGAAGAATGCCTAGGTCGTATAATCGATGAGGTGCATCGTTACACATATAAGTAATTGTTTATTTCCAAGGATGGTGATATCCTTGATGGTATTGTAACAAGGAGTGGATCTCCTTGATATTAGGTGTTGTGTTGTGAAGGGTAGTAGTTCCTCTATAGTAATGGAACTAGGTGCTTAGCCTAGTACCTAATAAAGGGTAGGTGATGTTGTGATAGGATTATTTCTCCTTGGTGTGAAAGAACTCGGTGGTTAGCCTAGCACCGTATAAAGGGTAGGCAACGTTGTGTTAGGTGTGTTTCGCCTTGGTGTGAAGGAACTCGGTATTTAGCTTTGTATCGGAAAAGGGTTAAGCGACGTTGTGAAGGCTTCTCCGCCATAAGGAGTTGGTGTAGTGTTTACGAACTCTCGAGTAGGTGACTCGGGGAGTAGAGTAGGGCAAGGAAGGTGTCCTTGTAGCCCAACCACTATAAATAACTTGTGTCTTGGTGATGTGCTTCTTACTCTTTATCTTTCATTACACGTTTATATATCTATCTATCAACGTCCAACATAAAAAACCAAATAGATTGACATAAGTCGATCTAAATATTTAAAAGGAAGTTTTAAATTGGTAAAACTATTCAACCCCCCTTCTAGTTTTCCACACGTAAGTTTGCCCCAAATGAGGTAATAGCCAATTACCTAATGCAATTCAAATATGGTGCGACTCGGTTATTTCTCTATAACCAAGACGGGGTCGTTACTCCCCATAGTACTATTCACGATATCTGCGTTCACTCGCGGTGACTAATGGTTCATGATACAGGGGACTTATGGCTAAATAATTAGGTAGTACCAATAATCAAGAAGCGAACATTTATGAAAAAACTTGTGTTCCAGTTTAGAGCATGTATCTCCCTCGCGAGGTTTGAAAATAAAAGTAAAAGCGAGGCTATGAACTCACCTTGATGATATGAACAAGCACAAACATATCAAGCACAATGTAGCGGAGGTTCCAAACCGAAACCTAAAATGATGAGATGGCGAGTCTCAGTTATGATGAACATTTTGGTTCGCGACCAAAATAATAGAGCATTGAATATTCTTATTGTTGGATCGATGTACTCTAACCAAACTAACTTAAATAGCTTGTTAAGGGTTTAATAACATCGGATAAATCCTAAGTTATTAACAATGAAACACTGAGTAATCTCTATTAAGTACGCGGAATTTACTTAACAAAGTTAAGAAGAATATAACTTTAACTTTCAACGATTTTATTAATAACTCTGAATCTACTAGTTATACAGATTCTTAAAAAACTCTAAAACACTAATACCGAACTCTCTAAAACTCTAATAATGATCGTACTTTAGGATTCTAAAAAACACATATATCTCTAATGCCAATCTAGGAATCCTTTTATAGGCTTAAGGATAACCCTAGTCGGTTTACAATTTGTATCCTTGTACGACAAGTAATCTAAACAAAGAATATTCTAGAATAACAAAGCTTTCCATAATGATCGTAGCAGTTCTTTAGCTTTGCGAAAGATTTTGACTTTCACAAAGATGCTTTGACTTTTTACTTAGCGATGACTTTGAATTTTCAAGACTTTGACTTCTTGATGCTTTAACAATCTTCAGCACTTTCATATCCCAACAATCCTCCCCTAACTTGAATTCTACTTGCTTGACTTCAAGTTCCTTTGTAAACTTATCTTTAATAGCTCCATCTTCAAGGAAAGATTGTGTCATTGTCTTTGGATTGTATCTCTGTATTCTCTGTGCTTATATCAAAGTATTCTTTAAAAAGTATTCTTTACAGCATCCTTAATCATTAATCTTTTCAGCAACATTCAGCAAGCTCCATCTTTTCAGCAACATAATACATTTTGTACATTAATTCAGTTTAAGTTTTCGTCTATTCTCATCACTTCCAGGTGTGTAAACTCCTGTGAGAGGTGAATCATTGAAAATTTAATGGATTTTGATGTCTCTTTACCAAAGCCATTAACTCTGGAGTAGCCAAATGTTTTGGTGTGTAAGACCATGGTACATTGATAACCATATGATTTTTTAGCAAATCATCATCTATCAACAGATTTGATTTGTCTTTACCAAAAGTTGTACCCTTTTGGACTAGTTAGTTCTTCCAATCATGGTGAACTAATTACCATATAATGGTTTTTCCACAGCCTTTACCACAAGCCATTTTCTTGTGGGCTAGCCAACTCTTTACATTTACTGATATGGTGAGTTGATTACCATACAACTTATTAGCAAGTTGCCAACTATAAAACGGATTTGAGATATCTTTACCAGAGTCGTTTGCTCATGGATTAGCCAATCCTTTTGTAACCATGGTGGATTGATAACCTATTGTTGTTACCTATCTTAAAAACCATTTATTTCTTTTAACCTTTGTTCCAAAATATTTATCACTTAACAAAAGTTTTCTTTTCAAAATCATTAAGTGGTTTAATACTGCAAGTAGTACTTTGATGAAATCTTGTTTGATCGTGATACTTTGAATAAAATCGATACTTCAAAAATAATTTATTCAATAAAGATTCATACCAGTTATTCGTGCATCATCATCGACCATAGTCGTCCATCGATAAACAATTTGATGACCAAAAGTGCGGTTTCATTATCTTCTTCAACTTCCATTCCATGCTCTAGGATTCTCCTCATGAGATCGATGTAGCGGATATCTTCTATCTGCTAGCATGTGAATCATAGTTCCATCTTCTAACTCTAAAACATGTCGCTGATTCTTCAAAGAATCTCCGGTGATAATCTCCCAATCTTCTTGATTTTTCCAAATCTCATCGATACTTGTTTCTTGGTTTCCCAAACAGTTGTGAGATCTCCAAGCAAGATAAAACCAGCGCCTCGATGGAATGTGTTCAAAATATTCTTGCACCAAATGATATAGATGAAATAAATCCTCTCTATCTATTATGTGCAATAGATCCCATAGCATATTAAACACTCTGAAGCTTTCATCTTCTCTGTGAAACATCAGATAATTTCCATCTTTTGATTCTACAACTTCAAAAGTAGTTATTGGAGACTTTTTCTTCTTCTTTTCTGTCTTCTTTTCTGCATCATCTTTAGTATACTCAAATTCTAAAATTCTTAAGTAATTCCTTAGTTCATCATTAGTATCAGATCTTAATTCAACTTTCTTTGATGGCTGTTGATCTTCAACTTTAGTTGTTCTTTTTCTTTTTAAGCTTTCTTTTCTATCATCTTCTTTCTGAGCATCATCATCTTTAAAATCTTTGATACTATCAACATTCTTCTGATAAGCTTCTCTAACAGCTTCATACAACTCTTTCATCTCAACATAATTCAACTTATTCAATCCAATATATCCTTGACCTTTTAAATAAGCCATCATGGCATTTCTTTCTTTTACGCGATTTGGTCTTCTTGGTAGAGCGAAGCGAGAATAGGTGACTTTAATGTTACAACAACTTGACATTCAATTCTTCTTGCAATTTCTTAGTGCTTCTCTATCCTTAGCTTTCAATATAAACTTGACATTCAATTCGACTTTAAATTTTCTAGTGCTTCCTCATTCATAGCAATTTGAAGCGACCCTTATTTGTGCTAAAGTGAGCTTCTTCTTCTTTGTTTCTACCATCTTACCTTTTCCTTTATCTTTTGGATCTACAACAGGTTGAGAAGTTTGTTGTTGTTCTTTAGTAACACCAGGAATGCTAACACCCCTTGGTTTTGATAAATCATGCAATATTTCAGCAATGGTTTCATTATCACTTGCAGTGTGTATTGGTTTGAGAGTATCAGCTTCTTCTTCTTGTGGAATTGTTGAAGGACCAGCTTCTTCTTCAAAATCTAACACCCTTGGTGTAATTAATTCTTGTCGAGATGTTTCTTGAAAGCCGATGCTTTGATCGGTGACACTTTGATCATCAGTACCTTGAACTCTAATGCTTTCTTCCTCGGTACTTTCAATATGAACTTGTACTTGATGACCTTGAGATTGATCATCGATTACCTTGAGGTTCGACTTCTTCTTCATTCAAATTCTTATCTTCCAATTTCCTCCCAATTGGAATGAAGATTACTTTTAACCTTTTTGCTTTTGGTCTTCTTAAAGCGCCTTTCTTTGCTTCTTTTTAGCTTTGACCCATAACTTTTGTGATGTTTAACCAAGGGCCAAACAGACTTCTTGAATTTTCTAAACTTAACCTTCAAGCTGTGCTATACATGCAACTTGAGCTTCAGTAGTTTTCTTCAATCTAACTGTGACAACTCGCAATTTCAGGTCATTTCTCAAGTTTCACTATTTCATCATTTATCGTAAACTGGGTTTACGAGTATCAAATTCGCGTAACCTTAGTGGTTTAGCTGCGAATTAATGAACATATCATCGAGGGCATTTCATATAGACTAGGTTTAGTCTACATTTCATTGGCATAATTATCATCATAGTAATTCATGAATGGTTTTGCATTTCACATTAAACGCGTAATTTTCATATTAAATAAACGCTATCGCGTAATTAATTATTTTAGACATTTGATCCGTTACTTCCAAAAATTATCTCGATATATTTTTATACTCATATTAAGTTTATAAAAATATTATTATTAGTTTACCCGGTGTTTTAAATTTATTTCGTATATAAATTGTTATAGTTATATAATTACAACGGTTTTCTTAAATATTACACGGTAACTATTATTTCACTCAAATTTTGTAAGGAATGTATTTTTATAATTTTTATGACATCAATATATTTTATTTTGACTCGTTAAAATTTATTTCTAGCTAACGTCATATCTAACAATAAATATCTAGTTTTTATTTATTCTAAATCTATATAATTGTATAATATTAGACAAGGAGACAAAGACATTAATGAAGCATGTCACTTCATTTTCTTTTTCTTGTTTTGGCAGCCGAATACCACACTCCATCACATTACCACTTTGACAATTTTTCATTTGCTCATTTAATGCATGTAATTGATTTGATTTTATAATAGATATGTTATATATTTTGATATACACAACAACTAGCTACACTTCATTTTACACATACATACTCATTTCACTTGCAAGAAAACTATTATATTCTCTCTATTTTTGTTGAAATATTCGGCCAAGAGAAAACAAGAAGAAAAAGACCAAAAATTTTCAAGTCAAGTTCATCACAATCTAGACACACTCTTAGTTTAGGTTTTGCAATAAAAACCTAGGGTGATTAGGAAATCCTTTGTTCTCATAAACCTCATCAAGTTACTTGTAAGCTTTTCATTTTCATGATCATATTTCATAGTCATTTTCATATTCATTTCATCATATTGGAGAAAACATGCAAGTCATATGATGTTTGTACCACTTTTACATTGTTTTTAAGAGTTATTTATAAATATGTCATCCTATAATTATTCCTTGTAATATATCACTCTTGGTGATGTCTAGGAACCCATGACACCCTAAGAATGTGTATGGTAGGATTAGAATAGCTTCGGAGTTGTTTTGAATGGATTAGAATAGGTTTGGCGCGAGAAAAACTCATTTCGACAAGTTTATAAAAGGGTCTGATCTTATTTTGAAAATCTGGAAATCTCGGCAGTAGATAAAAATTTTTGGCCTAGATATTTAGGAAGTATACTTTAAAACGAAACCGTGGCCGCTTGAACGGATTAAAACGGAGCTATAACGAAGAAGATATGAAATTTTCAAGTTTGACGACGAAATATATAAAATCCTGAAAATTCAACATGTTACGTCCATTTTGTACGAGTCAAAAACGGGACAAGAAGGTTTGTAAAGTAGTCAAAGATATTTGGAGAACAAAATATTTGGAGAACAAAATATTTGGAGAACTAAATTTGGAGAACAAAATATTTGGAGAACAAAATTTGGAGAACAAAATATTTGGAGAACTAAATTTGGAGAACAAAATATTTGGAGAACTAAATTGGAGTACCTTTTCTTATAAAAATGATGTTTTCTAGTAAAAGTAAGTTCGCCAAGCATATTTTCCAAAACGTCCGACCGTTTGTTTAGCGGAGTTGTAATGAATTAATTACGTTTACTTAAACTTTGCCGAAAACCACCCTTAAACTATATTTTGGACAAAATTTCCATACTTAACCTATATTTTTCTCTATGATCGAGACCTCTAGGATGAAAACTTAAATGCTAAAACTTTGAAATAATGATACAAGCTTCCCAAAACCGTTGAGTTCGTTTCCTAACGCTCGACGTGCACTATTCTGACTAGCTTTTAGAGGCCGTTTAGTCACTTACATGGAAACTTCAACGAAATTATTTTACTGACGAAAAGTTATAATCTCTTAATAAATCACTAAATGATTATCGTCGGATATCATTTCAACATAAATACATGTAGGATAATTTAAAAGTGGTCAAGGCGTTAAAGGTTATTTTTGAAAAAGGATTATTTTCAAAAATTCATAAGTGGTATAAATATCATCCGAATTGCATGCATAACATTACATCATGACTTATTATATATCATATCATTCATAATAGGTCGCGAGTTAGAGATTGCGCCTCATTTGATGTACTCACTTTTGTCATCGCATCATTGTACCAAGTGAGTTCATAGCCCCACTTTCTATTACTTATTTGTTTTACTAACTCTTGGGGAGATACATGCTATAATTTTAATCGAACACAAATGCTTTGAGCTCATATGCTATATCCAAATGTTTTATTGTCACTAAGTAATCAATTGCCATGTTTGAAGTCCCTACATCATGCACCATTAGTCACTTGCGGTGGCCGAATATTGTGAATAGGCCTATTGGAATTAACACTCCGCTCTTATTGACCCGTTAGGAAATCGAGCGCACTATATTGAATCATTAAGGTAAATTGGCAAGTTTACCTATTAGAGGCTCTGATGAAACGATTTTTACCAATTTCTATTGAGTGCGAGGTTTACGCTTTGGTTGTCATGAACTTAGTGAAATAAATCTTTGTTTTGTTTTCAGCGATGAGTGTGGAACAACGTAACTCACACTCTGAATATTGTGTTCAAACGAATTAATTAAACCTATGGATTTCACTCAACCTTTGTGTTGTCTGTTTTAAGCATGTTTTATCTCAGGTATCTAATTCATGGCATGCATGTGGACTTATCATAGAGTCGTGGTGACGACGCGTCACTCATGGGATTTATGCACTTTAAAAACATCGTTTGACTTGTACCAAACTTATTTTCCGCACAACTTGATTTCATTTGGGACCTATACTTTGTAAACTCGATTGTTTTATTAAATCAAGCGATCGTTTTCCAAACGACACTTTAGGTCGTTCAATATAATTGTGATTGTGATCTTATGATTGACCCCGTGAATTCCATTCCGCTACAAAGCAGTAATTTGGGGTGTGACACTAACTCCTTGTCGAACATAATTATCCAACACTAAACCTTGGGGTTATAGTAGTGGATCTCCTTGAGAGGATGATGAGAAAATAGGAACATCTGTTCACTGGCGATGCAATAGGAGGAGTAGTATGGTGGAATGAGGTGAGAGAAACTACGGTGCCTTCATTAACATCAAGACCTTGTGAAGCGGTACCTTGTGATCGATCTCTTGAGAAGCGGTACCTTGAGCGGTACCTTTAGTAGCGGTACCTTGAGCGGTGCCTTCTCTTTCATCACTAACTTCGACCTCATCTCTAATAGCTTGAAAATCTCCATCATTGAAGTAGTCAATGGAGTGTTCCTTCTAGTGAATAAATCACTCTTCCTAGCCATGAAAGTGAAAATCTTGGTTGGTTGTACCACAACAGGTAAAAGACTTGTAGGCTTAGGTACATCAGAAAGTTGTTTATTTAAGAACACTTGAATAAACCTTGGATACATCAACCATCTTGATCCATTTGAAATATGAGATAACATTCCATCAAGAATTAGCCTTGAAAAATTGAAAACACGATTTGTAGCTAATCCCACTATAGCAGATGCTATGTTAGAACCAAATTGCTCCCATGATGTACGTTTAGCACTAATACAATGAAGCAAGACATGAACTAAATACTTCCAGTGTGGACAAAATAAGGGTTTCTTGAAAGTTTGTTCAGTTAAGGACCCTTCATATCCAATGTCTCTGAATGTCTCCCAAATCAATTGCTTATCAAAACGAACAACCCTTCTTCATCATCAAACAATAAATTTTCACGAATTGAGGCTTGATAACCTTCACAATCTTCCCAAAGAACTTTAGCTTGAATATACGAATCATCATTCTCCATATGAACCCTAGCAGTTGCCCAAAATTGTTGAATCCATGGCTCAATGATATCTGGTTCCACTAAAACCGCATAACTGATTGGGGAACCAGTTAAGCAATCAATGATGTCATAGAAGATGACATTGGCCTCTGTTTTATCTAAATTCGCCACCATGTTGTGTTTAGAAACTGTGTGTAGGTTTGCCATGGATGATTGAAAAAGATATTGATTCTTGAATACGTAATTGTATTAGAGAGAGAAATATGGTAAAGATTGAAACGAATAAAGGAGAGAGGGAAAATCGGAAAGTAGTTATTTATAGGTAGGATTTGAAAAATCACAGCCCATAATAACAAAGTTACCGTTAATGTGTTTTACCCCTCAATATTACCGTTAGAACAATACTTTTAATAAAACAAGCAGTTCTTTCCACGTGTGCAGTACTTTCCCAAGCAGTACTTTCAAAGCAGTACTTTCATAGAACAAACCAGCAGTACTTTTCCATCTTCTTCTCTATTATAACAAACACTCCAAGTGGACATTGAATTGCCTCCCCTTAAGTAAAGCACAGGACTGTCTAACTAACTAACTTGATCCTCCCTTAAATGTAGATTAATAATTAATCATGCCAATACTCACCACCAAGTGATTAAATCTTGAAACATCAAATCCTTTGGTGAGTAAATTAGCTACATTATCATCTGTATGCACCTTGACAACATTAATGAGCCTATGCTCATAACAATCTCGATGAAGTGGTGCCTAATCGAATGTGCTTAGTCTTGGAATGATAAACCGGATTCTTCACAATGCAAATAGTACTCTCATTATCAATATTGATAGGAGTATTCTTGAAATTGAACCCATAATCCAATAGTTGATTACGCATCCACAAAACTTGTCCACAACAACTTGCGGCGACCACATATTACCTTGATGAGAGGATGTTCTTTGCAATTATTTGCTTCTTACACCGCCATGAAACTAATCTTCTTCCAAGATATTGGCATCCTCTAGTGGTTGATCTTCCGTCATAATTGTCACTGCATAATCACTATACGAAAAAGCTTCCAGTGAAAAGGTGAATCCTTTGGATACCACAACCCTAACTTTGGTTTTGTTTCAAATAATCGAAAATTCTCTTCTTTGCATTCATATGAGAGACCTTAGGTGAGACTTGATATCTTGCACATAAACAAACAAAGAAACATGATATCGGGCCTAGATGCGATGAGATACATAAGACAACCAATCATTGATCCGTACAACTTGACTTGACGGGTTGTCCATCTTCATCTATCCCGGTGAGTTGATAGACTTGATAGGTGTAGTTCTTGGCTTCATAGCATCAAAATTGAACTTTTAAGTATGTCAAATACATACTTGTCTTGACTTATGAAAATCCCTCCTTTGGTGCTTAACTTGAAGTCCCAAAAGAAAGTTAACACACCCATTGAACTCATTTGAAATTCATTACGCATCGACTTCTCAAACTCCTTGACCATAGATTGTTTTGTAGCTCCAAATATGATATCATCGACATATACTTGAACCAACATGATATCCTTCTTGTCTCTCTTGATAAACAAAGTCTTGTATATAGCTCCTCTCCTGTAACCATGTTGCAATAAGAAGGTATAGAGCCTTTCATACCAAGCTCTAGGTGCTTGATGTAAGCCATAAAGAGCCTTAACAACTTTGTAGACTTTGTTTGGATGTGTAGGATCTTCAAAACCAGGAGGTTGTTTAACATACACCTCCTCTGTAATCTTGCCATACAAAAAGGCACTCTTCACATCCATTTGATAAACCTGAAATCCCAAATATGATGCAAAAGCAAGGAAGATTCGAATTGCTTCAATCCTTGCTACAGGAGAAAATACTTCATTATAATCTACTCCTTCTTCTTGTTTGTAGCCTTGTGCAACTAACCTTGCCTTGTTCTTGATGACATTCCCTCTTTCATCTCTGTTGGCTCTGAACACCCATCTTGTACCAATGACCTTCTTTCCATCAGGTAGATCACACAGTACCCAAACTTCTTGAAGCTTGAATTGAAGAAGTTCTTCTTGCATAGCTTCAAGCCAACTCTCTTTAGTTAATGCCTGATGATGAGTGTGTAAATACTCATCATTTTAGTCAATCTGAACTAAAACGTTTAAAATGCTCGAAATGCATCAAAATCTGAAAATATTCCAAAATTGCATTTTATATGTTTCGGATGCAAAATGTTTAAAATCGGATGAAAAATGAGCAAAGTTTGCATAATTGGCGGTTTCAGGTCCCTCAAGTTTCTTAAATTGTCAAAAATAGTCCACGAGTCCTAATTTCAAAGAAAAATCACCAAAGGTCCTTTTTAAATCATAACTTGTCAAAATTAGTCCTTTGGTGAAAAATATCAAAAGTTTGAGAAAATTACAGTTTGATCCTTCAAATTTGAGAAAATGGCAAAATGGTCCTTGACTATTTGAGATTTGCAAGTTTGACCCTTGGAATTTTGGAGATTGTCAAAACTTGCCCTTGAGTTACCTTTTCGAATTTACACATTGGACCTGCGGCTTTGAATTTTACACAATTGGTCCCTAAGCCATACATTGGATCTAAATCTAATCCTAAGCCCATAATAAGCCCAACACCAAACAACTCCCACCTGTTAACCCAATTTACCCAAATCCGTTACCACAACCCAACCAAACCCTTTTACCCGGTTTTAAAAAACCAAACCCTTAAAACTAATGATAATTAAAACCCTCACGGGTTCTCCTTCCACCTCACTTACACGCAACTCCTACCATCCTCATCATCACCCCACCCTCCTACCCTCCAAACACCCCATGACAAATGAATTAAATGCTCCTCCTGTTGCAAGTTATCGAACCAATGACAAAAGACTTTTCCGCAAAAATCTCATCTATGGCTAAAATCATCCAATGGTGAGATTTCAGTGGGATTCTGCAGAGAAGTCTAGTGGGAGCAATATTGATGTATAAAAGGAAAAAGAGGAGGAGAGAGGGGCGTAGTCTTTAGTTAGTTTTAGTTTTAATTTAAGTTTTCGGTTTAGTCTAATCCTCATGTATTAGAGAAACTTTGGTCATTTTATTTCATCATGTTTAGATTTGATAGTTACTTAGTAGTTGTAATTTCGGTTTAGTTTTGTATCTTTACTTTCTTTAATGAAATTCTACCTTTCAACTTTAATGCAATTTGTTATTTAAATCGAGGTTAAAGTTTGTTTCGTTTTTTTATCACTTTGTTGGTAAGAGCTCGGATAAGCTCTAAAGTTTGTATGAGTTTTACGTGATGATTAGTACTTATTTCAAGTTTCTCAAAAGTCAACGAAGTCAAACAGGCAAAAATGAGAGTCAAGGTTGAGAGTCAATTTAGTTTAAGGAAATCCCTGGTTTTAATCGATTTAATGATGTATTTCATGTCAATTGGAGCAATTCAAGCGATTGTTTTAGATGTTGTCAAACTTTTAAAGTCGTTTGCATATGAGATCATGTAAAAGGGTGTTTGGCCTAGTTTCTTAAAATTCTATAAGATTACTTTGTAACCGTTTGACCTTCAAAGTCAAAATTCTTTTGAGTCTTTGAGTTTCTTTACTAGCTTGCATGTTGATTGAATAAGTTGTATAAGTATTAAGTTAAAAGCAGTTCAAAAGGAAAGGTGTCAAGTTCACTTCAACTTAAGAACAAGAAGCAGTGCTTTGATCTCAAGTCTTAGTTATAGCTTATTAGGCATTCACGTTGAACACTTTGGTTTTTCCTAGGTCTTGTTATACCTAAACTCACTTATGTTTAGCTTGCTTGCATCCTAGTTTCTTATGGCTCGATTATAATTCAAATTGAAAACCCTTTTTTGGTCATTGGTGCATTATGTTTTAGTAGTAAAATGGTCAACACCGGTGATATGAGACTCATTTCAAGCTGTTACAAGCTCCTCTTGGCCCTCAATTAGTTTTTCTAAATCTCCACTGCATTGACTTTATTTTTTGAAGCTTGATTTTGGTTTGAAGGCTTGGGTTTCGACTTGTAAATAAGCTCGAAGAGCCCGTTATGCTGATTACGCCTGACAACAAAGCGACTCTGCGTCCTTTTCTCAGCCCTCATTAAAGCTCATTTAAGCTTGTCAAAGTTAAGATTTGCTTTTAGTAAACTAGGGTAGGTAGGCTTTTAGTTTTGGCAATGTTTAGGGACTAGGTAACTCACTTGGCAGCTTATTTTTAAGCTCAAACAGGCCACATAGGACTGCAGTTTACACAGGTCAGTTTCTTTTTGTACATTGCTTATCAGTAGGAATTAACAGCTTATTTAGGAGGGTTAGTGTTTAATAGGTATGCTTAGACTAGATTAGAAGATTTTTAGTTAATTTGGTGTTGATTTGTAAAATTTAGGAGATTTTGCCTTTTCCTTAGTTAGGATTTCCTAGATTAGCATATTTACCAACTGGTTTCCCCTTGTTCCGCTTATTTTTCCTATTTCTTTAGCTTAATCTTGTTAGTTATTGCTTGTTTAGAACCTTTTTAGTATGCCTTTTAATTGTTTACCCTTTTTAGATAAATTAGTGCTTAATTACTAGCTTATTCATAAGCTTTCTAAGCCCATTTAGGGCGTTTTGGAGTCTTATTCAAAGACTCACTAGCTTCATTTTGTGCCTTTTTCAGCTTTTTCGTTAGCTTATTTAGGACCCTTTTCAGCTTTTTAGCTAGTTAAATTAGGGTGCTCATTAGGTTTAGCTTAATTGATAGCTTTTGTAGCTTGTTTCATGTCCTTTTGTCATTTTAAGCTCTTAAACCAAACACCATTTTAGTTTATAATCTGCTGTAAAATAAGCTCTAAACAGCTTATTAGTAACTTTCCAAGTTCAAAGTTTTTGTTAATAATGCTTATTTAATCTTTATATTAGTTTGTAAAAAGAAAAATTTGAAAAAAAAAATGTTACAAAAAAAAATGCCATATACCAGAATTGAACTCGTGTGCATCATTAGACCACGCACAAGACCAGACATCCACCACCTTACCAACTGTGCTAGATTAGTCCTTTGTTTAAGTTTCCCTTAGATACTTATTTAAACACTATTAGCAGATTTAGCCTAATTGCTTATTTTCCCTTTTAACTGCTGATTCCAAAAAGCAATAGGCAAGGTTTTTTTTATTTTTCTTAAATCCAGTAGTATTCAAAGTAGTTTTTGTGATTTTTTCAGATTTTTCTCAAAATGTTTAGTATTTTTAATTAATTAATTAGTATTAATTAGTTTTTAATTCGTAATAAATAATTTAAGAGTCGAAAAAATACCCGGCTTTTTCCTAAAATTTTCTTTTGTCATATATAAAGTAAAAAAAATTGTTTTTACACTCGTAGGACTTTTATTTTACAAGTTTTACGTTTTTTCTTGCGCACTCGCGTAATTTTTATAAATAACGTACGTTTTTATTTTAAATCACGTTTTTAGGTAATTTAAGTTTACGTTTTAGTTAAAATAGTTTATTTAAGTTATTTTGTGTTATAAATCACAAAAACATCATTGTAAATATAGTGATAGCGTTTATTTAATATTTTTTATATTTTTAACTTTCTTTAATTTGCATTTAAGCCGTTGTTATTTGTTGGTTTTTCCTGTAGTTATAATAATCCAAATTCTCCTTTCCCGTTCAAATCTCGCGATCACTATACGTTTGATAATCCATTGCACATTTCATTTGGGACATAACGACCGGGAGACCCTATACTCTCGATCTTCATTGCATTCGTCTTTGAGCGGTTTAAAATGATTCGGTCCGCCATTCCTGAGTGGCGGGCTTGCGTGATTTAGCTTGATTTTTTCTTGCGGATCAAATTTTAGCGCCATTGTTGCCGGAGTGTCTTGATTATCTTCCGTCTAGAAGATTAGTGATTTGGATATTCACTCTTTGTTCATACCATCCATCTGTATATGTTTATATTTTCTTATCCAAAATACCAAAAATACTCTTCTCATTCCTCTTATTCGTTGATTCTATTTCTATTACCCTCTTTTGCCGTTTAATTCTATTCTTCGTATCCTCTCAACCATTTGATTCTCTTCTTTTCCCTCTTATGTTTAATTCTAATGGCGGACACGCGTACGATGTCGAATTGCTCAAGTACCCTCAGGGTTACGAAGATCTTTGTTGTTGTCTGGAGATTCTTTCCAAAATTTCGAGATACAAACCGGTTTAATTCAACTAATTATGTCAAATCCATTCTATGGTTTTGAGAGGGCGATCCTATGCTCACATCCGATGGTTTGATAGATTAATTTCAACTATCAAATATAAGGATGTTCCTCATGACACAATTAAGTTGATGTTATTCTCATTTTCTCTCGAGGGGCACTCGAATGGCTCGAAAAGAACCCCTCGATCGATCCTTTGCTTGGGAAGATCTCGTTTCAAAATTTGTAAATCGTTTCTTTCCTTATTCTAAGACGGAAAATCTTAAGAGCGAGATTACAAACTTCAATGACGCGTTAATGAAAGTTTTGGTGAGGCATGGAAAGATTCAAAGATCTCCTATGGAAATGCCCACATCATGGTTTCTGGAATTACTCCAAATCGATATATTCTCTGATTGCTTTAATGCAAACCGATCAAGATTCACTCAATACAGCCGTGGTGGCAATATCTTATATCGTGCCAGGGATATATTGACTATCATCGAGAACAAATCGAAGTTCCGACATCAAGAAACAAACCAATTGAGATGGGTGAGCTTCTGATGATATTCGATGCATGAAGCAAAAATCTGAGCCGTTGATTCCGTTACGAAAGATGTGATATTTGTGGTGGTCCCCATCCTTTTACGATTGTCAAGCCACCGATGACGAGGTTTATAATGCTACACCAGCCCAATATCGCAAGACTTTCATTTTCGATGATGAAGAGGATTCCATTCGGATGAGAGAATATTATGCGGTTTGTCGGCTACAACCACTCCGTTTCTAAGCCTTCCATTTCCGACTCTTCCCTTTCACTCACACGGTTGAGAGAAGTGGCGTCATTTTAGAAGAGTTCGATGATCATATTTCAACAAACATTGTTGAACCGTTGACTCTCTCATAATGGGGGCGAGCCTCTTGCACTATTCCGAAATGGAATCGTCTAGTGTTGAGAGCCTTGTTCCAATCCCAGTGAGTCAGGGTTGTCTCCGATAATGTGTGTGATCGCCTCTTGATGATGATTCTTCTTCTTCTCCACTCCTAATGATCATGTCGAGATGTTCTCCGATTCGATAACGATTGTACTTGTTTGGCGATTCTTTATCCTATGGAGACATCGATTATGTCGAGCTACCTTGAGCTAGTTAGCTTAGAGAGTGAGAGATACGATGATCACGGAAATTGAGGACGAGATACTTCGTGAACAATTGTTCAATATAAATCTCCTCGTTTCTAAGATCGAATCATTACATGCTAAGTCGACTTCATCTCCTATCCCGTTGTGGATAGTGACTCTACATTGGACAAGCCCGAGCTTGAGGCTTTTCAATGATTCTCTTCATGAAGAGTTCTCCGGTGAACTCTCTCATGACATATCTCCTCGAATATGATCGTTTCTATTTTGATCTTGAGGATGATATTGGCTCGGAGGAAGGTGTACTCCATCATAAGAGTTTGCCTATTGATGATACTACCTCACCCTTCCTCCCGATATGTCTACATTTGAGGATGAAGAATGGATCCTAATTGTTATAAAAATCTTCATTCCATTCCTCATATAATGTGATTTCTCATCTTCTTCACTCCTTGGGGTGAGGACACTATCTTTGACCCGGCATTTTCATTTATCATTTTTGGCGGGTGCATGCATATCTCATCGGTGTGGAACTTTCGCGTACTTCAATGTTTATCGAACATCTTGAATGAAAGTCCGATGGAGATTGTCTCTTCACTTACTTCCCATGAACAAATTAATTGAGGTCGAGTCAAGCTAGCGACTCGGTAATCAAAAACAATAGCATGCCATATGGGTTCTCACCCATATTTACGTCTTCTTACCTCTTTCTACCACCCTAGTGTGGGGGGTTGCCCACATGTTTTGTATATAAATCTTTCAAAAAAAAAAAAAAAATCTCCTTTCTAAATAATGGCCTTAGTATTTCCTTTCACGTTCTTTGTTTGGCATAACATGGGTACTTTGAATATTGAGGGCAATATTTATTTCTAAGTGTGGGGGATTCTCATGAATTTTATCATGTAATTATCATGATCCCGTTTTGGCCAAAAATTTTTTTTTGGAGTAAGTGTTCTACACTTTCTCATCAGGTTATCGATCCGCCATATGCAGTAAGACTAAAGTTAGCTAATCCGAGAGCAAACGGCTCTTGGTAAAGATTTCTCAAATCCGTTTATATGGCTTGCAATTTGCCCAAAATTGTATGGTATTCAACTAGCATATCCTAAAAAGTGAAGAGTTGGCTAGCCCGCAAGATTATGGCTTGTGGTAAAGGCGATGGAAAAACCATAATTGGTAATCACTCACCAAAGATAATATTGATAATTTATCTAAGAGTTGGCTAGTCCGGAAAGTGCGGCTTGGTAAAGACAAATCAAATCCGTTGAAAATTTGGTGGTTTGCTCAAAATCACATGGTTATCGGTGTGCCATGGTTCTTACTTGAGCTGAAACATTTGGCTACTCGAGTAATGGCTTTTGGTAAAGAGATTCAAATCCATTAAGTTTTTCTCAAAAGATTGCTAGGGACTAGCAATAGTTTAGTGTGGGGATTGATGAGTGTGTAAATACTCATCATTTTAATCAATCTGAGCTAAAAGCGTTTAAAATGCTCGAAATGCATCAAAATCTGAAAATATTCCAAAATTGCATTTTATATGTTTCGGATGCAAAATGTTTAAATCGGATGAAAATGAGCAAAGTTTGCATAATTGGCGATTCAGATCCCTCGAGTTTCTTAAATTGTCAAAAATAGTCCACGAGTCCTAATTTCAAAGAAAAATCACCAAAGGTCCTTTTAAATCATAACTTGTCAAAATTAGTCCTTTGGTGAAAAATATCAAAGTTTGAGAAAATTACAGTTTGATCCTTGAATTTGAGAAAATGGCAAAATGGTCCTTCACTATTTGAGATTTGCAAGTTTGACCCTTGGAATTTTGGAGATTGTCAAAACTTGCCCTTGAGTTACCTTTTGAATTTACATTGGACCTGCGGTTTTGAATTTTACACAATTGGTCCCTAAGCCATACATTGGATCTAAATCTAATCCTAAGCCCATAATAAGCCCAACACCAAACAACTCCCACCCTGTTAACCCAATTTACCCAAATCCGTTACCCACAACCCAACCAAACCCTTTTACCCACGGTTTTAAAAAAACCAAACCCGCCTAAAACTAATAATAATTAAAACCCCTCACGGGTTCTCCTTCCACCTCACCTACACCTGCAACTCCTACCATCCTCATCATCACACCCACCCCTCCTACCCTCCAAACACCCCATGACAAATGAATTAAATGCTCCTCCCTGTTGCAAGTTATCAGAACCAACTGACAAAAGACTTTTCCTTAAAAATCTCATCTATGGCTAAAATCATCCAATGGTGAGATTTCAGTGGGATTCTGAGAGAAGTCTAGTGGGAGCAATATTGATGTATAAAAAGGAAAAAGAGGAGGAGAGGGCGATAGTCTTTAGTTAGTTTTAGTTTTAATTTAAGTTTTCGGTTTTAGTCTAATCCTCATGTATTAGAAACTTTGGTCATTTTATTTACATCATGTTTAGATTTGATAGTTACTTAGTAGTTGTAATTTCGGTTTAGTTTTGTATCTTTACTTTCTTTAATGAAATTCTACCTTTCAACTTTAATGCAATTTGTTATTTAAATCGAGGTTAAAGTTTGTTTCGTTTTTTATCCTTTGTTGGTAAGAGCTCGGATAAGCTCTAAAGTTTGTATGAGTTTTACGTAATGATTAGTACTTATTTCAAGTTTCTCAAAAGTCAACGAAAGTCAAACAGGGCAAAAATGAGAGTCAAGGTTGAGAGTCAATTTAGTTTAAGGAAATCCACGGTTTTAATCGATTTAATGATGTATTTCATGTCAATTGGAGCAATTCAAGCGGTTGTTTTAGATGTTGTCAAACTTTTAAAGTCGTTTGCATATGAGATCATGTAAAGGGTGTTTGGCCTAGTTTCTTAAAATTCTATAAGATTACTTTGTAACGTTTGACCTTCAAAGTCAAAATTCTTTTGAGTCTTTGAGTTTCTTTACTAGCTTGCATGTTGATTGAATAAGTTGTATAAGTATTAAGTTAAAACAGTTCAAAAGGAAAGGTGTCAAGTTCACTTCAACTTAAGAGCAATGTGCTGATCTCAAGTCTTAGTTATAGCTTATTAGGCATTCACAGTTGAACACTTTGGTTTTCCTAGGTCTTGTTATACCTAAACTCGACTTATGTTTAGCTTGCTTGCATCCTAGTTTCTTATGGCTCGATATAATTCAAATTGAAAAGCGCCTTTTGCGGTCATTGATCATTATGTTTTAGTAGTAAAATGGTCAACACCAGCTGATAACAGACTCATTTCAAGCTGTTACAAGCTCCCTCTTGGCCCTCAAATTAGTTTTTCTAAATCTCCACTGCATTGACTTTATTTTTTGAAGCTTGATTTTGGTTTGAAGGCTTGGGTTTCAGCTTGTAAATAAGCTCGAAAGAGCCCCGTTGTGCCTGTTCTGCCCACAGCAACAAAGCAGCTCTGCGTCCCTTTTCTCGGCCCTCATTAAAGCTCATTTAAGCTTGTCAAAAGTTAAGATTTGCTTTTTAGTAAACTAGGGTAGGTAGGCTTTTAGTTTTGGCAATGTTTAGGGACTAGGTAACTCACTTGGCAGCTTATTTTTAAGCTCAAGCAGACCCATAGAATTGCAGGTTTACAGTCGGTTTCTTTTGTACATTGCTTATCGGTAGGAATTAACGACTTATTTAGGAGGTTAGTGTTTAATAGGTATGCTTAGACTAGATTAGAAGATTTTTAGTTAATTTGGTGTTGATTTGTAAAATTTAGGAGATTTTGCCTTTTCCTTAGTTAGGATTTCCTAGATTAGCATATTTACCAACTGGTTTCCCTTGTTCCGCTTATTTTTCCTATTTCTTTAGCTTAATCTTGTTAGTTATTGCTTGTTTAGAACCTTTTAGTATGCCTTTTAATTGTTTACCCTTTTAGATAAATTAGTGTAATTACTAGCTTATTCATAAGCTTTCTAAGCCCATTGGGGCGTTTTGGAGTCTTATTACAATGACTCACTAGCTTCATTTGTGCCTTTTGACTTTTCGTTAGCTTATTTAGGACCCTTTTCGACTTTTTAGCTAGTTAAATTAGGGTGCTCATTAGGTTTAAGCAATTGATAGCTTTTGTAGCTTGTTTCATGTCCTTTTGTCATTTTAAGCTCTTAAACCAAACACCATTTTAGTTTATAATCTTGTAAAATAAGCTCTAAGACTTATTAGTAACTTTCAAGTTCAAAGTTTTGTTAATAATGCTTATTTAATCTTTATATTAGTTTGTAAAAAGAAAAATTTGAAAAAAAAAAAATGTTACAAAAAAAATGCCATATACCAGAATTGAACCTGTGTCTGTCAGCTAGACCACGCACAAGACCAGACATCCACCACCTTACCAACTGTGCTAGATTAGTCCTTTGTTTAAGTTTCCCTTAGATACTTATTTAAACACTATTAGCAGATTTAGCCTAATTGCTTATTTTCCCTTTTAACTGCTGATTCCAAAAAGCAATAGGCAAGGTTTTTTATTTTCTTAAATCGGTAGTATTCAAAGTAGTTTTGTGATTTTTTGATTTTTCTCAAAATGTTTAGTATTTTAATTAATTAATTAGTATTAATTAGTTTTAATTAAGTAATAAATAATTTAAGAGTCGAAAAAAAATACGGCTTTTCCTAAAATTTTCTTTTGTCATATATAAAGTAAAAAAATTGTTTTTACACTCGTGGGACTTTTATTTTACAAGTTTTACGTTTTTTCTTACTTTAAAGCGTAATTTTATAAATAACGTACGTTTTTATTTTAAATCACGTTTTTAGGTAATTTAAGTTTACGTTTTAGTTAAAATAGTTTATTTAAGTTATTTTGTGTTATAAATCACAAAAACATCATTGTAAATATAGTGATAGCGTTTATTTAATATTTTTTATATTTTTAACTTTCTTTAATTTGCATTTAAGCCGTTGTTATTTGTTGGTTTTTCCTGTAGTTATAATAATCCAAATTCTCCTTTCCGTTCAAATCTCGCGATCACTATCGTTTGATAATCCATTGCATTCATTGGGACATAACGACCGGGAGACCTATACTCCTCGATCTTCATTGCATTCGTCTTGAGCGGTTTAAAATGATTCGGTCCGCCATTCACAAGTGGCGGGCTTGCGTGATTAGCTTGATTTGCTTGGGATCACACGAACTATGTTTTAGGTTCTTCTTGAGAGATAAAGCAAGTGAGCAGGCATGTTTGATGGTCCTTATGATTTAACTGTTTTGTTTATAAACAAAGCTAAGCAAAGCATTATGTGGTGTAGAAAAGCCCTTAGCTTTGTTTCTTGTCGATTACTCGAGTAGAAGGACCAATGATTTGATCGGCGGATAATTCTTATGAATTCTTAAGATAGAGTCGTGGAACTTCATAATTATCACCCAATTAGTGAAATCAACATCTTCATTGGAATCGAGAAAATACCTTCATCTTGAAACTCATCATCGATATCTTCTAAACCGAGGCATGGTTGGATCATCCAAATCATCCAAAGTGTTGTTAACAGGTGCAGTAGTACTTTGATCGAAAGTACTGTCACCCAAAGTACTGTGAGTGAACTCTGCAGTCTTGTTCTTTTTCTTTGCTTCCTCAAAAGCTCTTCTTTGTTCATCATCATAAGAATGTGCTATAACATCTTGAAAAAGCATCTGATTAAGTTCATCTTGAATAGATTGATCATCGGCAGACAATGAGGATTTTGGCTCATCGATTACTTTTCTCTGCTCAGCAGTTTTAGGTTCTTCATCATGAACGACATCGGTCTAATATGGACTTCATGAACAACATCTTGTAACTCTTCTCCATTGTATGCGGTTGATTCTCTTCTCTAACATGTACATAGTTCATAGAAGGAGTCAAAACTTCAAGATCAAACATCCAATCGGACCTTTACCCTTCGATTTTCTTGATCTTCTAAAATTCAACATGAAGACAATCTTGAACCTTCTTGGTGACTCTGTTGTACACTCTAAAGCTTTTGTTGTTGGTGCGATCTAGTAATAAGTATCCTTCTTGACTTTCCATCAAATTTTCCCAAATTATCAATTGTGTTGAGGATAGTCGAGGGGCATCAAAAGGTTTTAGAAAAGCGAATGTTGGGTTTACTTCCCATCAATGACTCATAAGGTGTCTTCATCGAGGTTTGGTGGTGATACTCTGTTAAGCACATAGCAAGCGCACTTACAACTTGACCCGAATTGAATAGGTAATTATGAATGCAAGCATTGTTACATTTGCTTCAATCAAAGTTCTATTCTTTCTCTGCAACACCATTCTCTTGTGGTGTTCTTGCAATCTTGAACTCCTCTTGATCCCTTTGTTGGCACAAAACTCATCCATAAACTTGTTCTTGAATTGGGTCCATTATCACATCTAATACCTCGAACCTTGAGTCTCAATTGGTTTCAAGTGCTATTATAAGATTATGAATAGCATCAAAGTATCATCTTTAAATCCCAAGAAAAATACCCAATGAATCTCTGCAATCATCATCGCCAAGCGGTACTTTTTCTTGTTTAGACTTGCAATAAAGCGAGTCCAAACAAATCCATGTGCAACGACTCAAAGGTTCTCTAACGGTCCTTTCCTCAAGCTTCTTGCATGAAGCTTTGTGTTGTTACCCTTCTTACACGCCAAGCAGGGTGATCATTCTTGTAAGTCTTTGAAGGTAAACCTCTAACTAAATTTCCTTTGACCAATTTGTTGATATTCTTGAAATTTACATGGCCCAATCTTCTATGCCAGCGATGTGCTTCTTGAGATGTTGCCTTTGCCACTAAACATGTTGCTCTTCACGAAGAGTGAAGACTCTTCATATCCGGGCCATACACATCATTGGTTCTTGGTACTCTAAGTATTACAGTGATCATCAACGAGTTTGAATTCGGGAAAGAATAAGACATTATGTGTCGATGAATAACACGGATGCTTCTTATCACATATCGAGAGGCCGACAATAGGTTGAACTTGAGTTCCTTCACATATCTAACATTCTCAAAATCTATGCTCCCTGTCTTGATGGTTCCTTTCCCACTAATTCTACCTTCACTAGCATCATTCCCAAATGCAACTCTTCCTCCACAATATAGCTTAAAGTCTGACAGAATCTCATTGTCTCTTGTCATGCTTCCAGAGCAACCACTATCTACAATAAGATGATCTTTAAGCTCCTTTTCTGGGTTGCCCTGCACAAAGATAAAGAAGTTAGTGTCTTTTAGGGACCCAAGCCATTACTGACTTGTGTTCCCCTTGTGGAGTAACATAATCAAATTCCTTGAGTATGTAGTCTTCATAGTTTTTGTAGATAGAATCAGGCATTAACTTTTGTTTTAAAAGTTGTGGTGGATTTTCAGTAAAACTTTCTTTTTCAACAAAAATCTCCTTTTCTTTTACACAAAATAATCTTTATAAAAAATCTCTGTTTCACGATTACTTGTTGAAAGTCTTGTTTGTTCATCATCGGTACTTTCCTTGAACCCATTTAGTTTTAACTTCTAGTGTAGAATCCTTGATCTAGCTACTTTCTTGGGTTATAGCGCCTTCAGATTGATAGTAATTAGATCTCCTAGGGTTCCTATTCCAAGAGGTGTTTGGTGAAAAATGCGATGCTTTGAGAGAGTATTGTATTTTCTTTGAGCAAGACCTTGAAAAGTGTTTGAAGGTCTTGGAGGTTTTGAAAAAGGTCTTCTCGGTGAGGGTACCTATAGTCGGTGAGAAGTTTCTATGGTTAACCATATGCGAATGATTCAAGTGGTCTAGTCTCCTTGGTTTTGGTTGTGATTACATTCTTGGGAACTTACTTAGGTACTCAGATATGTAGTCACGGTCCTTAATCAAATGATCGGGACTAAAACAAACAAAACATAGTTTTGATCGTAATCCCAAAATTTCTTCTTCTATGTGTAGGACCAAACCTATCCTGTCTTCTAGGTGAATGATTAAAATGTTTTGACCAAAATTATCCCAAAAGGTTTAGTAGTATTTTGAAAAGGTTTTCTTAAAGTCTTGCTAAAGGTGTAGTGATTTGAGGTGTAGCATACTTTGAGGTGAAATTCTGCGTGACTTTTAACATCGACTACCTTAGGTATCTCATTTGTTTCTTTTGAGGTTTCGAGACCTAGATTGACGATAATCTTTTCCTAAACTCTAGGTTGTCTACTCCAAAGCGAGAAACATCGGGTCTAATAGGTTGATGACTACCGATGGGATGTGGGACAACATGGTAACCCTTGTCTTTCTTATATTCGGAGGTGGTTCACTAAATGATTCCTCATTACTAGATGTGTCAACATAGTTAATAAGTTCATCATCACTAGTGGTTATATCCTCAAAATCAAGGTCATCCTTATCACTAGGTGGGTTTCTTCTATACTCTTTGAAATCCATACCAAAACCTAGACCCAGTCCTATTGTAAGCCCTTCTACATTTTTTCGACATAAGTGACATGAGGCGGCCAGATTCTTTCAAGCGACAAACTTTGCTAACAATTCATCTCTCTCTTTTCGGTTTCTCAATTTGAAATCTTACAATTTAATTTCCATTCACTTAATTTTAGCGATAATCCTGTTGTTCATACTTTTACGCCCAAGCCATTTCATTATTTTCATGTGTTATAATTTTGGCTTCCATAGACTCTAAAGTAATTTGATAACTAGCTACCTCAGACCTAGCCATTATACAGTTATCTCTTTCAATCACATAACTATTAAGTACTTTTTGATAAAAGTCATGACACTTAGAACATACCTCAGAGATAGGGGTGAGCTTGGTGAAGTGGCTACCATAGCAAGTAGAACAGGATCATCTTCACACTCCATGCTCCAGTCAAAGCTTCCATAACCATCTTTAGACTCCATAATAGCATGTCCAGGTTCCTCATCAAAAGCTATGCTCGGTCAAACTCTTCCACGAATCCTCCACGGCTACCATACAAGTGAATTCTTGGTTCATCATCAAACTCGGCCTCAGGTCAACCTCGATAGATTCTCTTGAGCAACCAAAGCTTTTGTTTACGTAATAGGAATTTCTTTCAACTCTAGCTTTGGTTTCTCATTCATCTGTTTGCTTGATATTTAGCAAACATGCATTCCACACAAAGTGTCGATCTTTTGACAATTGAAGCATTCAATCTTGGATTTGTCAAAAGTGATTCCTGTTTTGGTTTGAAGTCAATGCCTCTTCTGTCTTCTTCATAAACTTCACGATCCTTGCGATGATCATAGCAACTTGCCACGATATCGATTTCTTCAAGAGCATCCTCTTCAATCTATGATAGATCTTCTTCATATGTAGCAGGTGGGGTAGCTTCTTTGTGCAAAGAAAGAGCATACAACTTCATCAGTGGATGGTACTTGTTGGTGTGGGTTCTTTGAGCAAGGTGGGGTAGTGTAGGCAGCGATGCTGAACAGCAATGCTTTGAGTAGGAGAAGCGGTACTTTTGGTGGAATCTTGCCTCTCTTTCGAGATGACAAAAGGGAATCTTGTGAGATTTTGAATTAATTTGGCCATTCATCTCATGCTCATACACCTTTAGATGGTTGTAGAGATCATCAAAGTCCATAGTGTCCAAACACAGTTTGTTCTACGATCATTGTAGCAATCACATGCCATGTCGATGGCAAACTCATAAGAACTTTAGATTAGCATCTTCAATGAGACCTCTGCTTTGTACAATTCTAGCATCTTTGAGAAGATTTTGGAATCTGTCATAAGCGACATCAAGACCTTCTCTTTCTCCAACAATAAAGGTTTCAAATTGTTGCTTCATCAGTTCATGCATCTTTTGGAAGTATCATTACCTCCAAACCTTGTCTTGAGAGCGACCCGAGTTGCTTTGCATCTTTAGCATCATGGAACTTGAGTAGATGACCATCGGAATAGCGAGACAAGAGTATGTTGAGAGCCTTCTCTTGATTCCTTATTGTAGCGGTGGTAAGGCGACCTTAGGTGCTTTGGGTTATCTAGGAACATCAATAGGTTGGAGCGACTTCATTACCATTGACAATTACATTCCATAGTGCATGGTGCGTAATTGCAATGTCTTGCCTCATTTTCATGCTCCATAGGTCGTATTCTCCCTTCTTAATGATTGGTATTACGGTGAGGTGATTGATGGTGGTGGAGCGACTTGATCGACATCTTTAGGTTTTGTTATTAACTAGGTTTTAGGGTTTCTTCTTAGTCGGAGTTTCCACACAAGCTCGATACCACTTGTTGGATCGATGTACTCTAACCAAACTAACTTAAATAGCTTGTTAAGGGTTTAATAACCTCGGATAAATCCTAAGTTATTAACAATGAAACACTGAGTAATCTCTATTAAGTACGCGAAATTTACTTAACAAAGTTAAGAAGAGTATAACTTTAACTTTCAACGATTTTATTAATAACTTTGAATCTGCTAGTTATGCAGATTCTTAAACAACTCTAAAACACTAATATCGAACTATCTAAAACTCTAATAATGATCGTACTTTAGGATTCTAAAAACACATATATCTCTAATGCCAATCTAGGGGTCCTTTTATAGGCTTAAGGATAACCCTAGTCGGTTTACAATTTGTATCCTTGTACGACAAGTAATCTAAACAAAGAATATTCTAGAATAACAAAGCTTTCCATAATGATCGTAGCAGGTTCTTTAGCTTTGCGATACTTTGACTTTGACAAAAAGATTTTGACTTTTTACTTAGCATGCTGAATCTTGATGCTTTGACTTCTTGATGCTTTAACAATCTTGACACTTTCATATCCTAACACTTATTCAATAGATCATTGAATTGTCCAATTCAATAGTGTGTGTGCGTGTAACGTTTTAAGTTAATTTTACTTGCTACATTGCCTTAGTTAATGATCCTCACTATGCATAAGTGAAATTTTTCCGTTGTGATCTCGTAAAATGATAGTGTTGTTGAGTATTTTAGCTTGTTTCGATCCACGTCGTTTTATCGGATTATATATATAATTATATTCTATATATATATATATATATATATATATATATATATATATATATATATATATATATATATATATATATATATATATATATATATATCGTAATATATTTAACGATATCCGATAAGAAAATACTCATATGATCAAAATACTGTTTTACGATTCGTTAAGTTTATAAGTTTTTCTAAACTTTTCCCGAATTTACCTTTTTACCCTCAAGTTACGAAAATTACGAGTTTAGTCCTCGAGTTTGAAAATGACACTTTCTATCCGAATATATTTTATATCAAAATTTTCTTTTTGTGGTTTTACCCTTGGAAAACTACTTTTATAAAAACAGCCCTCCAAGGCTTGTTTTAACATGTTTAGATCTTAGATTTTCCAAGTTTACACTTTTCACCCAAAGTTTATATTATAACTAATTTTTTGAAAATGACAACATTGGTCCTCGTGGTTTTTATACGTGCACATGCACGTGAAATAGTGCCCTTACACTTTCGAAAATTACCACATCAACCCTTAGACTTTGCATGCATATGTATATACGTTTTAAAACACCCCTTTAATTTCTGAAAAGTTATGTTTTTAACCCCAAGGACAACAATATTTGCAATTTAAGTCCGAAATACATATTTAGAAAATGAAAACTTTGCTAAACGATTACAAACTTACTTCTAACTTATTTTTATAGCTTATTGGCTTATTATACACTTATTGGGCCGGGTAGGAACTTATTTAAATGTGGGTTGGGCTTATTGGGCTCGTTAGGTAGGCTTTAGGCCCGTTAGTTTTTGCGTATGGAATTTAGTGTGTACGAGAGTTTCTCAAAGGTTTATAATGTGTTTTTCGACAAGTTTAACGAGTTTTAATCATGTAAAAAATGAGTGACTAAGTGTCGAAGGTTGTCTACTCCAAGTTTCATAATATAACCTAGTGTGTAACGTTTGAACTTGTGATATACTAGTGAAATAAAGTAAAGGAAATCATGAAATGGTTTAGTAAACTTACTACCCTCGTCTAGAGTGGAGATGAACGTGAGATTAGAGTGTTTCGTGGACTTATTTAACCCCTTGTTCTCCTTATAATGATATCCAACCTAATGTTTACCCAAGTTCCTTAGCTTTACTTCCTTTCCCGTTTTCTTTTTGCTCCTCTTTGATACCCACGATGGACGATTCATGTTTGGTTAGCGAGTGAGTTTTTGAGAGTTGCTTGATGTTTCTAAATGGTTTAAGGTTGTTTATAAAGTGTAGACAATGTATGGCTTGGTCATTATTTTATGCTTGCTTCACTTATACCTAAGGAGAGGTAAGGGTGACTTTTGTTTGGGTTTGGCATGCTCGAATGGCAGCCAAAATTTCGGGACATGCTTATGGTGGTGTCAAGTCAAAAATTGCATAGAAACACATTAACCATTGGGTTACCAAGTCAAAGGGATGGTCAAAGAGACTTAGGGTATTATAAAATAGGATTAGGGTGGGGTGGCTAAAGTTTGAGGTTTGTCTCCTCTTCTTCACATGTTCATGCAAGCTAGGGACCAAGAAAGGAGTATTATTGTTTTGTGTTTTGATGCATGTGTCTAACCCTTGTGTCGACCGGTTACAAATGAGAACACCAAAAAAAAGAAAGTGTCACAAGTTTTATTCTTGTGTGTTGGGCTAGAAGAAATGACGAGGCCCAATAAAAATTAAGGGTGTTCGGGCTTGGTTGTGGGTTCGTGTACAATGGTTAAGCCCAAGGAAATATATCAACATGTTGGGCTCGAGTTAGATAACGAGGCCCAAAGGAAGAAATGGTGTGGGGTTGGTTTGGATACGAGGCCCAATGGTATGTTGGGTTGGGTCGTGAGGTGATATGAAGCCCAATAAGTTCCTAAGCCCAATATGATTTTAATATATTTTTATTATAATTTATTTCGTATTTTTATAAATTTTTACATATACGTTACGTATTTTAAGATTATCAGGATCGTGGGGAATTTCGTTCCGATCACAACGGTGTATTTATGAACGCTCAAGCTGCGTTGATCATGCGTATGCCAAATGATATGCAAATGTGATGTTTAGAAAATTTCATGATGATATAAATCGTGCTTAATTTCTGATTAAGGTCTTAAGTACAATGAAATTTTCCGAGAGCTTACAATTTATATCTATACTACTTTATAATGTATTTGGGACATTCCCGAATAGAAGGCTTAAATCTATACTACTATATAAAGTGTTTAGGACATACTAAATAAAGAAGTCTTAAAATTTTTAAGACCAAAACGTTTCTAATAAAAGTAACTCGCAAAACTTGTAACCAAAAGTACAGTTAATATAGTACGTGGTACAAAACAATAATGCATAAATCATCTAACTTGTAACATTCGTGTATATTAATGCCAGAATTAATGATATCATTAAAATACTCTCACACAAAAGTGCAATGTACAAAACAATAATACATAAATCATCTAATTTTTCCTTTTCATTAAAACAGTCACTAAATGAAATTTACAAATCATTAATAATATAATTAAAATACCCCATCACTCAAAAGTACAATTAACATATCAAATGGTACCAAAAAAATAATGCATAAATCATTTTATCATTTATATCTTTCAAACACTCACTAAATGAATTTTATAATTCATTAATGATATTAAAAAGACACCTTCACTCAAAAAGTACACTTAATATATCACATAGTACAAAACAATAGCACATAAATCATCTTATATTTTATTTATTCTTTAAAACATCCACTAAATAAAATTTACAAATCATTAAGCGGATCATATAAACCAATCTTTTGCGTAGTCAAACTTTCTGACACCACCTTTTTCGACCACGCAACGGACCACCATTTACCACCACAGCCTAGCAATATAGACACCACTAGATGGTGCTAAAACCGCTATTTTAAAACACTATGTATGTTTAAACGATATATAATATTACACTTCCTAAACGACTAGCAATATCGTTGACCATCGTTTCCGTATCATCATTACATCGTGATGCAAGTCTGCCATTTTCTAAAGCAATATTGTGCGGCAAAGTTGTTCCATTCAGTTATCGCCATGCGTTAAGTTAGCATCATGAAAAACATAGAATCGCGTAGGCACCCTGCTATAAAAGCTTTTTATTATGTTACTAAATGCGTAAGTAAGAAAGTAAACTAATTTTCAATTAATAACCTTTGTTGGACATTCTTTTTTTTCCTTCTTTAAAAGCAATCCATCAAAAAAACCTTGCTATCGCCAAAAAGTATAATCACCACGGTACCGCTTGCAACCTGCAGGCACCGGCTAGTTTTAAGTAATACACTTATCAATAATGAAAAATGAAGTTACATTTAGAAAATTAAGTGTCTGAAAACTTTAGACTTGTAACAGTCATTTAATAAATAGACAATAAATGTTATTTTTAAAACACTCCTACAATAAAAAAAAATACATGTTATTATACATATTGTATAACTAATAAAACACACACAGTTTCATACAAAATTTATATGAAACAAGTTGATGGTACATATGGTTTTAAAAACCGGACCGGACCTAATAAGTTCAATCGGGAATCAAAGTCACCACCAGTTCGGCTAGCCAATAAAATCCGTCCGAAAACGAACCTGAGAGGTCCGTCGAAACCGGTAAAACGGATTAATCGGGCCATACCGGGGTCATGCTCTTCGTGTTTTTCTCAAGTTAATCAGGTCGTCATTGTTATTTGTACTCACCGTTGCAACGCGCGAGTACCTTGCTAGTTAATATAATGAAGGAAATTTATGAGAAGATTAATGGGCCGATTAATCCTCATAATTTCATTAACTCGAGTACTCTCTATTTAAGAGAAATATCATGCATGAGATACTCACAGAAACCAAAACACTTGAAAGCAAAAAGGTTCTTGTATGTGTGCCTAAATCAAGAACATAAACACTTTATTCGTATAATTCAGTCAATTAAGGTCGAATGATTTTTTTTGAAAAATGATTATACGATTCACAGTTATATCCGATTATTGATTATAACTGGTGTTATAACCCCAACAAAACATTGCCCCAAGGAATGAGCACATGTTAAAAGATTTTTAGTTAGAAGTTGGAATGGAAGTTCTAACGTGTTTTCTCATAACCTTTCTTAGCCAGTTAAACCAACACTTCACTAGAACAGAAAGTGAATTTGGCTACACCCAATAAGTGTGACGATATACATATAGTCACACATGATTTTTCGAGTGTGTGTGACTAAAGGTCGGCGTGACCGTAGGGTACCTCGGTCGCATGTTTCAGTTCTTTTAGTCTCTATTACTGTGATAAGAACAAACCTTAACATGTATGACTAATTAGGTACAATATTAGTTGGATTAATCAGTATTAGTGACCGTAAACACTGTATAGTCACACAAAGCATTTTTTTGTATATTTAGTCACATACTATTAAGCATAAAGTGGCCAAAAGTGTTAATAAGTGTGACCATATGGTGTTTAACATGAAGAAATGTGTATTTTGTGTGACTATTGTTCATCCAATGGCCACTTGAATTTTATGTTTGTGTGGCCTTTTGTAATATTTAGTTACACAAATCATGTTTGTTTTGGGTATTTAGTCACATACAATTAAGCATAAAGTGACTAAAAGTGTTAATAAGTGTGACCATATGCTATTTAAAGTGAATAAATGTGTATTTTGTGTGACTATTGACCATCTAATAGCCACATGAATTTTATGTTTGTGTGGCCTTTTGTAACATTTAGTCACACAAAGCATGTTTCTTTTGGGTATTTAGTCACATACAATTAAGCATATAGTGGCCAAAAGTGTTAATAAGTGTGACCATATGCCATTTAAAGTGAAGAAATGTGTATTTTGTGTGACTATTGATTATCAAATGGCCACATGAATTTTGTTTTTGTGTGGCATTTTGTAATATTTAGTCACACAAAGCATGTTTGTTTTGGGTATTTAGTCATATACAATTAATCATAAAGTGGCTAAAAGTGTTAATAAGTGTGACCATATGGTGTTTAAAGTGAAGAAATGTGTATTTTGTGTGACTATTGATCATCCAATGATCACAAGAATTTTATGTTTGTGTGGCCTTTTGTAATATTTAGTCACACAAAGCATGTTTGTTGTGGGTATTTAGTCACATACAATTAATCATAAAGTGGCCAAAAGTGTTAATAAGTGTGACCATATGGTATTTAAATTGAAGAAATATGTATTTGGTGTGACTATTGTTCATCCAATGGTCACATGAATTTTTAGTTTGTGTGACATTTTGTAATATTTAGTCACACATCGAATTAAACAAAGAGTGACCAATAATGTTGATAAGCGTGACCATATTATGTGAATGCATCTTTTAGTCACAGGGTTGCTACTGCTAGTACTAAGTTAGTACTGCTGGAGCAAGTTATTACTGCTAGTACTATGTTAGTGTTGTTGGAATGAGTATACATATACAAAATTAAAAACAAAAATCAATTTCAAATTAAATAAAACTCGAATGTATATAACTGAACCAAATATAGAATTGTAATGTCGTACATAATCAAATTCTCAACTACCATAATTTAAAGACTTTTGACTCTTAGTCGTCGTAGCTTGCCTTTGCACGATTGCAATAGCACATACAAAGTGCCACCGTGAAGGGCGATTGAAGCAGAGTAAAGAGGGTACAATTAGTGATCAAGATGGACTAACAACCAATAAGAGCACCGAAAAGAAATCATTATACCGCTGGACTTGCACCATCTGTCAAGAAAATATCATTTGGATTAACAGGAAAGCCATCACGAGCTTCAATACCAGCAACAATGGTATCACGCAATCCATTAACACTCTGACGACAATTACAAAACACGTCATTAGCCTTGAATCGCAGTGTACAATGTGCTTAGACTTTTTGTAAGCAAAAACCAACATTTAACATCTTAAAAGTTGCAAATAGACATCAAATTTACGTGACTGTGACTGTAAGCACTAGTTGCTCTTCCAGGAATCTGATCAAGGATCTCCCACGCTCGATTAATGGAATCCGCGCTGTCAGAATTCACAACAAAAGTCACGGTAAGATATGAGACATGTTAATGAACTAAGTTCAATGATACACGTCATTAGCCTTGAATCGCAGTGTACAATGTGCGTAGACTTTTTGTAAGCAAAAACCAACATTTAACATCTTAAAAGTTGCAAATAGACATCAAATTTACCTGACTGTGACTGTAAGCACCAGTTGCTCTTCCAGGAATCTGATCAAGAATCTCCCACGCTCGATTAATGGAATCCGCGCTGTCAAAATTCACAACAAAAGTCACAGTAAGATATGAGACATGTTAATGAACTAATTTCAATGATACACATCAAGTTACTTGAATGCATACAAACACTTAGTCAATGTGGAAAGGGGGTCGGGAGATTATGTCATGGGTGTTTTTAAGAAACTAAACTAGTAACAAGATAGAGACGTACCGATCTTCATGCTCCTTAAGTGCGTGTCGAAGTAATCGAAGATCACCTCTCCTCATAGCTAGCACAATGTCACTACACTGTAACATGGTCAAAAAACAAAACCTATGTTCTTCTGTTTACGCAATTTCCTTTTGTGTAGCCATTGTTACGGTGCATTATGGATATCGTATCTACTTGTGATTCTGTTTCATGCACAATTTTTACAGCGTATATATACATATATTAAATTTAAGGGGGCTTTTGCATATATATTCTCCCGAAAATGCAAAATTGCATATATATCCAAAGCATGCATAAAAACCATTGTAAAATGTGCATAAAAACTTGTACAAAGGATATATATGCAATTATTCACTTTGGGAGGGATATATATGCATTTTTGCCTAAATTTTAAAAGGAATTAAACAGAATAATATCCATCAAATAAAACCTAAACAGAAAAGTGTAAGCAACCAGTTAAAAAACCACATTGTGATATGTATTTTCTATAAGCTAGCTTTGCATATATCCCACCCTCAGTCTATACACTATAAAATAAATCTATTATTCCGTTCGCGTATAAAAGGATTAAAAACGTTAGTATTGTTTTCCGTTTGGCTGACGGCGTAAATCAGTTTTGTTTTGTGAACACTGTAATCCTTCAATTAAAGAAGGCATCCTCTACACAAGCATCCCAAGAAACTAGGGATGAAGCGCGGTCTTGGGTCGTCGATCCGTCATCAATAGTGGTACCGATTTTTCCGTGCATAAATTAGTGGTGCCGGTGCACGTCATCGAGCAGGATTCGGATATCGGTATCGGTATCGATACCGTGCACGGAAATCGGGTTTTCCCGCTTTTACGGAATTTCGATTTGGTGCCGGTCCGTCCGAATTAGTGGTCGATTTTTTCACCTTATTTCGTAGTCCCGATGCCGTCAGTATTTCAGAATCGGTACCGCTTTGATCTGATCGGTTCGATTCCTGGATTCGATTCAAACGCTCGTCCTACAAGAAACACTAGTCGAGCACCCATAGATTGTGGGCCCCGTTCGTCTGTTGGGCGCGATGTACCCTATTTTTATTTTATTTTATTTTTTTATTTAATTGTGTAGTGTTTAGTGTATATGTATAGTGTATTTATTTGTGTAGTGTTTTTATATGTATAGTGTATTTAATTGTGTAGTGTTTTTATATATAAAGTATTTATTTTACGTTATGTTTTTTTAATAGTTTATTTGTTTCCATTTAATTAAACAATAACAATAAAACATTAGACATTAAAACATTAAACAAGTACAACAACAAATGTTACTAATATTACAACGAAATCTACTCCACATGAAGATTATTAATGTCATCTATAAGCTCATAGAGTATTCCACTCGACTGATATGCGTGATCAACTGGATTTTTTGCCAGTTCCAGTGATGCCTCCAACGTCTTTATTCTTGCCTTCAACAAATTGTTTTGATCCTATAGCATGATGATCGTGTTATCTTTAGTTTCGCAGTTTAAGCACTGCGTTGAAGAAGAGGCTTGACCAAAGTACTTTTGTTGAAATACATCCTTCCACATAAAGTATCGACACCCATAGTCTTTAGTCCACACATTACATGATGAAACAATTATAAGAAATGTATTCTTAACAAACAAGTTATTGATATATTTACGTAAATAAGCAAACGTTTAATTATTTACGCTGAAAAAGTACACGTAATACTTCGACCACAACTTGTGGGCTTTTGGCATGTTCTTTCAATTATAAATCCCCGTCGACAACGACATAAGAAATGATTTTCTTGTTGCCTCTGGCCAAAAGAATTTGTATAATTATTTACAACATAAATTAGTAATATCATGTTTCACAAAATTAGAAGCTTCGAATACATAAATAACCAATCTTGTTATAGATTAATAGTTGATACATGGTTCAAAAATCACAATATAACTAGAAACTAAGATCAATCACGCCCGAGGCATAGTCGCTCAATGATCTTGCCATCATCCCACACGAAACTCTAGCTACAAATCGTCTCCTCGATCCGAAATCTCTCGCTCGTACTCGACAACGCGAGACGGGCGTAACAAAATATGAGGAAGAACCGGAGGGCGGTGTATAAATTCTCCTCATCTGCGATTGGAGATATAGGCTGAGAGGAGGCACATAAGATGGAGAAGAAGGCACATAATTTGGACTCTCAACACGGCGAGTGTGTTGTTGACACGATGAATGTCCTCCACCGAATGTCATCCGATTCTGTAACAAAAGATGAGGAAGAACCGGAGCAGAGCGAAATCAGTAACAAAAGATGACGAGTCGTTTACTATCGTCGATAATTGTTTACTATAAATCGAATCCGTAATCGTCTATACATGTTTTGTCATTTACAATATAAATCGATGTCGTCTATACATGTTTTGTCATTTACAATATAAATCGATGTCGTTTTCTATACATGTTTTGTCATTTACAACATATGTTTATACTACGTTCTTAAACATGCTCATCGTTCGAGAACAGATGTGCCCATCCATGGCCAAGTCATTTCGAACCATCTCCATTGTGGGTGAGTATACGGGAGTGGTGAGTTTTCATCGTAACCGCATGAGCAGAAGTGGCGACTGGTCTTCCCCACACGAAGAATCTGGCAGGGACAATAGGTGTGTTGTATCCGGACCATCTCTCGGTGAAGACACGTAATAAATTGTGAATTGGATATGCATACAATTGGACGATTAAGAGTCAGAGTAATAGCCACGCCATTTACGGCATAATCATCCATGAAGTAGGGTCTTGGACCCGATCGAACCAATTCGTGAGTTGACCATAGTTGTAAATCAAGTCCCCCACATTTGCATGTAAACTTCCCGGTTATTGTCTACCTCTTCCCTGACAATAGTTCGAAGTCTGGGCCATATTTGTTCGGGATGACCAAGACCTACGGCAAGAGCTCGATAGCCACAATTTCCATCACCTTCCACGTTAACAATCCCTAGGATCCACCGTCGGAAAAGAGGTGGAATTCGAGCCATAAAATATTCGCTACTGTCATTTGGAATGTACAAGTCGTGTCTTAAATCGCCCTCGCTAGGTTCTTCGTTCAAGTCTGGGACGTTAGAAGGCTCTCCCACATATGAACTATGTCTCGCAGTTTCTTCATTTAAGTCTCGGACTTTTTTTGGGTTTTGTATAGCTTCTGCGGTGCCACAGGGGGTTCTTTGTTCAAATCTGGGATATTTTGTTTAGCCTTAGATTTGTTGTCCTTTGCGCGGACGATCACGAGTACTTTCTTTAATAGCGAGTTGTTGGGTTGACACATATTCGGGAGCGTATATACCTCGAGCATGTTTAACATATTTTTCTTGACAAATAGCGATGCTTTGGTAAAAACATTTTGGAATTTTTCAATATCATCTTGACAAGAAAAATATTGAGGCTCTTCAGGCTCTTCTGGCGTATGAGTATGTCGGACTTGAGGCCAGGGAACACTTAGTGTTCTCCAAAAATTATCAACAACATTAAGCGGAATAGGTGATCCTATATTCGAAAAAAGTGACTAGTTAAAATTATCGGTATTGACGGGGAGAATAACTTGATAGGCATAAATTTAAAATACATACCATGAATATGAAGGTGTCTGATTCGTGATAGCATGGTAAACCAAAATCTAACACATAATGATGACCACATTCATGTGGGTCCACATCCGCTGACTTTCTGCAGTATGAGTAGTAAAGCATCTCTTGAAACATTATACCGCAATTCGTTAAATAGTGTGCCACTATACGAATGAACTTTCTTGATTTTGCTTGTATTCAAAGAGTCTCGTATCGCGGTTTCTTGTGACTATAATCTTGTCGATCGAACACAACAACGTGTCTAAAATTTGGATTGTGTGGAGCCCAGTATAACTTCAACAACACGTGTTGACTCTCAACTCTACATGTTGTTGTCCGGTGAAAATGCGATATTGATCGGTAATATACGACACAAACATGCGGTCGTAATGTTGCGACCGATTATTAAAATACCCTAAAACATCCGAAAACAATGAATTAATAAAGTGAGAAAACAATTCGAGTAGTTATTTATTAAATAATAATAAAAAAATGTATTAATGGGTAAGTACCTGCTTTTGGACCAATAAATCACATGAGGTGATGATAATAGTGCGTGAACACATCTTGATCCGAGCTTTAACCATCAAATCCATGTCCATCTAACGGACTCATACTCTTCTTCCGTGGCGAATTTGTGTATGCGCAATGCTTGAGCACATTTTGATTGATCGCCATCGACGAGTAATCTGTTAGCGTTTGGGAATTCGCTCTGCATGCCCCAACAACGCTAAATCTCTGTCGGTGGCGATAACCCGTGGTAATATTGTTCTTCTATCACCAACTTAACACATTCCAACACCCATTTGAAATTTGGCTCTTTTCACAATTCAAAAGCTAAGCGCCATTGAGATTGTTACATTTGTTGAAGTAACTCAACAATTGTAAAGAATGGCGGTTTAAACAACGTGGTGTTGTATGTGGAGTCCATCGACATGATTTTCGAGAATGTTGTCCACAAGGCATATGACGTCGGGTGAACAAAAATATTTCCTCCGGCTAATTAGTGTGGACATTTACCACAGGGTAATATGTATAACCTTCGCCTCAAATGTACTAAAAGGGTTGTATCGGTCAAATCACCACGATTGGCGCCAGTATCTTGTTTTGTGCATTATATACCGTTTTAATGCTAGACACGTTATTCGGATCGCTCTCTTTTAGTAAAGAAAGTATAATTCGTGGTACTACTTGATGTTTTGTCAACTGCTTTACCAAAAATACAACTTTTAATAAAACTTTTAAAAAATACAACTTTTAATAAAACTTTTGTAAAACTTTTATAAAACTTAAAAAATACAACTTTTATAAAACCATTTTTAACAACATTTGTATACGTTTTTTTACAAACTTTTGTATTCTTTTTTTAAAAAAACTTTTGCATACTTTTTTTTTTAACTTTACAACATTTGTATAATTTATAACTTTTGTTAACTTATAACTTTGTATACTTTTTTTTAACTTTGTATACTTTTTTTACAACATTTGTATAAAACTTATATTACTTTTATTTTAAAACACTTATATTACTTTTATTTGTATAAAACTTAAATTAGTTTTATTTGTATAAAAGTTATATTAGTTTTATTTTAAAAAACATATACGTGTGTGGTTTCGGACACAACTACGAGTTCGTTTCTTGTGGTTTCTTTATCTGTGTGTGCGCACATAGTTTTGCTTGGGTAGTTGTTACTAGTATCTGACTCTCTCTCTCTCACCTCTTATATCACAAGTACTCTCTCTCTATATATCCTCTCGTTTCTCTCTCTCTCTCTGAGTTTGGGTAGATTAATCTTGTTAGATCTAACAAGTAATAATCTTGTTAGATCGTTGGTGATGTTTCTGATGTTGTGGTGATGTTTACGATGTTGTGGGTTGGTTTCGTTGATTATTTTTTAGATCTAACAAGCTTTTAGATCTTGAATACTTTTAGATCTTGGAAAAATGAAAGATTTGGTATCGTTAAAGTGGTAAGGCGATTTTTTAAATCTAAAAACTTGTTAGATCTAAAAAAAAAGGAGGTATGGTATCTGTTGTGGTGATGTTTCTGATGTTGTGGTGATGTTTCTGAGATTGTGGGTTGATTTCGTTAATTATTTTTAAGATCTAACAAGCTTTTAAATCTTGAAAAAAATGAAATATTTGGTATCGTTAAAGTGGTAAAGACTGGTTTTTTTTTGTAAATCTAAAAACTTGTTAGATCTGGGAAAAAAAGAGGTTTCTGATGTTGTGGTGATGATGTTGTGGTGATGTTTCTGATGTTGTGGGTTGGTTTAGTTGATTATTTTTAAGATATAACAAGCTTTTAGATCTTGAATACTTTTTAGATCTTGGAAAAAATGAAAGATTTGGTATCGTTAAAGTGGTAAAGGCAGTTTTTTTTTTTTTTTTTTTTTTTTTTTTGTAAATCTAAAAACTTGTTAGATCACGAAAAAGAGGTTTACGATGTTGTGGTGATGTTTACGATGTTGTGGGTTGGTTTCGTTGATTATTTTTTAGATCTAACAAGCTTTTAGATCTTGAATACTTTTTAGATCTTGGAAAAAATGAAAGATTTGGTATCGTTAAAGTGGTAAAGACTGATTTTTTTAAATCTAAAAACTTGTTAGATCTAAAAAAAAAAAAAAAAGGAGGTATGGTATCTGTTGTGGTGATGTTTCTGATGTTGTGGTGATGTTTCTGAGATTGTGGGTTGATTTCGTTAATTATTTTTAAGATCTAACAAGCTTTTAAATCTTGAAAAAAATGAAATATTTGGTATCGTTAAAGTGGTAAAGACTGGTTTTTTTTTGTAAATCTAAAAACTTGTTAGATCTGGGAAAAAGAGGTTTCTGATGTTGTGGTGATGATGTTGTGGTGATGTTTCTGATGTTGTGGGTTGGTTTAGTTGATTATTTTTAAGATATAACAAGCTTTTAGATCTTGAATACTTTTTAGATCTTGGAAAAAATGAAAGATTTGGTATCGTTAAAGTGGTAAAGACAGTTTTTTTTTTTTTTTTTTTTTTTTGTAAATCTAAAACTTGTTAGATCCGAAAAAGAGGTTTCGATGTTGTGGTGATGTTTCGATGTTGTGGGTTGGTTTCGTTGATTATTTTTAAGATATAACAAGCTTTTAGATCTTGAATACTTTTTAGATCTTGGAAAAATGAAAGATTTGGTATCGTTAAAGTGGTAAAGACAGTTTTTTTTTTTTTTTTTTTTTTTGTAAATCTAAAAACTTGTTAGATCCGAAAAAGAGGTTTCGATGTTGTGGTGATGTTTCGATGTTGTGGGTTGGTTTCGTTGATTATTTTTAGATCTAACAATCTTTAGATCTTGAAAACTTTTAGATCTTGAAAAAGATGAGAGATTCGGTATCTATTTAAGTGGTAAACACTGATTTTTTTTTTGTAAATCTAAAACTTGTTAGATCTCGAAAAAAGGTGGTATTTTGTGGTGATGTTTCCAAAAAAAAAAAAAAAGTGGTATCTGTTGTGGTGATGTTTCTGATGTTGTGGTGTTGTTGATTATTAGACTTTGTTGTTATGTTTTGCAGGTTTGGGGTGCCTCAATAGCATGACCCTTGCAGGGGTGATACTCTAGCCAAGCACCCCATTTGGTCTTGTTTGGTAATGCCGTTTCATTACTGGATGGTAAAGTGATCATTTTTAGCTCACTTTGCAACTTTAATGAAAAAAACTTGAGTGTTTTGGCATGGCAAAACTGATGATATTCTAAAAAAAAAGGCAATGATGATTTTTTTTTTTTTTTTTTTTTTTAACTTAAGAGTTTTGGCATAGCAAACCGAATTTGCATGGCAAAACTGAATTTGCAGCCAACATGAGCTAAAAAGCTAATAATCTGAGCCTATTCGATAAGTTTACCTCTTGTGTGTCAAATGGTAAACTAGACATGGTTGTTGCTTGTGGTGTTGTTGCTTGTGCAGCTGTTGCTTGTTGTGGTGGACTGTGACACTTGTGGTCCTATTGCTTTCTTGCTAGTTGTTGTTTGTTGTGGTTTTTGGAGATATTGCTAGTTGTGTTGTTGCTTTCTTGCTAGTTGCTGGGTGGTGTTGTTGCTTTTTTGTGGCATTATAAGGCTGAATGCCTGCACTTGTTTACTTTCTTGTGAACTTTTGCAGAAAGGGAATCGTACCTCTTGCACAATGAAAACGTGTTTGTGCTTGGTTAGACTTGTGCAGTTTTGAGACATGTTGTGACTTGTGTAGTTTTGAGACATGTTGTGCTTGGCTAGTAGAAAATAGGGTGCTTGGTTAGACTGAGTGCAGTTTTGATACATGTTGGTGCTTGGCTAGTAGAAAATGGGTTGCTTGGTTAGACTGTTGTTGTGAACTTGTGCACTTGTGCAGTTTTGAGACCTGTTGTGCTTGGCTAGTAGAAAATGGGGTGCTTGGCTAGACTGCTGTTGTGAACTTGTGCACTTGTGCAGTTTTGAGACCTGTTGTGACTTGTGAGACCTGTTGTGACTTGTGAGACGATGATGATAACCGAAACCGAATGGACGGCAAAGTGAGTTTTATATCACTTTGCAACCTTCGAATTTGAGCCTTTTTCAAAAAAAATTCCGAGGCGATGATGATTTTTGAGCCTTAAAATTTTCCGAGGCGATGATGATAACCGAAACCGAATGGACGGTAAAGTGAGATAAAATCTCACTTTGCAACCTTCGAATCTGAGCCTCAAAAATTTCCGACTCGTTTTTTCTAAAAGTTATAAAACAAAAAAACTTATAAAAAAACTTGTAAAAAAAAAAAAAAAAAAAAAAAAAAAAAAAACTTGTAAAACAAAAAAAAACTTGTATTTTATATTTTGGCAAACCAAAGCAAACCAAAGCACCCAAACCTCAACTTTTTTATATTTTGACACGGAAATCGAGAAAAACATTCCCACCCAATGATTGCCAAGCACCCCATATTTTCTACTTGCCAAGCACCCCATAGCCTTTGGGGTGCCTGCATAGCATGACCCATATTAAATTCTTCACTTTAGGCACTTTCCTTTAGCTATGCACTATTGATATCGTATCTAGACTAGATTTCACGCAATTTCCTAACAAACAACTTTACAAACTTTATAAACATTACGAGATCCATCGAATCGAATATAAAGTAAGCAAGAATCAATCAAAACAAGCACATTGCATACCATCGGAGTCACGAGGCGGTCTGCCAGTTCCGGAGATCTTCCTCTGAGCACCAGACGGTGGAAACTGTTGAAGAGTCGTATCTAAAAACAATCAAACATCACATTTAATACATCACAATTCACCTAGAAAAACAAATAATAATCCACATAACTAAAAGTGAAAAAATATATATGGGGTATGAAACGTTTCCACGAACCAATGCAACTCTTCGACAACACTGTTTAATAATAAGTCCGACCCATCTTTCATTAAGCATAATTAAGCCTAAAACCAACCAGCTATGGACTTCAATTATATGTTAGTCATTGGTGGAAAGTCATTATAAAGATATATAAGTTTCATTGTGGCTCCTAAGTGGGATCATTTTTTCCATGTTCCAACTGATGATGTACCCTCCGATCAGGTCGAAGGACACCTCTTCGAACTGTGTCGAAGCCCTTCTGTACGAAGGCCCAAGTCAGCTCTCCCAAATGTTCATTGGCGTCAAACCATTCGTACACACGAAGGTTACCTGCGGGGAATTCGCCACTCGAAGCCCTAAGCCCTTAGGGGTGTAGCTGTTGAGAGAAAAAGGACAGAGGACCATCCTGACTTGGTCAAACCCACGATCTCTCTCTCATCCTTGGCTTTCCCGCCAAGATTGAGAACGTTGATCACTAAGCCCTAGCGGTTACCCAAAAGTATGGGACGCCCCCATGTTCTCCGATATTAGCGCATAGGTGCCCTCAAGTCTATTTTCTCTACTATAAATAGGTAGGACGGGCAGAAGATTATGGTAAGCTCACTAAACACTTTACTCTTTACTCATACTCACTTATACAACCATAACTCATACTTACTCTCACGCCAAAGGTGGTTCGCAGGGTCCAACCCCTGCGTAATCACTTAACGTAGTGTCTTTGTATTTCTTATCCTCATGTGAAAGACAATCTTGGCTGGAGAACACACACCCCTCTTACCTTCGATCATCATTGAAGCCTGGTAGTGTAATTTATTGTACAATCAGTGGCGCCATCTGTGGGACCCGCTACTATAAGTCTCGTAACCACCAAGTTTTAACCTCCTAACTGATTACGCTACTTTTCCGGCATGGAACCAGGACGAGAAGATACACCTCCACCAGGTTTTTATACCCTGGTACCCATCACCACAACTAACACCGATAATCTCGCCCCCATAACCGCTTCCACCTTCATTACACGATCTCGCCTAGAAAAAACTCCCGTACATCCCGCTTCAACTTCAGCTAATCCCATTCCAGAAATTAGCCCTGCCTTCTTTGAGGCAAACTTCGAAGCATTAGAGTCCTTGATAAGGGCTCACAAGAGGCAAGTTCGTAACACTGAAATGCGAAGGGAATTGGAATATTCCAGCGAGGAATATGATGAAGAGATCGAGGTAGAAGAAAGGCCTCAACCAACAAGCAGGGGGCGCTCGGCCCTACGAATCGGTTCTCCGTCTGTAAGGAGGCTTAATGGAAGAACTATAGGTTTCGAAGAGGGTCCCGACGGAGATCTTGGTAGAAGGGAGAGAATACCGGGATAAAGGAGGAGTGAGAACTCCAACGGAGGCAGTAACCCAGTAGGAAACGGAAGGATGAACCTACCACCTCTCTTGGCAGCTCATCTAGGGAGAGATGGGATGGGGGCTCCGGTGCCTCCATCGTACGTTTCGAGTGTCGGAGGACCTCCTCTGTACGCTGGGATAAACCAATTACCACCTCAAGGCATGAATCCTCACCTTCCTACTCAACCCTACAATGCCTATCCTCCGAATGGGTCTCTTCACAACCAGAGTTACCAGCACATGCCTTATGGGCACTTTCCTATGCACCCTACACACCCAGTGGGGGGAGAACCCTTCGTACCAAGCCCCCTCATCTTATACCACGTTCTTGCAACCACCTATCCCTGCAAATCACAATCCATACAACCCTACACGTGCTTATGTACCTCTATAGTCCATACAACCCTTTCTATGCGGAAGCTTCTGGGGCCTGCACACCTTTCGTTAAATGGATCGAAGACTACCCTCTGCCTGATGGGTTGAAGATGCCTTCTCACATAGGCACTTACGATGGGAAAGGTGATCCAGATAACTTCTTGCACTTGTTTGAAGGCGCCATCAGGATGCAGAAGTGGGCTATGCCAGTGGCGTGCCACATGTTCACCTACACTCTCTGAGATTCTGCACGAATATGGTAGAATGGGCAAAACGTAGGAAGCATGGTAAGTCTAGATGATCTCAAGGCTAAGTTCCGATCGCACTTCAGCCAGCAAAAGAAATACACTAAGACTCACTTAGCCGTGCATACCATCAAGTAGAGAGAAAGCGAAAGCACAAGGGCCTTCGTCACTCGGTACAATGACGAAACCTTGCAGATTCTAGGGTTGCACGAAGAGCAAAGGATTTCCGGTTTTGTGCATGGCTTACGAACACGAAGTCTGGTGGAATTTCTATCCACCGATCTCCTGACCACTTACAAGGCACTCATGGAAAAGATGTATACATGGATTGAATCCAAGAAAGTAGCAGCCAACGGAGCTCCGGTCGAACAAAGAGAAGCCTCTGATAAGTTCTCTAGAGGGTCCTCCTGGGAAGGATCCAAGAACAGAAAGAAGAACAGGGACCGCTTCGCTCCCTACAACAAAGGCTCAAATCATGGGCTCTTGGCAAACTTGGCCAAGTCTCCTAGGGAAATCCTCGCTACTGAGAAAGCTTCCAAGTCCTTCGACCCATCCCCTCGCATGTCAGCAAGAGGTAAAGGCAGGGACATGTCAAAGTACTGCCACTTTCACGAGGACCATGGGCATGACACTAATAGCTTTAGGGAGTTGAAGAAGCAAATTGAAGAGGTAGTACGCTCCGGGCAGCTGGCACAACTGCTAAAAGGCATCAAGAAAGGAAAGGACAAGATCTCCGACACCCAGTTGGGCGAATGGAAAGGAAGCAAGAAAGAAACCATCCATGCAGAAGCCCCAATACTGATGGTGCATAGACAGGATCCAACCTTGAAGCGAAAAGAAGCAGATGGAGAGCTAGGAAGTGTAGGGGAGATAACGTTTCCATCCTTTCTAGGGCGGACACCTTCGACTGATCCCGTTGTCATCAAAGTGGACTGTGGAAGCTCCTGCGAAATCATCTACGAGCACTGCTTCCTAAAGCTTAAGCCATCAATACGCTCGCAGAGGGTAGACTCAAAGGTACCCTTGGTAGGGTTCTCCGTCGAACACTCTTGGCCTCTGAGAAAATACCCTGAAATCGAATCGAGAAGGGTCCTTATCCAGAACGGAAACTCTCACCTTCATCATAGTCAGGTCAAATTCCCTTACAATTTGCTGATAGGAAGGACTGCTATTCAAAAAATGGGTATCGTGGTCTCCACCATACACGCAACCATCAAGTTCCAAACTCCCTTCGGAGTAGGGACTGTTCATTCAAATTACGGAGCAGAAAGTAAGGTGTATGGTGTCAAGAAAGTTAAAGAAGGGCCGGAGGAACTTTCGATGGCCATTCTAAGTTGTGCAGACGCAGAAGAGCGAGTGGTAGTAAACCCAAGCTACCCCGAACAAACAGTTGTGCTAGGAAAGCAGCTTCCAACGAACTTCAAGGCAAAGCTTATGGAGCTGTTACAAACTAACCTTGATGTTTTTGCATGGACATATTCTGACATGACAGGAGTTCCAAGAATGCTGGTGATTGTTGGAAAGCCCTTCGGTACGGAACACAGGCTCAACGAATACAAGCACATTGAGCCCATCAAACAAAAAAGGAGAAGCCTAGCTGTTGGGTTTATTGATTCGATGATACAAAACAATAAAGAATGAAACATCAAGGGCTTAAAGTGACAAAGATGAAACCTACAAAAAGATGGAGGGACTTGCTTGAAAGAGAAGATTTATTATTTAGTCATTTGTAGTATCTTGTAAACCCTAATCCTCTAGTATATAAAGAGGACATGGGGTGTAGGTTTTATTAATTAAGTTTTTCATAATGTAGACAATTAAAGGTGTGTGTGTGTGTGTGTGTCCTAGGCGTATAGTCTTGTAAACGCCTAGGTAAGTAGTTTAGCTATCTCCAAGATCGAAGAAGGCTTTGATCCCTGTTACAGTTAGGTAACACGTTGTTATTCTGATCAAATAATAATTGGGGAGATGTGGAAAAACCTTGTGTCAATAATAATGATGTTTGTTTTAATTCCGCTGCGTATCGTATTTATAATCATTATTATTGTTAATCCCTAGCGCTCTAAACGGTCCAAGGAGTCTATCAAACTCCACAATTGGTATCAGAGCTTGGGGAGCTCGTTACCTAGGGATTCGCAAGGTTTTAATGGTTGAAGAATGGCGAAAAGATGAAAAAATTCGAATCTGAAAATTTTCGTAAAAGTTTCTGAAGCACTGTTTTGTAACGATCATAACTTTTTGGTTAACCGTTGGATCGTAACGAAATTTTGGGTGGACGTTCTCTATATGTCCATCTAACTTTTCACCGGAGGGATCGTCGATCGGAGCTTTGAATTGAAAGTTATAAGCTGTCGAAACTGGCTGCTGAAAGAGAATGTTATTTACCTTGGTTTCATGATTGCATATTAAGATATATTAAAAAGGTTCGAATTTTAGATCATGGGACGGTGGAAGATAAATGATTTATTGCATTGGATATTGGTAGCAATTGAATCTTAATAAGTATAAACTCACTCGTGCTGGATTTCTTTTCATATTATTTGCTACTGGGATTCGTTATGAATTTTTGCTTACTGTAGTTTTGGAATCAAAGGATTAGACGTGATCGGATTCAATGTACGAGATGCTTCATGGATCATTGAACCTTGGTTTTGCTTATTGAATGGTTAGTACTGTTTGACTTATGCTTCAACTGCTCGCACATTTGAAAACAGTTTGTACTGCTCGTTATGCAAGAGGCATGGTTTCTATTGGTTTGATTGGTCGAGTGAACGTATGGATATTTTACCACTGCTAGCATATCGATTACCACTGCCTTCAATAAGTTACCACTGCTAGCTTCTTGGTTTCAACTGCTAGTGTTCGGTTTCCACTGCTACGATTGAGATAACTACTGCTAGTTAATTTGTCACTGCTACTGTTGCGTTTTCAAGTTTCTGCTGTTACATATCATGATTCAACTCGTTACATATATACTACTGCTATGTTTAGAGAAAGTGTAACAGGTCTCTTACTTCTGTTGGAAATTGCGAAGCTTTCAAGATATTGATTATGGATTGAATGGAGGCAGGAGTGTTCGAATATTATTGGTCAAAGATTGCATGATATTTAAAAGTTGATTCACATGGGTCAGTGAGAATTCATAATCTTTGCCTCATACACATTGAATATTCATTGATTGAATATCTTGTACACACGTGATTCGATTGGCTGAAGATAGTTTTGTATTGCAATTAATGGTCTATACATGGTCGGTGTAAAGTGAATACTTATTCTTGGCTTTTTATTAACCATGTCGAGGGTTTTCAAGGTGCACAGATTATTTAATGATCATTCATTCTGGAATTGTCGTGTATTGCATATGGTATATATTCGTGGGGTCAGTTATTGGGTTTATAACTGATTGGTTAGCTTTTAATCGTGGGTCGGTACAAAAGGAGTTTGAAATTTATCTATGAATGCGCATGGGAGAATTTAATCACAATTGGGAATTATATTCTTATTCGATGATAATAATAGTTAGATACAATCCATGCATGTTCCTACTGCTAGCATCAATTTCATAATGCTCCGTATTATTTAGTACTGCTGTGATGATGGTTAGTACTGTTGCGTTTATTTTTCGTACTGCCAAGAGAACATTACTACTGCTTGCATTGTCCGATAGATTTATTTTTCTACAGCTTATATCATTCGATATCGGACGACGAAGGATTTTTGGTTCTCGAATAGTGTTGGAATTGAGGGGAAGTTGTACAAGTTTTTGGTACTGAGATTTTTGGCGACACACACAGGAGATTGGTTCACACACACAAAGAGTTTGGAATTTTGTTCTTAAAAGGTCTTAAAAAGCTTGTTTTTGGTTTTATTAAAGAATTGATTACGAAGAGGATTATTTATCACTTATTTGAAGGTGAAGTGGAATTACTTGGATACATGTTTTATCATATCTTAAAAGGAATCTTACTACTTTTAAGGTAACTTGTTCGTGCTTCAATGATTGTGACGAATAATTGACATAACACTTAAAGGAGCTACGTTGTTGTGCTTAGTGATTATTGTCAAGAGATTGCGGTCTCCCTATGCATTGATTAGTATACGTTCAGAGTCACGTGGATAAACAAGACATAAGATACAAGTTTGGGTGATTTTACTTCTTCATTAAATTCGTTATATTTGGTTTTCTTCACAAGTAATCATTACAAGGAGCTTACAGATTTGAAGAATCATTTGATGTTCATGCACCACTCAAGGAGAAGTTTTTGATTCTTACTACTATTGATTAGTATTACTACTGATGGTTTAGATTTCTACTGTTTCATGTTCATTTTTAGTTGCGGAAAACTTCATGGAGGGTAATTTGAGACATTGGAAGGATGAATTGGATGTGTGGTATTGGTTCGTGGTGGTCAAGATCAAGTTTGCATATGTTCTCTATTTGTTGATAACAAAAAGGGGAAGAAATGTTGGAGTGGCATGGCATTGATTAAGGGGAAGACAAAGGAAGACAAGAATGTTTCATTCATGGTGAGATTTAATTATCTCAACTTATGCTACTTCGTCTAGGGAAGTTCGTACAAGAACCGTGTTTGTTTTGTCATCATCAAATAGGGGAAGATTGTTGGGTTTATTGATTCGATGATACAAAACAATAAAGAATGAAACATCAAGGGCTTAAAGTGACAAAGATGAAACCTACAAAAAGATGGAGGGACTTGCTTGAAAGAGAAGATTTATTATTTAGTCCTTCGTAGTATCTTGTAAACCCTAATCCTCTAGTATATAAAGAGGACATGGGGTGTAGGTTTTATTTATTAATTCTTCCATAATGTAGACAATTAAAGGTGTGTATGTGTGTCTCCTAGGCGTATAGTCTTGTAAACGCCTAGGTAAGTAGTTTAGTTATCTCCAAGATCAAAGAAGGCTTTGATCCCTGTTATAGTTAGGTAACACGTTGTTATTCTGATCAAATAATAATTGGGGAGATGTGGAAAAACCTTGTGTCAATAATAATGATGTTTGTTTTAATTCCGTTGCGTATCATATTTATAATCATTGTTATTGTTAATCCCTAGCGCTCTAAACGGTCCAAGGAGTCTATCAAACTCCACACTAGCCCCTGAAGGGGGTTTCGTCATGGCTTGACTTGGGTTGGGTCCTATGAGCCCATAACACTTGAGGAAGCTCGTCTACCCACCCATGATGGCTTCGTCCCAGCCTTTTTTTCGATTCCCTAGATTATGTCCCTGTTGGTTACTTCCATTTGCCCATTGCCTTGTGGATGATAGACAGAAGTGAAAGACTGCTTTATCATTAATCCCTTTCAGAAATCATAAAAAGACTCCTTCGGCAAATTGCTTGCCGTTATCAGATACGATGATGTGGGGTACTCCGAATCTGCATATGATGTGCTCCCATACGAATTTATCTATGTGTCTTACCATAATGGAAGCTAAAGGCTTAGCTTCGACCCACTTTGTGAAATAGTCAATAGCCACCAACAAGAATTTGACTCCACCAATAGCCACATGCATGGGCCCTACGATATCGATTCCCCATTGGGAGAAGGTCCATGCGGATGTAACACTTGTCATGTATTCTTTCAGGATCTTGGGGAACTTGGAATGTATCTGAAAAGCTTCACATTTTTGTATGATTTTCGTAGCATCCCTATGTATCGACGGCCAGTAGTAGCCTAACTTCATTATTTTTGAGACAACCAAAAGGGGTCCTGCGTGAAGGCTGCAGGACCCTTTGTGAACCTCTGTGATGATGCTCGACGCCTGCTTAGGCCCAACACATCTGAGCCAAAGGGACAGGAACGATCTTTTATACAAGTTTTCTCCTATCAACTGATTTTGTGGAGATTTGACATGTACCTTCTTTGCTTGCTTTGGGTCTTTAGGGAGAATGCCACTTATCAAGTATTCTATAATGGGAGTCATCCACGTGTTTCCTTCTTCATGGACAACGTCTGTGACTTCCTTTCATATAATTGACCTTTCAGGCAAGACTTCTACTAGCACCTCCTTTGTGAGATGGGCGAAGGCCATGAAGGCTAGCTTGCTCAATACTCTCGCTTTCTTGTTTTGATTCCTGCGAACGTGCTGAATGGCGTAGGAGTCGAAGCCATCCAGCATTTCCCTTGTTTTATCCAAGTATTGTTTGATGACGGGCTGCCTGGCTTCATAAGAGCCTTTTACAAGGCTTCGTATTCTGCTTCATATATTGTTGGTGGCTTCGAATTCAAACCGAAGCGCATAGGTATGCTCCTTCCCTTCGGGGCTGACCAACATCAACCCTGCCCCAGATCCATCGGAGCTTGATGCTCCGTCTGTGTAAAGCTTCCAATCATCTTGTATTTCGATGAGTTTAGCCTTGGGCTCCTTCATATCTTTGTTTGGTTCGGAAGGTGTTTCCGCTAAGAAGTCTGAAAGAATCTGCCCTTTGACAGAGTTTTGACCTGTGAACTCTATCTCGTGCTCTCCAAGCTCGATGGCCCATTTTGCCACCCGTCCAGACTTTTTAGGTTTCGACAAGATTTGCTTGAGTGGCTTGTCGGTTAAGACTGTGATTGGGTGGGCTGGAAATAATGTCGGAGCCTCCTTGCTGCGTAGATCAGGGCTAATATGAGCTTCTCCAATGTAGGATAGTTAATTTATGCTCCTTGTAAGACCCTTCTAACAAAGTAAATTGGGATTTGCCTTTTGTCTCTTTCTGCCAGTAGGACAACACTGATGCTCTCCATTGAGGATGCGATATACATAAACAACACTTCGCCTTTGATTGAGGCTGTAAGTGTTGGAAGTATTTCCATAAACTCCTTCATTTTTTGGAAGGCAGCCTCCGCATCCTGGCTCCATTGGAAAGTCTTTTTGTCTACGCAACCTTTAAGCGTCTTAAAAAATGGTAGGGACCTGTCCGCCCCCTTCGACAAGAATCGGCTAAGTGCAGCCACTTTTCCGTTTAAGCTTTGCACGTCCTTCAAACATTTCGGAGCCTGAAGATCCGTGATGGCCTTGACCTTCAAAGGGTTAGGTTTGATCCCTTTCTTTGTAATCAGATGCCCCAAGAATTGCCCTTCTTCGATACCAAAAGAGCATTTCTTTAGGTTTAGCTTCATGTTGATTGCTCGGAGTTGGTCGAAGGTCTCTTGGACGTCGAGAAGCAGGTCCTCCTCCGTTTTGCTCTTGATAACCATGTCGTCCATATAAGCTTCGAGATTTCTGCCTATCTGCTTGCTGAAGGCTTTGTCTATGAGTCTTTGGTAGGTTGCCCCTGCGTTCTTCAATCCGAAGGACATTTTTCTGTAGCAGTAGATGCCTTTGCTTGTGTAGAAGGCTGTCTTCTCTTCGTCCTCCTTGGCCATTTGGATTTGATGATACCTTTGTAGGCATCTAGGAAACACTTCATTCGGAAGCCTGTTAAGGACTCTACCTTCCAATCGATCTCTGGCAAGGGGTAGCAGTCCTTTGGGCATGCTTTATTGATATCAGTAAAGTCATCACACATGCGCCATCCTCCATCACTTTTCCTTACCATCACTAGGTTTGCCACCCAAGTTTGGTATTTGACCTCCCTCAGTGTACACACAGAGCGTGTGGCCAAGCCTCTAGGAATGACGAAGGGATCAGGGAGAACCTTGATCTGTTGGAAGAAAGGAGAGAAATAGCCTCAATCAGAGAAGCTATACACAAACACAAGATAGAGGGCTACTACAACAAGAGGGTCAAGCCCTCCACTTTCAAGCCTGGAGAGTACGTGTTACGCCTTAATAGTGCAAGTAAGGCAGAATACCAAGGGAAGCTAGGACCTACTTGGGAAGGACCCTACGTCATAGCTGAAGCCTATGGCAACGGTGCATACAAGCTTGCCACTCTTCTCAGAGAACCCATCGATAGGACATGGAATGGTACGAACCTCCGCAAGTTCTATGTTTAAAGAAGTATTTTTACTTTTCATTCTTGTATTAAAAGCTTCTCATTGGAAAGCAGGCATTATTGGTAGTTGTCTTAATGTTCATTTAAAAATGATGTAATCCTCTCTACCAATTCAATGATATAATATATTTCCCACAAATCTCTTGCTTCATTTCTTAAACACAAAGATTTGTTCAGCCAAGTCGTCTATGAGTTTCAATGTTGAAAGGAAAGGCATAAGGTATGACAAAAGCCTTACTAAAGCCTACCAACATATTCACATTAACTTTCCTAATAGTTTATAGTATATAAAAAAATAGCTATATGACTTAAAGGATTAAAGATAGAGTGGGTGCGACCCTCCGCCGCTGATCAAAATTGGTCACAATATTCTTGGTGTTGAAATTTACACACAATGAGGTTATTACACCTTAGGTTGTAAAATTTAAGCGTCAGAAAAATGGCGTACGAGAAGTGCACAAGATAAATATTTAAAAGTGCGTAGGGATATTTCCCTGCTTGATTCCATTTAAAATTATGGCTTTCACCCTAGTACCTGCATTAAACGGTCGAAGCCCAGTCAATATTGTTTTGGGCCGAAGCCATATACCACGATAACAAATTGTTTAACAGACAAAAAGAACATCATAAGAAATTGTTTTAACAAGGGTACATGCCACCCTTAGAACCAAATTACTGCCAACATGGCAACCTTCAATCTTTCTTCTGGGGAGATGGAGTTGGGGATGGAAGAGTTGAGGTAGGCTTGGCAGAGGTTGTCTTCTTTGTAGGAGTGGTAGGCTTGATCTTGCGAGGCTTCTTGGAGAGCAGATCTTCGAGAGGAGCCATGGGATCTTTGGTGGCTTCGAGCAAGAAGGGGTACTCTGCAGTAGCAAATGCATTTCCCGAATCTTTATACTCAGACTTTGATGAGGGACGATAACATTCAACCTTGGATAGGTCCACAGGCTCGCCAGTCTTAGCCACCTCCTCCAATGCAAGACATCGTCCATGAAATATAGCTGATTTGATCAGCTTCCACATGATGGCTCCAACCTCATCACTATGATATAACTCCATGGCAATGTATGGCACTACCTTCGACACTACATCTGCACGATCCTTCTACATCATTTTGTAGCGCATCTTTAGGCCATCAACTTCCTCCCTCATCTTGATCCCCAATTCACCAAGCCTGGATCTCTCACTCTCTAGACCTGCACATTTAGCTTCTAGAACAACAACCTGACCTGTGAGGCTCACAACCTTGGCCTCCTCCAGCTTCAGCTTGCCATATTCAGTTGTTGTGATAGCTAACTCTATCTCTAGCTCAGCAATCCTGTTTCGGAGGTCTTGAGTGAGTGGATTCTTGTCAAAATCCTTCTCAATCTCCTCACATTTGGCCTCAAGATCATCATATTGCTTGTCCCTATGCTTCTCCCTGTCTAACATCACATTCATCTCCTACCTAGCCTTCGTCACATCCTGGAGCAGCTCCCTTGTGCGACCATTCAGATGGTTGTCCAAAACAGCTTTCCTTGCAACACTCTTGTCATGTAGATCGCATACTCCTTCAATGGGCATGTTGTCCAACAATCCTTTCCAGCTCGGAGGGGTGACATGATCCACGATGCGATGACAGGCAAGAGCGTTGGGAAGCTCTTTGGTGTCAGGCAGGCCTGCGAAAAATGAAATACCAAAGGGAAAGTTAGACATAGCAATAAGTATTTTTTATAATTTCAGAAACAAGTGCATACCATGCATTTCTTCACAATCATCTGGCAGTTCGAAGGCAGACTTCACAGTCTTCCTACCTTCGACACCTTTCTGTCGTACAGCTCTAGACGCAGAGGTAGGAAGGGGAGTTTTCCTTTTGGTTGAGGGCTTGAGAGCCTTACCACTAGTACCTTTCCTATTCTTCAACCTCTTCATCTGCAGGATCATCTGAATCAACCACATTCTCGACCAGTTGAGAAGGACCCTCCAATGGTACTTGTGGAGGGGCAGAGGCAACATGCTCAGCTTTGACAACATCAACATCATTGTTATTGACTAAGGTTTCTGAAAGCCATCTATGCAAAACAAGAAACAAGAAAAGATAAATATCAGTGTTAATTGGTCCTACTTAAAGAAAGTGGAAGTACACATACTTTTTCCACGATACATGATCATGGGCTTCGCGGGAGACCCCTCCCAGCTTTGAGCAATCCTAGCCATGAACAGAATACGCTCGGGAAAGGATCTAACATCAGCGGGGTACTTGGCCAGACACTGGTACAGAGGATTCCTTCGGACTTTATATGGAAGAGAGTCATTAAAGCGCTTGGCATCAAATCTGAAGGCCTCATTAAGCAATGCTGGATATTGAGGCGGAATGATAGTGTTTTGGATATAAAAGAAACTACCTTTCCAATCCCTTATATTGGTAAAAGGCTTCAGACTGGCTAAACGAATGAGTATAAAGCTCTGTGAAATTTTTTGGGGCATCGAAAATACCTTGATTTGGTTTTGGGAGCATAATTCTATACTCTTAGGGAATAGGGTATTGAGCAAGGAATTCGTGCAAGTCTTGCGATGTTAGAGTACGTTTTTGCTGTTGGATGATGAACTTGGAATCCATAACTAATTGAAGCTAAGGAAAAGAAGAAAATATTAACTTTACCTTTTGCTCGAAGCCGGAAGCTGGAGGAGGTTTACTGCATGTAAAGTTAGGCGGAGAAGGTAAAATGATCTAGGGTTTTCACCTAACGCCCTATAAATACTCTTTTCAAATTTGCATACGGGCGGCACACGTGTCCCATTGACTAATCTTATCCGGATTTCAAATGCGTTTAAATTTTAAATATCGTTTGAGAAAACCGAGGTAAAAGGGTTGTTAGGATCCCCTGTAGCAAACTGTTGAGATGCTTAAGCAACATTTAATGCGCATTAAATAGTGTAAACACCTACTTTGTATGCGTCGTTATGGGCACTATGGTTTGATTTTGCTTAAAGGATGAAGTCGAAAGCAATGCCTCCTCGTTCATAGGCATCACTTTCGACTGGGGGCTTGATGATGTACCCTCAAATCAGGTCTGTGGAAAACTAAAAGGGGGGGTTGAATAGTTTTATCGATTAAAACTTCGTTTTAAACTATTTAGATCGATTTATGTCAATCTATTTAAATGTGTGTGTTGGGTGTTGATAGATAACCATACAAATAAGTAAAGCAAAGATAAAGAGTAAGAAGCACAAAACCACAACGCGAGTATTTATAGTGGTTCGGCTACAAGGACACCTTCCTTGCCCTACTCCACTCCCCGAGTTCCACACTCGAGAGTTCATAAGCACTACACAACACAAGCTCCGTAATGTGGCGGAGAAGCCTTCACAATGTCGCCTACTCTTTATCCGGTACAAGGCTAGACACCGAGTTCTTTCATGAGGTAGAACCAAACCTATCACAACGTCGCCTACACTTTATCCGGTACAAGGCTAGATACCGAGTTCCATTACAAAAGAGGAACTACTACCCAACACTACATAACACCTATCCCAAAGGAGACCCACTCCTTATTACAACATCAACAAGGATATCAATATCCTTTGACCCAAACTAATCTATCTTGTACATCGATGCACCATATCGAATGTACACCCTAGGAACCTTTCACTAATGCCTTTGACACGACACCTAGGCACCCTTCACTAATGCCTTTAACATGAACTTTCGGCACCCTTCACTAATGCCTTTGACACAGATGTTCGACATCATTCACTAATGCCTTCGACTTGCCCCTTTAGACATCTTTCACCTATGTATTCAACACAACACTTCTAATGAGAGAGGAAAGAACTATCAACAAGATAGCATAAGTAGTCTTGATGATGACGAAGCTTGGCAACCCATGGACTTGAGCTTGCTCGACTTCAAGAGGTGGTGATCTCGCCTTTAAGAGGAACCTAGAGAATCACACAAACCTAAAACTACATAGAAAGATCCTTTGGATCTGAGGTTAGAGAGTTTACAACACTAAGAGAGAATGTGCGTGAAAGGGGTGAGTTACAATGAAGAAATGGCTCACTATTTATAGACAAAATTTCACTATTGTTCCCCGGATCCCACGAATCTCTTACATGAGGGATCCGTCCAGTGTAAAACTGGGGATTAGTAGGACGCTCCTCCTAAATGGGTTATCGGTCATGGATCATGGAACATGGGTTATAGACTTTGGATCATGGGTATCCAAATAGATACAATGTATCTTGAAGATGCAATGCATCTAGTCAATGGGTCATGGGTTAGCTCCATGGGTTATGGATAATACCCATTATGACTTCATGCATGATGTCATGCAATGGGTCATGGGTTATGGATCATGCCCCATGGGTATGGGTCATGGACTTTGGGTTTTACACAACTACATTCAATGTATCTAGTTAATGGGTCAAGTACTTAGATTCTTACCCATTACATTACCCATTACACTACATACTAAGTATATATATACCCATTATGTAAACAATAGTTGTTATACATATGCATTACTCTAATATGAAAACACTATTACTTGTTTAGTGTTTTATATGAAAACGTAAGTGTGTTAGTAAACTATTGGCTCAAACCATTTACGTATTTTATTTGCTTCGTTAAAATGATTTTACGTTTGTTATCGACAAAACATTAGAAGATCGTAAAATATAAATAAACGTTTTTACGACTTATTTGTATTAACAATCTCTCCTTTTTGTTTATGACAAAACATAAGATTATTTTAAGGAAAAACTAAAATTGTAAAGTTTGAATTGAGTTTTACTCTTTCTCCCCTTTTGTCGAAACAAAAAGCGTCGAAAAGAAACTAACACATAGTTTTGAAGAAAAAACATGTAAAAAGTACAACAATGAAAAATAAAGAGTAAGAGATGAGAATAATTCTCGTCTTAGCTCCCCCTTGATGGGTGCTTCCCTTTGTGAGGGCGTCAAGTAATTAGGAAGGCTAAACTAGTGTTTTGCAATATCGTTTGTAAATGGTTTCGTCTTTTAGACGAACATGCTCCCCCTTGACGAGTGCTCCTTTGTGAGGAGGATGTCAAGTAGTAATGTAAACCTATGTGAAGTATTGCAAATGGTTTTGCAATTGTTTTGCTTTGACAAGAAACTCCCCCTTGTTGAGGGTGTCAAAAGTCTTCAAGTGTATATTGAAAATCTACAAAACAAAGGTTAGAAGACAAGTATATGATGCATATTTCCCTGCAAATAAGACTCAAGTTAGTAATAAAAAGGTCTTCTGTTGCACGGATCCCACGGTTCCTCCCTTGGAGGGATCCGTCTAGGCTAAAATGAGGGATCAGTCTGCCTGCATACTTAAGACAGAAATATGGATGTAAAAAGTGATGTTAACATCAAAATGAGTTATGTATTAAGGCACCAAACATATTCTCAAGATAGTATGGCATATAACATGTAATTTCATTCAATAAAAAACACGAGAAATGATCTACATATCTCTAAAACTAAGAGAATGAGCAATACATAAATTAAGATTCCTAAACTATCTAATTTAAGCTTAAGACTAGGACACCACTTGAATCCTTAAGCTCAAGGTTGTTTAGGTTTTCTGACCTCATCAAAACGTTCGAGGAGGTGATAAAACATGAAACGTTGCTCTTCACGTAGTTCATGTACCAAGCCTTCAACATGTTGACAATGATAACAATCTTTGTCATGGCTCGGAAATGGTGGTGGTAGAAATGGAATGGCTTGAGATGGAAGGTTGGGTTGAGGTTCCACAAAAGTAGGAGGGATTTGTGGAGGCACATTTGGAGGTAGTTCAACCAAGGGTGGTGGTGGTGGAATATGTGTCGAGGATGGTGGTAGAGAGGTATCTACTTCCATGTGTCGGGAGCATACGGAGCTGTTTCCAAGGGAGAAGTCACTCCATTACGATAAGCTTTAGCGTTTATATTTCTTTACTTTCAATTCATGTATTTCATACCTTTGAATCTTGAATTGATTTGCATGATTAATATGAGTGACTAAGCACCCTTTGGTGCTAACCTAGTTATGATTCCTTAATTGTTTTGTTTGCGTTTACCTTTACTTCCGTACAATTATTTCTAAGTGTATGCATGCATAGTTCTTTGGTAGTCACCCTTGATTCGGTAGTTTTGAATGGCGGTGAGGCCAATTGCCTAGGAGATATGACCAACCGACCCTAGGTGAGCGGATGAGGCGGGAAGGGTAAGATATGACCAACCGACTGACCCTTTCTACTTGTGCGATTTGACCAGCGATCACCTATCGTTTGGATGAACTTAAGAATTAGGGGTGTAGTGTCTAAGTTCCTAACGGCCGACAACTCACTATTTTGAATCTATCATGTAGCGGTACTTAATGACTTGGCTTAATGGACCGGGAACAACATGACTTATGACGGTGCTACTGATTTCTCCTGTGGTGGCATCTTTCTTTGATAGGTTAGGGGCGAATTGACCAAATGTTGTCCTCTCGAATTTGACCCACCTAAAGTAATTGGAAGTAGGTAGATGTAGACCTAACTAGCTAGGAGGATTGACTAGGTTAGCACCACTATTCCTCTATTGATTTCCTTTATCCATTTATTTGTTTTATTTCATTACGCATTAGTAGTTTAATTAATTAAATCCCTATCGAAACAATTATTATTCCGTGACACTAGACTTAGTAATAATCCAACACACATAGCTCTTGGGGCGACCTCGGCTTTACCATTTACTACACTACACGCGACCGGCACATCGCCCATTAGTGCACTAGGGTAGACCATAGGTATAGCGAGACACTATAAATATTAAGACACAGTCGATAAAACACGCATCAAGTTTAAAGGCGCTTCTTGGGGAGTTATATTAGGATTGATATTAAGTCTTTCATTTCATTTTAAACTTTTCTCACGATCATTTTTCAAGCTTTCGGTACCATGGAAGCTGTAACATCGATAACCTCACTCTTAAGGAATATTTGGCGTTGACAAGAGAAGAACAAGGACCGAGGATTGTTAGGCCACCCATTGCGAGAAGATGCTCAATTCGAAATCAAACCTCAATTCATGAGGAATTGCGTACAAATCCTTCTCCGGAAGCATCGCCGATGATGCCCATGAACATGTAGACAATGTCGAATACATTGTCGACTATTCAAAATTCTCGAGTCTCACACGATGCTATAATGTTCTGAGTATTCCATATTTCTCTTCACGTGGAGCTGCAAAAAGATGGGTCGATCGATTACTGCGAGGACCGCCAACACTTGGCCTATCTTAAAAAAGTATTTCATTCAGAGATACTGTCCTCCATCGAAGACGGTTAAGCAATTGGAAGAAATTCATAACTTCAAGCAAGAGGTTGGTGAAACGTTATACCAAGCTTGGGAAAGATACAACGAATTGTTATACAAGTGCCCTACTCATGATCTCAACAACCAACAAAAGTGAGCGTCTTCTACAAGGGACCGAACATCTCTTCAAGATAAATGATTGATTCTCAAGGCGATTCTAGTATGACACCCACTATTGCTTTAGAAACTATTCAAAGAATGGCGGACCACTCACAAATGGCACAATGGATGAAGCAACCAAGTAAGAATGATGATATGGAGGGCCTTGCAGCGATAAACAACAAATTAGAAAGCCTTGGAAGAGAAATGAAGAAGCTCAAGGAAAATGTGCATTTTATTCAAGTTGAGCGAAATGGGACTCCTCCTTCTAAAGAATGTTCCTCCAATGAAGAAGTTAAAAGGATCGGAGAAGTTAACTATGGAAAAGAATTCCCTTTCAACAGCTACAATAATTATAGACCTAGGAATCGTGAAAAATCCCCTGGGTTCTACACAAGAATCAACAATAATCCTCCCAAACCTAGCCTTAAAGAAATAATGCACCGGCACATCGAAGAATCTACAAAAAAAGGGAGATAGACTCAAGGAATGGATGGTCAAAGTAAAGGAGGACACCAATATGAACCTACGTAACCAAGATGCTGCAATTAAGAACCTCGAAACACAAGTTGGGCAATTGGCTAAAAACCTTGAAACAAGTAATGCTAAAGCCACTTCTGCAAGGCCATATTTGCGCAAGATAAAGCAAAAAGGCAGTGCACATCCTCTATCACTAATGATCTTTCGGGATTAACTACCTTAGAGAGATAATAAATCGAAGACGACGAGTTCTGCCAAGCCAACTTCCTAAAAGCAACACCGGAAAGTTTTCTTCTCCCATTCACTATTGGTAACATTAAGATTCCGCATTAGGCGATTTAGGGTGGGGTAAACCTTATCTCTACCACTTTATTTGAAAAATCAAACTTACCAATTTAAAATAAACAACTATTATGATTGAAATGGTTGATTTCTCTAAGGTCGTCTCGAGGAAATTGTGAACAATGTGCTTTTAAAAATTGGAAATTTTTCTTCACCACCGATTTTGTGGTTATTGACATGGGAAGCGGAGGCTTACAACTTGATTGTTGGAAGACCTTTTACGCCACTTGTAGGGCACAGATTAAGGTTTTGAAAACAAATTTCTTTGGGAACGAAAATGAACAAATAACTTTTAGTATGAAAGAGCATTTAAAACCAAAAGCGAAATTTCAAATGATGTTGTTAATGTTCAATCGCTAAATCCCACTCTACACTCTAAACCTATTCTTGGTGATTGTAGAGAATATTGATAATTATAGCGAAAGCAGGATGAAATTGTCCAAGCATTAAGGAAACTCTTAATCCAAACAAACATTTTGCAACTCGATGTCAACCAAAAGCGAATCGGTATATGTACCGTTTACTCATCCTAAAAAATGTGTAAGAAAGGCGGATGAATGGATATACCCTCATAAGGGAGAGAAACATGATGTTGAGTTAGCATTTGAAGATTGGTACAAATTAAAATTTGGAAACTCAAAATTCATTGAGGGACTGGTTAAGCGGTATGGGTGCAATCATCTCACTGACACCATAGGCAGTACAAGATCCAGCATCAACATTACTGATAATATTGTTACTGAAGATGATGACCGAGGAAAATCATGTGATAAATGGCTTTCACATAAGTTGGGAACAAATGGACTCAATAATTCTACAAGGAAAAAAGGGCTTGATAATTGGATGAATGAATACCAACGAATGATGGAAGTGGGCAATCCCAAAGGCCCCATGAAGCCCTATGACTCGAGTCTAACAAAGACTCGTTAATAAAGAAAAGTGCTCTTCGGGAGATAACCCAAATTATCCCTTTCTTTTGTTTTATTTCCTTTACATTGGGTTTTGTGTTTCTAATATTTTTGCGAAGCGAGGAACTAATTACTCTGCGATTCTTGATACGAGCGAGTTCTGGCGTAACTCATATTGGTGATTCTGTCAGTAACCAACATTTGAGCGGCGAGAATTCTTGACGCATTAACAATTATGGCGTAATACCATCTCGGCGTTCGCCAGTAACCACTAACTCTTGACTCATATCGGGTTTTGCCGATTCTGCGTAACTCCTCATGGAGTTACGACATAACTTTCTCTGCTTTAATTCTTTCATTTTAAAACACGATAACCTTGTATTAGTTTTCAAATGAACTTTGTGGTGTGTTCCTGTAAACCCTCATGAGACTTCACTCGTCCACTTGGGACACCAAGTGGTTTAAAAACTTGTTGTATTAAGCTAAATGCAACCGTGATTCCTCTGAAAGTGAGTTAGATTTTCTATTTGTTTTTCATTTTTATTTTTAGAATTATGCTTGTCGAATTGTGATTTCGGGGATTGAAGTTTGTTCATGGCGCTTAAGCGAAGGCACGGTTCTTTTTGGGCCTTCTTCTTTTGAGCAAATTCGGGGAAGTTCACGCTCTAATTCTACCTTTCTCTTCACCTTTATTTTAATGCCTAGTACAAAAGGGACTTTGTACAATTCAAGTGGGGGGACGGGAATAGAATTATCTCTTGAACTTTATTTCGCCCTCATTTTTCTAGTTTATTTTGAAAAATTATGCCATTTTTAAAATTTTGACATGTTTTTCCTAACCTAACGAGATTAGACCTTAGTCGAGCACATACAACCCTTGACATTACATGGTGAGATTGGCCTTATCCGTTTCCAATATTTTACCCCAAATCCACCAAATTATGAGTGTCTTAGGTAGCTTGTAAACTTTAGAACTTGGCCTTTGCATCATTTCGAGACCATAGATGAGGTATGTTGAGTTAGCTTGATGTATTTGGACTTTTCGGTTTTAGAAGGCAATATTATAGGATTATCACCCAAACGACCTACCATTGTGAGTCTATCGATTAGTCACCACGACTTTTCGACCCCATGTGAAACCCTTTTGTTGCACTCACCTTTAGTGCAAGATACCCTAAATAAACCCTTACGAGCCATTCTTTTCATTTTGTCAACCCAATATATTGTTTAGTTACACCTATACACCTTAGCCTACCCTCTAGTCTTTATTTGTGATTGAGAAGTCATCATTTGCCTAAGTTCAAGGTTCGAGTGGAAAGGTTTGGAAATCACGCTTTCATCTACAACATTTATGAAGATCATGGAAGACCCCCCGAATTCCCATTGTTCATCTCAAGTGGGGGGATGTTATGTTATTATGTTATGTTGAAAAAAAAAAGTTGATTGAGTTATGATATTGTAAAGTGCGATGTTATAAGCACTGTAGTATGAGATTTATTGATTAGTAGCGAGGATTCCACCTCGGTCACATTTGAATATTGGAGTTGGTAGTTATGCCAACAGAAAAAGAAAATGTAGTGTGCCCATCACGACGTCCTCTAATGACACATCTACCTTGCATTTCATGATCCGATTTCTAGACTTCTAAGCTTGAACTTTGGGCGGACGGTAAGTGGTGATGACTTGGTTATAGATTTAGACTACCTGCTTGTTTTCATTTTACACCAATTATATATCCCATGTCTTATCCTACCCTTTAGTCATGAAGCATGTCTAGGTGATCGTGAGCAATCTTTGGTGTCTTGGCCATGGATTTGGTCATGTATCATTGATTTTTCCACTTCACGGACATGTTAGTAATGACGAGTCACCCTTAACCTTTGTCGTGTCTACCCATATTGCCTTGAGAATTGTTTAGCCCTTAACTCTAGTGGTGGATATTTGTGTAACCGCCAAGCTTATGATAGAATACATGCTATGATTGTGCGATTGGTGATCACCCGAAATTGACACTAGAATAGTTGAGAGATTTGAATGTTTGTTCCCCTTTCGTGAGGTGTTCGGCTTTGTTTTATTCTAGCATAAAGGTTTGTAAACTCATATTTTCCGGGTTTTGGGAGATATCTTTTAGGAATCTATCTATTAAGGTCTACTTGAGGGCAAGAAGAGTTCAAGTGAGGGATATTTGATAACATCAAATAGTCACGAATATTAAGTGTCAATTTCCCAGATAATGCTCGTTATTTATATCATTTATATGGATTTACGCTTGTTTTCCATTATTTTCCACTTCGGGTAAATTACGAGCATTGGAGCTAAAGAGCGCCGAAATGGAAACATAACTAAAGATTTATCATAGTATGCCTATTTTGAAGAAGTTACAACGTAACTCTCTCTCTCACATTCTGTAGTAACTATTGTGTGACCACAGAATACCAACTTATCAAGAGGTTACTACGTAACTCTTCCCAAAGGTTCTGACGTAACTCCATTAGGTCAAAAGAGGTTCCACGCGGCGATACTTACGCAGTACCTCAAAGATCCCTTACGACATAACCGAGTTTATTGAAGACTACGGCGTAACTACTAATAAGGTTCGCCAGTAACTAGTGTGATCTAGTGCATTTACGAAGAAATACAAGGTTACGGCGTAACTCCTATATTGGTTACGCAGTAACCCGGACCTAGCCTATAAATACCCACAATTCCAAAGAATTCTAATCATCCCATTCCACACACAACACTCGAGCGTGGGAAAAAGCTCAAGGCGGTCTAGGGGAGCATCTGGAGCTGTTCCAAGGAAGAAGTCACTCCATTACGATAAGCTTTAGCGTTTTATATTTCTTTACTTTCAATTCATGTATTTCGTACCTTTGAATATTGAATTGATTTGCATGATTAATATGAGCGGCTAAGCACCCTTTGGTGCTAGCCTAGTTATAATTCCTTAATTTTTTTGTGCGTTTACCTTTACTTCCGTACAATTATTTCTAAGTGTATGCATGCATAGTTCTTTGGTAGTCACCCTTGATTCGGTAGTTTTAAATGGCGGTGAGGCCAATTGCCTAGGAGATATGACCAACCGACCCTAGGTGAAGCGGATGAGACGGGAAGGAAAGATATGACCAACGATGACCCTTTCTACTTGTGCGATTTGACCAACCGATCACCTATCGTTTGGATGAACTTAAGAATTGGGGGTGTAGTGTCTAAGTTCCTAACGGTGGGCACTCACTATTTTGAATCTAGCATGTAGCGGTGCTTAATGACTTGGCAGGGACCGGGAACAATAGGACTTATGACGGTCTTTGATTTCTCCTGTGGTGGCATCTTTCTTTGATAGGTTAGGCGAATTGACCAAATGTTGTCCTCTCAAATTTGACCACACACGAAGTAGTTGGAAGTAGGTGAGCGTAGACATAACTAGCTAGGAGGATTGACTAGGTTAGCACCACTATTCCTCTATTGGTTTCCTTTATCCATTTATCTGTTTTTATTTCATTACGCATTAGTAGTTTAATTAATTAAACCCTATCGAAACAATTATTATTACGTAACACTAGACTTAGTAATAATCCAACACACATAGCTCTTGGGACGACCTCGGCTTTACCATTTACTACACTACACGATGACCGGGCACACGCCTGTTAGTGCACTAGGGTGACCATAGGTATAGCGAGACACTATAAATATTAAGACCTGGTCAGTAAAACCTGCATCAAGTTTTTGGCGCCGTTGCCGGAGAGTTATATTAGGATTGATATTAAGTCTTTAATTTCGTTTTAAACTTTTCTCACGATCATATTTCAAGTTTCCAGGTACCATGGAAGCTGTTAACATCGATGACCTCACTCTTAAGGTATATTTGGCGTTGACAAGAGAAGAACAAGGACCAGGGATTGTTAGGCTAGCTATAGCAGAAGATGCTCAATTCGAAATCAAACCTCAATTCATGAGAGAATTGCGTGCAAATCCCTTCTCTGGAAGCATCACCGATGATGCCCATGAACATGTAGACAATGTCGAATACATTGTCGACCTATTCAAGATTCCCGAGTCTCGCACGATGCTATAATGTTACAGTATTCCCTATTTCTCTTACGGGGTCTGCAAAAGATAGGTCGATTGATTACTGCTGGGACTTGTCAACACTTGGCCTATCTTAAAAAGTATTTCATTCGGAGATATTGTCCTCCATCAAAGGCGGCTAAGCAATTGGAAGAAATTCATAACTTCAGTAAGAGGGTGATGAAATGTTATACCAAGCTTGGGAAAGATATAACAATTGTTATACAAATGCCCTACTCATGACCTCAACGACCAACAAAGGTGAATGTCTTCTACAAGGACCGAACATCTCATCCGACAAATGATTGATTCTCAGGGCGATTCTAGTATGACACCCAATCGGCTTTAGAAACTATTCAAAAATGGCGGACCACTCTCACAAATGGCACAATGGTGGAAACAACCGAAGCAAGAATGATGATATGGAAGGCCTTGCAGCAATAAACAACAAATTAGAAAGCCTTGGAAGAGAAATGAAGAAGCTCAAGAAAAATGTGCATTCCATTCAAGTTGATCGAAATGAGACTCCACCTTCTAAAGAATGTTCCTCCAACGAAGAAGTTAAAAGGATCAGAGAAGTTAACTATGGAAGATAATTACCTTTCAACAGCTACAATAATAACGGACCCAGATTTCGAGAAAAATCCCCTGGGTACTACACGAAAATCAACAACAATCCTCCTAAACCTAGCCTTGAGAAAATAATGCACCGGCACATTGAAGAATCTACAAAAAGGGAGATAGACTCAAGGAGTGGATGGTAAAAGTAAAGGAGGACACCAATATGAACCTACGTAACCAAGATGTTGCGATTAAAAACCTCGAGACACAAATTAGGCAATTGGTTAAAAACCTTGAGACAAGTAATGCTAAAGCCATTGCCTGCAAGGCCATATTTGCGCAAAATAAAGCGAAGAAAGAGCGGTGCACATCCTCTATCACTAATGATCTTTCGGGATTAACTACCTAAGAGGATGATAAATCGAGAAGACGACGGTCCTGCCAAGCCAACTTCGAAAACAGCAGAATACCGGAAAGTTTTCTTCTCCCATGCACTATTGGTAACATTAAGATTCCGCATTAGGCGATTTAGGGGTGGGGTAAACCTTATCTCTACCACTTTATTTGAAAAATCAAACTTACCAATTTAAAAGAAACAACTATTATGATTGAAATGGTTTGATTCCTCAAGGTCAGTCTGGGGAATTGTGAACAATGTGCTTTTAAAAATTGGAAAATTTTTCTTCCGATCGATTTTGTGGTTATTGACATGGGAAAGCGGGAGGCTTACAACTTGACTGTGGAAGACCTTTTACGCCACTTGTGGGCTCAAATTAAGGTTTTGAAAAACAAATTTCTTTGGGAACCGAAAATGAGCGAATAACTTTTAGTATGAAAGAGCATTTAAAACCAAAATTGAAATTTCTAATAGTGTTGACATTGTTAATGTTCAATCATTGGATCCCTCTACACTCTAATTCTATTACTAATGATAGTAGAGAGAATATTGATAATTATGTGACAGGATAAATTAGTCCAAAGCATTGAGGAAACTCCGAATTCAAACAAACATGTTTGCAACTCGATGTCGACCGAAGATAGCAAGTCAATCACAACATGGCCACCGGTTCCTCATCCTCAAAAATGTGAAAGAAATGCTAATGAATGGATATACCCTCATAAGGGAGAAAAACATGATGTTGAATTAGCATTGGAAGATTGGTACAAAATAAAATTTGGAAACTCAAAAATCATTAAGGGACTGGTTAAGTGGTATAAGTGCAATCATCTCACAGACACAATAGATGATACAAGATCAAGCATCAGCATTACTAATAGTATTATTACTAAAGATGATGACTGAGGAGAATCATGTGATAAATGGCTTTCACATATGTTTGGAACAGATGGGATCAATAATTCTACAAGGAAAAAAAGGGATAACTTGATAAAAGATATTAAGAAGTGGGGCTGATCCAAAGGCCCCCATAGAAGCCTCGCGGCTCTGAGTCTAACTTAAAGACTCATAAATAAAGAAAAGTGCTCTTTCGGGAGACAACCCGAATTATCCTTTTCTTTTGTTTTATTTCCTTTTCTGTTGGGTTTTGTGTTTTCTAACTATTTTTGCGAGGAAACGAGGAAGTAATTCTTCTTTGCAGTTCTTGATCCGCAGAGTTATGGCGTAACTCATCTTTGTGATTACGCCGTAACCAACATTTTAGCGACATAATTCTTGACGCATTACCAATTACGGTAATACCATCTCGATGGTTACGCTGTAACTCTCGCTTTGCGACTCATTCGAGTTTTGCGATTCTGGTAACTCCATCATAGGAGTTATGGCGTAACTTTCTCTCGCTTAATTCTTTCATTTTGAAACACGGTAACCTTGTATTAGTTTTAAATGAACTTTGTGGGTGTGTTCCTTGTAAACCCTCACGAGACTTCACTCGTCCACTTGGGACACCAAGTGGTTTAAAACTTGTTGCATGCGCTAAATGCAACCGTGATTCCTACAAAGTGAGTTAGGTTTGTTTTTCGTTTTCATTTTTCTTTTAGAATTATGCTTGTCGGTATTGTGATTTCGGGGATTGAAGTTTGTTCATGACGCTTATCTGAAGGCGTTTCTTTTTAGTGGTCCTTCTTCTTTATGGAGCAAATTCGGGGAAGTTCTCGCTCTAATTCTACCTTTCTCTTCACCTTTATTTTAATGCCTAGTACAAAAGGGACTTTGTACAATTCAAGTGGGGGCGGGAGTAGAATTATCTCTTGAACTTTATTTAAGCCTCATTTTTCTAGTTTATTTTGAAAAATTATGCCATTTTAAAATTTTACATGTTTTTCTTAACCTAACTGGATTAGACCTTAGCCGAGCACATACACCCTTGATATTATATGGTGAGATTAGCCTTATCCGTTTCCAATATTTTACCCCAAATCCACCAAATTATGAGTGTGCTTGGGTAGCTTGTAAACTTTAGAACTTGGCCTTTGCATCATTTTGAGACTATAGACAAGGTATGTTGAGTTAGCTCGATGTATTTGGACTTTCGGTTTAAAAGTCGGTATTATAGGATTATCACCCAAACGACCTACCATTGTGAGTCTATCGATTAGTCACCTCGACTTTTCGACCCCATGTGAAACCCTTTTGTTGCACTCATCTTTAATGCAAGATACCCTAGATACACCCTTCGAGCCATTCCTTTCATTTGTTAACCCAATATATTGTTTCGATACACCTTAGCCTACCCTGTAGTCTTTATTTGTAATTGGGAAGTCATCATTTGCCTAAGTTCAAGGTTCGAGTTGAAAGGTTCGGAAATCACGCTTTCATCGACAACATTTCTGAAGATCATTGAAGACCCCCCGAATTCCCATTGTTCATCTCAAGTGGGGGGATATTATGTTATTGTTATGTTGAAAAAAAAAATTGTTATGATTATGTTATTGTAAAGTGCGTTATTATAAGCACTATAGTATGAGCTTTAAGGATTTAGTATCGAGGAGGCCACCTCGGTCACATTTGAAGATTGGAGTTGGTAGTTATGCCAACAGTTGGAGAAAAGGTAGTGTGCCCATCACGACGTCCTCTAATGACACATCTACCTTGGTAGTTATGCCAACAGTTGGGCGGACGGTAAGTGGTGATGACTAGGTTATAGGTTTAGACTACCTGCTTGTTTTTTTATTTTACACCAATTATATATCCCATGTCTTATCCTACCCTTTTAGTCATGAAGCGTGTCTAGGTGATGCAGCGAGCAATCTTTGGTGTCTTGGCCATGGATTTGGTCATGTATCATTGATTTTGTCCACTTCACCGTGACATGTTAGTAATGACGAGTCACCCCTTAACCTTTGTCGTGTCTATCCATATTGCCTTCGAGATTTGTTTAGCCCTTAACTCTAGTGGTGGAGATTTGTGTAACCGCCAAGCTTATGATAGAATACATGCTATGATTGTGCGATTGGTGATCACCCGAAATTGACACTTAGAATAGTTGAGAGATTTGAGTGTTTGTTCCCTTTCGAGAGGTGTTTGGCGTTGTTTTATTCTAGCATAAGGGATTTGTAAACTCATATTTTCCGGATATGGGAGATATCTTTTAGGAATCTATCTAATAAGGTCTACTTGAGGGCAAGTAGAGTTCAGTGGGGGATATTTGATAACATCAAATAGTCCTGAATATTAAGTGTCAATTTCCTCCGATAATGCACGTTATTTATATCATTTATATGGATTTACGCTTGTTTTCCATTGTTTTCCACTTCGAGGTAAATTACGAGCATTGGAGCTAAAGAGGCGGAAATGGAAACATATCTAAAGATTTATCACAATATGTTATTTTGAAGAAGTTACGGCGTAACTCATCTCTCACATTCTGCCAGTAACTATTGCGTGACTAAGTATGCCAACTTATCGAAGATTACGGCGTAACTCCTTCCGAGGTTACGACGTAACTACATTAGGTCAAAAGAGGTTCCACGCGTTGATACTTACGCCGTAGCTGCCGCATCACTTACGGCGTAATCGAGTTTATTGAAGACTACGGTGTAACCACTCATTAGGTTCTGCCGTAACCAGCAGATCTAGTGCATTTTACGAAGGAATAGAAGGTTACTGGCGTAACTCCTATATTGGTTACGCCAGTAACCCGATCCGCCTATAAATACCCCACAATTCCGGCATTTCTAATCATCCCATTCAACACACAACACTTTGAGAAAGTGGGAAAAAGCTCAAGGCGGTCTTGGGGAGCATACGGAGTTGTTTCAAGGAGAAGTCACTCCATTACGATAAGCATTAGCGTTTATATTTCTTTACTTTCAATTCATGTATTTCGTACCTTTGAATATTGAATTGATTTGCATGATTAATATGAGCTAAGCACCTTTTGGTGCTAGCCTAGTTATGATTCCTTAATTGTTTTGTTTGCGTTTACCTTTACTTCCGTACAATTATTTCTAAGTGTATGCATGCATAGTTCATTGGTAGTCACCCTAAGTTCGGTAGTTTTGAATGGCGGTGAGGCCAATTGCCTAGGAGATATGACCAACCCGACCCTAGGTGAGCGGATGAGACGGGAAGGGTAAGATATGACTAACGACGACCCTTTCTACTTGTGCGATTTGACCAACTAATCACCTATCGTTTGGATGAACTTAAGAATTGGAGGGTGTAGTGTCTAAGTTCCTAATGGTGGGGCACTCATTATTATGAATCTAGCATGTAGCGGTACTTAATGACTTGGCTTAGGGACCGGGAACAAGAGGACTTATGACGGTGCTTTGATTTCTCTGTGGTGGCATCTTTCTTTGATAGGTTAGGCGAATTGACCAAATGATGTCCTCTCGAATTTGACCCCACAAGTAATTGGAAGTAAGTGAGCGTAGACATAACTATCTAGGATCATTAACTAGGTTAGCACCACTTCTCTCTTTTGATTTCTCTTTACCATTTATCTGCTTTCATTTACTTTATTCTGCATTAGTAGTTTAATTAATTAAATCCCCATCGAAACCATTATTATTCTGTGACACTAAGACTTAGTAATAATCCAACACACATAGCTCTTGGGACGACCTCGGCTTTACCATTTACTACACTACACACGACCTGGTACACTGCCCGTTAGTGCGTTAGGGTAGAACATAGGTATAGCGAGACACTATAAATATTAAGACCTGGTCAGTAAAACCTGCATCAGAGGTCTAGTACCTACACATTTTGAGTGTTTCAGTCTTCTTAAGTGTCTTAAATGAAGAGGGTATTTAAATGATCAAGAGAAATGATTGATGGTAGCTAATGATTGCCTTTTATGGAAAGAAATGGGACTTTATGAGCACCAATAGATAATCAAATATGGCACTAAGAAATATGAGAGTGTCAAGTGGAGTTAAATGATCCTAGAGATCAGATGGTAGTTTGAAAGAAATTTGGAAAATTCTTTAAAGATCATGATAAATGAAAAACTTGTTTTTGGCCTATTTTGAGGTAAGGACGACTAAAATCAATTTGCTAAAATTGAAAGAAATATCAAGCTAAGTGTTTTGAGATATAAGGAACAATGTGTGAGCATTGGAGCGGAAATATGGTGAGTTTTAGTGAAGTGATAAATCAAAAACATCTTGAATATGATCCTAAATTAGCTATGAGTGAGTGTGAGACCTACTGAGCTTGAGGAAGACTAGAGTAATCCTAAAGAATCATGTTTAACTAGTATGATATGTTCTAGGGTAATGGTTTGATGTGTGGAGGTCTGAAAATCTTTTTCTGTTTGCCCGGATCCCACGGATCCCTAAATGGAGGGATCCGTCTAGTACAAAGTGAGGAATCCGGTTACTGCAGATCGGTAGTATTACAGAAGGTGTGCAGTTTTTGCATTAGATGGTGCATACTAATACTAAAAGTTTCTACTATGAGTAACCATTAAAACAAGTAAATATCATACACAATCATAATCATAAAGACAAGTAATGGTGACATAATTCAAACATCGAAGTAACAAATGTAAATCTAGCACAATCATAAGCAACCATTGTTAATGAACATAAAATGTCTAAGAAAACCATAAAGACAAGCATAATGTCTCTTTCGTCAATCTCTTCTCTTATTCTTTCCCGAAGTCATGAGGTAGTTAGTCAGGCATTTGATCATCCCCTTTGTTAATACAAATATCATCATTAAACGTTATTTATATTTTATGATCTTTACCTAAGTTTTGTTAACGACAAAAGTAAATTTAATTTTTATAAAGCTTAAAGCTTGTCAAGTTTAATAGATATTAAAATAAGCTTTTCATCAAATAATATCTTCAATTCTTCATCACTCAAGCATTTACACTTTAATTAATCATATTCTTATATGCCTCTAAACCATAATGTATGTTAACATTTTAGATCAAGCATGTTTTAGTTTCTTAAAAACAAAACATTACATATGTATTTACATTTAACATATTTCTAAAAATAGAAAACAATACATGACATCATGTAGTGCATCATTGAAATCTCTAGAAGATTTCACTAGATATTTTGTGTAGATTTAGACTCTACATATCTTACACAATCTTGGATAGATATGGTTGACTTTGGTAAGATTTTGGTGATCCTGTCGTCAGACCCCGGCGGCACCAAATTTGTACACGGTCGGAACCCTTTTATGGGTTTCGTGGTCCGTGGTGCCTGCTGATCATTTTGGCTATAAATAGCAAAGCCAAACTGAGTTGTTTTCTCATCCCTTTCTAGCATATTTGTTAATACAAATAAACCGTAAAAACGTTTATTAATATTTTGCGATCTCTTTGTGTTTTGTTGATAACAAATATAATGTTGTCTTAAGTATAATTATAAGGATACATGTTATTTTTGTAAAGCATTTACATATAGCCATTTAAATACAAAAATGTAGTAATTAAACATTTGTTGTAATAGTTTATTAGGATTAGTAAAAACCATAACCCATGGATCTTAGCCCATACCCAAGAAGACTAGATACAATGTATACTTAGATACATTGAATCTAAAGAAAACCCATGGACCAACCCATAACCCATGACCCATAACCAAAAACCCATGGGCAAGAGGAGCGTTCCACGGATCCCTAGGATTACACTAGACGGATCCCAAGTGGAAGGGATCCGTGGGATCCGGAACGGTGAAGAATTTTGCCTATAAATGAGAGCCATTTCTTCATTCTAACTCACTCTCTTCTTACTAAATCTCTCAAACACTCTCATTCTCTTCTAACATATAGATCACTTGATCTAGAGTTGGTCTTCTTTCTTTCTATTGTGATCCTCATATAGGTCCTTCTCTAAGGCGAGATCACGAGCATTCTACAAGTCATCCAAGCAAGGGGTCCTTGATTGATTTGTCACTCCATAAGATTTACGTAGCGAAGATATTGTATTTATTATTTCACATATTTGTTGTGTAATAGTTGTGTTGGTTTGGTCCACCGTACTACGGACTCGGTATTTAGCTTTGTACGGAAAAAGTGTAAGAAACGTTGTGAAGGCTTCTCCGCCAGTGAAGGAGTTTGTTGACATAGTGCTTGAACTCTCGTAGGTGACTCGGGAGTGGAGTAGGGCAAGGAAGGTGTCCTTGTAGCGAACCACTATAAATCGGTTGTGTCATTTCTATCCCTTAACTTTATTTATTTGCTTACATTATCATTAGATCTATACGTTCTCAACATCCATAAGATCTCACATATTAACGAATCTAAAGTTTTTGAAATCAACTTAAAATCGGCAAAACTATTCAACCCCCCTTTTAGTTTTCCACAATTGGCATCAAGAGCTAAGTTTATAAAAGTTTTAAAGTAAAATTGTATTTTAAAAAAATTTTGATCGGGTTCTGAAAATTATAAGGAAGGGGGCAATCTTTGCAACGACCACCACTACTTGAAACTAATGGTTTTATATGTTGGAAAAATAGATTCGAAACATATGTGAAATCTAAAGATATTGATCTTTGGTACATTATTGTTGAAGGAGACTTTGAGGCTACCTCAAAAGACGATAAAGGGAATTTAGTTAACATACCTCATGATAAACTAAATGATGAAATGAAGAAAAAGCTTTCTAAAAATAGTGAAGCAAAATGGTTTTATATAATGCTTTACCGAAAAGGAATTCGAAAGAATTTCTATGCTTAAAACCTCTAAAGAAATTTGGACTTCTTTAGTTGTAACTTATCAAGGCAACCAACAAGTTAAGAATAACAAAATTGATTTATTTGTTCAACAATATGAACAATTTTCAATATCGGATGAGGAAACTATAGATCATTCCTTTGCTAACTTTAATACTATTATTACATCGTTACAAGCACTTGATGAATCTTTTCTAGCCGTAACCATGTTAGGAGATATCTAAGGGCACTTCCATCGAGTGGAGATCCAAGGTGACGGCGATCGAAGAGTCAAAGATTTGACAATCCTCACCTCTATGAACTCATAGGCAACCTAAAAGTCTACGAGCTTGTCCTTGCCAAAGACTCAAGCCTCAAAGGTAAAAGAGAAACACAAATCTCTGGCCCTTAAAGCCAAAAAGGCTTCAAGCGATGAAGAGAACTCCTCTTCGAGTAGTCACGACGAGGAGTACGCTATGGCGGTAAGGGACTTTGAAAAGTTCTTTAGAAGAAAGGGAAGATACGTCAAACAACCATACGACGATAAGAAAGGCTTTCGGAAAAGCAAAGAGGACGAAAAGACAAAGGATGATCGTACTTGCTTTAAATGTGGGGACCCAAACCACTTTATTAGTAAGTGTCCCAAATAGAATGATCATAAGGCATTCTTGAGCGGCACGTGGGGAATGAGCGACGAGGAGGACGAAGAAATTTGTCTCATGGCAAATGACGAGGTGTGCTTAAAGGTCGATCTAGACCCCGATGAATGGGTCAAGGATAGCGGGTGCACGAGGCACATGACCGGAAATAGGGATCTATTCTCCACATATGAATCCGTAAATGGAGGTAATGTGGTGTTTGGAAATAGCAAAAGTAGAATCATCGGTAAAGGTACGATCTCTAACAAATCTCTAACCATTAACGATGTGTGTCACGTAGAAAACCTAAACTTTAATCTCTTAAGTATATGACAAATATGTGATAAAAAGTGCAATGTACTTTTACCAAACCGTAGTAAGATACTAAAAATGGCATAACCATAGGAAGAGGAATTAGGAAACATGGATTCTATGTCATTAAAATTGGTAATGAACCTAAAGACAAACTTTGTCTTACCTCTATGGATGATACTTGACCTTATGGCATCAAGATTGGGTCATGCCAATATCGACTTCTTCAATCGCTATCATCCAAAGATCTAGTAAGAGATCTACCTAAGTTAAAATATGAACATCACTTTGTGATGCTTGTAATGTAAGAAAACAAGCTCATTCTAGTCATAAAGCTAAAATCATGGTGTCAATAACTAGGTGTCTAGAATTACTACATATGGATTTATTTGGTCCATCCGCTATCCAAAGTTATGGAGGCAACTACTACACTTTGGTCATAGTGGATAACTACTCTAGGTATACATGGACAAAATTTTAAAGAACAAAAGCGAAACCTTTAATTATTTTGAAATATTAAGCAAAAAGATCCAAAGACAACTAGGAAGTCCTATAGTGTCCATTAGGACGGATCATGGCGAGGAATTCGATAATGAAGTGCAATTTGGAGCCTTTTGTGGCGCTAATGGTATTACTCACAACTTCTCGGCTCCACGACTCCACAATCGAATGGGGTAGAAAGAAAGAATAGAACCCTACAAGAAATGAGTCGAACAATGCTTAATGAACAATCCATACCTCAAAAGTTTTGGTGTAATGCGTTGATACTTCAACGTACATACTCAATCGAGTCTTAATAAGACCTATCTTAGGTAAAACTCCATATGAGTTACTCCGAGGCAAAAGACTACGTTAAATCACCTTAGAGTCTTTGGAAGCAAATGTTTTATTCTTAACACTAAAGATTACCTTACAAAATTTGATCCTAAATCAACGAAGGTGTCTTTCTAGGTTATTCGCCAAATAGCAAAGCTTACGTCATATTAAACAAAGAAACAATGAAGGTAGAAGAGTCATTAAATATAAAATTTGATGAAAGTCCACCCAAACCCTCTCCACCTCTTGTCGATGACGAGATCATAGAAAGTGATGCTATAGTAATAAAGAAAAAGATAAATGAAGAAGAAGAACCTTTAAATAATGAAATCATAAACATTAAAGAGTCCAAAGATCACCCCGTAGATAAAGTCATAGGAAAGCTAAATGAACGAACATTAAGGTTTCAAGTTCAAAATCAAAGTAGCTTGTTTTGTTTCGTTTCAACCATAGAACCTAGGAATACACAAAAAGCCATAAAAGATGAGAGTTGGGTAATGGCTATGCAAGAAGAACTAAATCAATTCGTGTCTAATGATGTTTGGACGCTTGTCCCTCCACCTAGTAATCAAACCATAATAGGAACCAAATGGCTTTATAAAAACAAATTAGATGCAAACGGAGTAGTGTCTAGGAACAAGGCTAGACTCGTTGCCCAAGGGTATAACCAACAAGAAGGAATAGACTTTGATGAGACCTATGCCCCCGTGGCTAGATTAGAGTCTATAAGAATACTTCTTGCGTATGCTTGTGCTAATGATCTAAAGCTTTATCAAATGGATGTCAAAAGCGCTTTTCTAAATGGTTTCATTAATGAAGAAGTATCGTAGCTCAACCTCCGGGCTTCATCGATTTTGAAAAACCCAAACATTTATATAAATTAAAGAAAGCCCTTTACGGTCTTAAACAAGCTCCAAAAGCTTGGTATGATAGACTCAAGTCATTTTAATTAAACACAACTATACCATGGGGTTAGTTGACAACACACTTTTACTAAGAAAAGAGAGTCACATATAACCATAGTGCAAATATATGTAGATGATATTATATTCGGATCCACTTGTCAAGACATGTGTGATGATTTCTCTAAAATCATGCATAGCGAGTTCGAGATGAGTATGATGGGAGAACTTAGTTTCTTTCTTGGTCTACAAATTAAACAAGTAGAAGAGGTATCTTCTTTAATCAATCTAAATACATAAAGGAGATGTTAAAGAAATTCGGTCTAGAAGAGTCGAAACCAATTAGGACACCAATGTCATCGACACCAAACTCACAAAAGATGAAGGCAACGAATCCGTAGATAATACTAAATATCGTGGCATGATAGGTAGTCTTCTCTACCTCACGGCAAGTAGGCGGATATCATGTTTAGTGTTTGCTTATGTGCTAGGTTTCAAGAAGACCCTAAAATATCACACCTAGAAGCCGTAAAAGGATATTTAGATACATTAAAGGTACAACACAATTAGGATTATGGTATCCTAAGGGCACGGGAGTAGAAACAATTGTATATGCGATTCGACCATGCGGTGATTACGTTGATAGAAAAAGTACAAGTGGGGTATGTAATTTCATGGGATGTTGTTTAACATCTTGGTTTTCTAAGAAACAAGCGGAATTAGCAATATCAACAACCGAAGCCGAGTATGTCTCCACCGGCAAAGCATGCCAACAAGCACTATGGATGAAACAAGCGTTAGATCGACTCGACATTCATCTAAGCGACATAGCCATCCTATGTGACAACAAAGGTACCATCGACTTAAGCAAGAATCCGGTATTGCATTCTCGCACAAAGCATATAGAGATTCAACATCACTTCTTAAGAGACAATGTTCAAAAGGGGAACATCTCTATTGAGAAGGTAGCATTCGAAGACAACATAGCCGACGTCCTCACCAAACCGTTGAAGCGGGAACAATTCAACCTACTTCGTCTTGGTAAATTATTTGACTCTACAAGGTATGTAAACACTAGCCTTCTTCTTTCTGAGTCCAGGATCTCTATTTCACGCACAACTCACAAACAATACGGGAATTTTCAAAACCCAAGATAAGTTTTCAACTTATAATCTTTCTTATTTATTTTTTTTAACACATACACATTTTCAAAGAAAAACGTTTTTTCAAAATGTTTTCTAAAAGAATGATACCTTCCCGTATCAATTTCACAAAAGCAATTTCTCAAGTCTAGGACAAATTGCTTTTCATTATTAATACAAAGTAAAACCGTTTTCATTGCATCTCATGTCTTTTGAATGCTAAAGGGACACATAACTAATATGTGTTTTCGGTACATTAATTTAAGCAACAATGAATTAGGAGCATTGATAACACTCAATTACGTGCTTGTGTACTAAATATGTGTTTCGGGTTATCTCAATAGGATGCTTTTCTACTTCTAGTTTATTTTCTTTTTCCTTTTGAGAGGTCGAGATAACCGAACTCCAAATAGTTTGCATATAGGCACACAATAGGCAAAAATGTTTCCAAAAGGAAAATTTTGTCTTTTGAATCACTGAGACCTACGAATCCCAGCCTTCATGCTAGACGGATCCCTCAAGGGAAGGATCCGTGGGATCCGTGAGACAGAAGCTGTTTTTTACCTTCTATTCTTCTAACTTTGGATGAAAAATCCACATTTGTTTTATTTTTTGGAGTATGTTCTTTAATGCTTGTGTTCTCATGATCACATGCCTTAAATTCATATCTAATCATTAGATTTTAATCCACATTTTGAGTCAAGCATTCATTACAATGCTTTGTTTTTCTATATATAGAACTCCCAAAATGCTTGCATAATCCATCTCTTCCTCACAAACACAATACACCATGTCATCCACAAACCCTTTAGATGAATCACCTAGTACAAACAATCATCTTCATGATACCCAAACCTTTGTACTACCACCATCCAAAATACCACAATCAAACTCTAGGATATCCGCACGGATTAGTATCCGATCTTGTTGCTTAGCAAAACCAACCTCAAATGGTTCTTCATCAACAAACAACTCACCACAAGATGCTTCCTTTATAGCACCTCCTCCCTCATCACCAACAAGTACACCAAATTCATCACCACCTAAAGTAACTCTTTTGTAACTCCTTAAGACTCCAACAAGATCTAACCAACCTAAAGAAAAATAATTAGTCTTTTCAACACCCCCCACATCTCCAAATACTATATTTCAAGATCTTGAAACATCACCACCATTAGCTCCCATCACATTACAAGAACATCTAGGTTCTTTTCCACCACCATTTACAAACATTCCGGATGTTGATCCATATTTTCCTATTTTTCCACCACATCTTCCCCATAACTCTAATCAAAACAACCCGGAAAACTTTCGCACTCATTACCCACATCATTTACATTGTGAACATTGCCAATCCACTAGGGAAATCGTAATAGAAGTTAGGGAAGAAATGCGTTTCATACTCAACCTCATCCTTGATCGCATCAATACCATCACTCATCAAAACCTCCATCCATAACCTTATGCAAGCATGGAAGGAATCACTACTACTATTTTCTAATTTTAGTATTTTTTTCTTTTGAAGTCATTTTCAAGAACAAGTCTTGTTCTTATTGTTACATGCTTATCGTGGCACAAATACCACTACAATTTGTTGTTTTATTACAAGGTCTTGTTTACATACCTTGGCTCCCAATCTTGATTCTCGTCAATCACAAGATTATTTAAGCATGTTACTAACCTTTCTTTTGTAGGATTTTTATTTTTCTTTTTGGCGCCCAAACAAGGGGAGCTACGATCGAGGGAGTTAGTGTTTATTTCTTCCAAGGGTTAACTTTTTGTTTCGACAAAAGGGGAGAAGAAGTAAAACTTAGGGGCTTTCAAAACTTACATCTAATCTTAAGTTTTACTCATCATAACATTATGTTTTGTCATCAACAAAAGGGAGATTGTTAATACAAATAAACCGTAAAAAGTTTATTAATATTTTGCGATCTCTTTGTGTTTGTTGATAACAAATATAATGTTGTCTTAAGTATAATTATAAGGATACATGTTATTTTTGTAAAGCATTTACATATAGCCATTTAAATACAAAATGTAGTAATTAAGCATTTGTTGTAATAGTTTATTAGGATGGGTAAAATCATAACCCATGGATCTTAGCCCATACCGAAGAAGACTAGATACAATGTATACTTAGATACATTGAATCTAAAGAAAACCCATGGACCAACCCATAACCCATGACCCATAACCAAAAACCCATAGGCAAAGAGGAGCGTTCCACGGATCCTTAGGATTACACTGAGCGGATCCCAAGTGGAAGGGATCCGTGGGATCCGAGAACAATGAAGAATTTTGCCTATAAATGAGAGCCATTTCTTCATTCTAACTCACCTCTTCTTACTAAATCTCTCAAACACTCTCATTCTCTTCTAACATATAGATCACTTGATCTAGAGAGTTGGTCTTCTTTCTTTCTATTGTGATCCTCATATAGGTCCTTCTCTAAGGCAAGATCACGAGCATTATACAAGTCATCCAAGCAAGGGTCCTTGATTGATTTGTCACTCATAAGATTTACGTAGTGAAGATCTTGTATTTATTATTTCACATATTTGTTGTGTAATAGTTGTGTTGGTTTGGTCCACCGTGCTACGGACTCGGTATTTAGCTTTGTCTGGAAAAGTGTAAGCAACGTTGTGAAGGCTTCTCCGGCAAGTGAAGGAGTTTGTTGACATAGTGCTTGAACTCTCGAGTAGGTGACTCGGGGGTGGAGTAGGGCAAGGAAGGTGTCCTTGTAGCCGAACCACTATAAATCGGTTGTGTCATTTCTATCCCTTAACTTTATTTATTTGCTTACATTATCATTAGATCTATACGTTCTCAACATCCATAAGATCTCACATATTAACGAATCTAAAGGTTTTGAAATCAACTTAAAATCGGCAAAACTATTCAACCCCCCCTTCTAGTTTTCCACAATATTCACATACATTCCTTCTCTCTAACATTTCTAACTCAGTTTCATATCATTATAGTGATCCTCTTTTGTAGCAAATAAGATCAAGGCATATTCAAGCTTCAACAAATAGTTGGAAGTCTTGTTTGTTTATTGTTGTATGATCTAGTCTTGATTCATACATCATTGTTGTACCAAACCATCATAAACTTGTGAGTGTGAGTGGTTAGTATTTTAGTCCTTAAAATACATTTTGTGTGGGAGTGGTTGTGCCTTGGAAAAGAACTCGACATCTAGCTTAGTGTCGGAAATAGTGTGTGGCGAAGTGTAAAGGTTTCTCCACGGTGAAAGGAGCTTGTTGACTAGTGAAGTTAAAATCTCGAGTGTGAGACTCGGGAAGTGGAGTAGGGCAAGGAAAAAGAGTCCTTGTGGACCAGACCACTATAAACAACTTGTCGTAGTTTGATTGTTTCTTTCCTTATTTACTCTTTATATATATTGCTTGCATATTGATTATTGATAAGGTTTTAAAATGTACCTTTTGAGGGTCGTTTAAGCCCTTATTTGATCACTTTGTATCCGTTATTACTTAATATCGTTCCTTTTCACTTTTTAGGTCTTTTGAAGGCAAATTCTCAGTAATGGCACTTATTTGGACGAAAAGGCGGATATCTGAAAATGGCCAAAGTCAAGAATCGAGACACTCAACGCTAAAATACAAGGTGGCGTCCATCGCTTAATCTTCTGACGCCGTCGGAGCATTTTGTGACGACATAGAAGCCAAATTTCGATTTTCAAGTGGCGGTGTCGGGCTTTAAAAGAGTAGGCCGTCGCAACTCGGCGACCTAGATTTGATCCAGACGGCGCCGAAGTCAAGAGAACGGCGTCGCAAGCACAAGGTGACACCGTCGCAAGACTAACGTGGCGAGACGAAACCCTAATGATGGCGACCGGCGTCACAAATCATAAGGTGACGCCGTCGCATATGTAATCTTATATATAGAATCCGAATTTTTAGTTTTAATGTGTAGTCTTTGGAGTAAAAACCTAAACCGAACCAAGGGTGTCTTGTATCAGTATTTTAGGGTTCCAAACCCAACTTACATCAAGATAAGTGTTTTACTTCATTAATTCAATTATGTCTTTGATTATTTGTGTGTATGCTTGCATGTTCTCCATGTCCGGCTAATTTACTTGTGTGTTTGCTTAGGGAATATGAAACTTAATTATTAAATATTGATTGGTTGTCTCTTATCTTAATTGTCAATGATCTAGTAATGCGATAGGTCATTCGTTGTGTAATTAATGCTTGATTAATCTTTGTGAACCTTAGGCTATAGCACTTAGAGCGGTTGTAGGCTAAACCATCCAAAGAGGGCCTTAGAGTTAGAGTTTATAATCCCTAGAGGGTTTTGTAGGCGAGACCCTTTGGTAAGTTCAAAGAGTTGGGATAAACGCATACCCTACGACTTTAGACACACAACGCGATTAAGAATAAGGACGTGACAATTCAACCATCAATAGGAGATAATTAAGGAGTAATAAAACCTAAGTGAACACATCTTTAAACTATCATACGAGCACACAATAATTAGACATAGACTACATACACCTAGATTAGATAATTAGATAAGTAGAGTAATCGGTGAAATACCAACCCCAAATCCAAACCCCGAGATTCGTGCCTTTCCATTTCCTAAAAAACATAAAAGATAAAAAAAATAATCTTCCTCAACCCCAACCTTAGCGTAGTAACTTCTCACTAGCATTCCTATTCCCTAGAGAACGATATCAATACCGTAGCTTACCCAATACTACACTACAACGATTAGGTTCACTTTGCCTAGGGTGTTATAAAACTTGCTCAAAGAAAAGGAAGTTCCTTTGACCCCGAACGACGCGTGTAGCGTTATCAATTATCATTCACTAACATATCTAAGATCAATATCAATTGATCTTTCAATAAGTTTCAAAACAAAGTTTTAATTAGTAAACTGTTCAACCCCTTCTAGTTTTCCACACCCTTTAGTTGCTTGAATTCTTGAGACTCATTTGGAAGAGTGGGAAGTTGTTCAAAGTAGGTTATGGGATCGATTTGGACATTGGCAACGGGTCGACTTTTTCTTCTTTGTCCGAAGAGTCCGAGAGAGCACGAGGCCTTTTCCATTGACCATAAGCCGTTTAGAGGGTTGTTTGGTGAGTGGTACCATAACGTGATCGGCAAGAAAGTGATCATCGTTGATAGGAGAAGGTTGCATTGCACTAACATACTCACGGAGTCGTGTTAGGAGCATACCATAGGGAAGTACCATGGTGTTGACTTTGAACACACCTACCATTCATTTCACTATGTAATAGGCAAGGTTAAATGGTCTTTGGTGAATGAGGCAATAGATCATTTGGACAAGACATGCATTGGGATGGTCTTTGTTCCCGACCAAACAAATGACATTTTCTCTAAGAATTTCTTCCCACTTTCTATAGATGGGAATCATTTCATAGAGTTTCATTTGAAAGGGATCACGGTGGATGAGTTCTTTGTTACGGTTGAGGCGAGATTGGTCGACTCTAATTTTGAAGATGGTGTCTCGAACAACTGTGGGGTCATTGAGAGGAGTGTAATAGATTGGTTTTGGATCTAGTGCAAAAGATTGAGTGGATATTGCCCAATCTTGGGAGTACATACAAATACCTTCACATGGAATGCGAAGAATTTGTGCAAAGGTGTTGAGGGGTAAGGTGATGGTTTGGTTGTTGACAATAAAAGTGATTGAAATGCTTTCATCATTGTTTTGAATGATCCTAACACTTTTGTAAAACTCAAATATAAAAACCGGACAAATTTGTTCATCAATATATAGAAGACAATCAAAGTTAATTGCGAGAAGACTTGGCGAATGTCGGTGTTTTCAAGGAAACATTCCTAACAACACGGCCTTCATGGATAAGTCGTTTTCAAGCTTTTGAAAAATTTGCGATTGGTTTTTAAAGCTCTTCTTTTCGATAATATCTAGAGAGGCGTTGGGCGGTGTCATGGTGATCTTGTTGAGTAGCTTTGGGCATGATTGATCCTAGAAAACAAATATTCTAATTAGGTAAAATTTGTCAAGATGGGTTTATGGTTTTGATTTGTATTAACAATGTTATTTTGAAAAATCTTTAATTACATAGAACCCTTTTATAATTAATTTTTGCAATACCTAATTTCTCCAATTGGAATTCAATTTAATCTTAATTGAAAAGTCTAAACCATAAACCATAGGAAGAAGATGATGATGAATAGAACATATGAGTGTAATTACTTAAAATGATGTTCAAGAATGAGATGCTTGAGGATATAAAGCTATATGGAGATGGAAGCAGAAGTTAGGTCGTTTTTGTGTTTGTGGGGAAAGGGAAAGTTGATTATTTTGGTTTTGAAAATCGTATATCTGATTTCTGTCACACGGTTTCCCCGGATCCCTTGTATTAGGGATCCGGCTTGTACAACTTGTGGGATCCGGCTACTGTGGACAGAAAAAGAAGTGTTTGGTGTTTATTTTTGTAATAAGTTATACAATAGTTTATAAAACAACACTTGTAGAATGGGGTTCCTATTTGAATAGACGCTTGGTCAAGGTGTTTTGATAGTCAGTTAGTTTATTAGATAAGTTAACCATCAAGAGTCTATTTTGTGAAGACGATGTGAGTTTGACGATCTTTTAGAGAATCAACGAGGAATACTATTCTTGATGATGAGTAGGTAAGGAAAGTAGTGAAGAGAGACTTTTTAGAGATTTGAAGTTAACATCCTAATTCGATTGCTCATATAGTTATATAAAACAATATTAAACACATACCATTAACATATTTATATAAGCGTACTATAGATAGATATTAACTAATTTGTGGGTAAGAAAACATACCTCAAACCTCTTGATATGGTTTTTAGAGACCCTATACCCGAGATACTTCACGAGCTTTTAAAGTAAGCCATTGTACTTGGTAGAAGTAGGTTGTGATTACTTTTGGATTCTTCCTTAAGAGTTGACTTCATTTTTCTTTAGATAGAAACGAAGACTTTGGAAGAGTCCTAGCAAGAAGATTTCTTAAAGAAGAATTGTTAGAATAATCTATCACTATCCAACAAAAAATATTTTAAAGGATTTTCTTCTTTGTAGTTTTCAATCATACGGATCGTATCAAGTTTTTAAAGTACAACATACTATAAGAAACTTGGTAGCAAAGCTCTGTACCAATTGTGGAGAACTAGAATACGGGGTTGAATAGTTTTGGATTAAAACTTCGTTTTAAACTATTTAGAACGACTTATGTCAATCTATTTAAATGTGTGTGTTGGATGTTGATAGATAAGCAGATAAATAAGTAAAGCAAAGATAAAGAGTAAGAAGCACAAAACCACAATGCGAGTATTTATAGTGGTTCAGCTACAAGGACACCTTTCTTGCCCTACTCCATTCCCCGAGTCACCTACTCGAGAGTTCGTAAACACTACACAACACAAACTCCTTGTGGCGGAGAAGGCTTCACAACGTCGCCTACTCTTTATCCGGTACAAGGCTAGACACCGAGTTCTTCCGAGGTAGAACCAAACCTATCACAACATCGCCTACACTTTATCCGATACAAGGCTAGATACCGAGTTCCATTATAAAGGAGGAACTACTACTCAACACTACACAACACCTATCCCAAGGAGACCCACTCCTTATTACAACATCAACAAGGATATCAATATCCTTTGACCCAAACTAATCTAGCTTGTATATCGATGCACCATATCGAATGTACACCACTAGGAACCTTTCACTAATGCCTTTGACACGACACCTAGGCACCCTTCACTAATGCCTTTAACACGAACTTTCGGCACCCTTCACTAATGCCTTTGTCACGGATCTTGGCACCTATCACTAATGCCTTCGACTTGACCCTTTAGACATATTTCACCTATGTCTTCAACACAACACTTCTAATGAGAGAGAAAGAACTATCAACAAGATAACATCGGTAGTCTTGATGATGGCGAAGCTTAGCAACCCATGGACTTGAGCTTGCTCGACTTCAAGGTGGTGATCTCTTCTTTAAGAGGAACCTAGAGAATCACACAAACACAAAACTACATAGAAAGATCCTTTGGATCCGAGGTTAGAGAGTTTACAACACTAAGAGAGAATGTGTGTGAAAGGGTGAGTTCTGATGAAGAAATGGCTCACTTGTTTATAGACAAAATTTCACTCGTTCCTCGGATCCCACGAATCTCTTACATGAGGGATCCATCGATTAAAAGCTGGGGATCCGTAGGACGCTCCTCCTAAATGGGTTATGGGTCATGGATCATGGATCATGGGTTATGGACTTTGGATCATGGGTATCCAATAGATACGCATCTAGTCAATGGGTCATGGGTTAGCTCCATGGGTTATGGATAATACCCATTATGACTTCATGCATGATGTCATGCAATGGGTCATGGGTTATGGATCATGCTCCATGGGTATGGGTCATGGACTTTGGGTTTTACCCACTACATTCAATGTATCTAGTTAATGGGTCAAGTACTTAGATTCTTACCCATTTAAAGTGAAGAAATGTGTATTTTGTGTGACTATTGATCATCCAATGGCCACATGAATTTTTTGTTTGTGTGGCATTTTGTAACATTTAGTCACACAAAGCATGTTTCTTTTGGGTATTTAGTCACATACAATTAAACATATAGTGGCCAAAAGTGTTAATAAGTGTGACCATATGCCATTTAAAGTGAAGAAATGTGTATTTTGTGTGACTATTGATCATCAAATGGCAACATGAATTTTGTTTTTGTGTGGCCTTTTGTAATATTTAGTCACACAAAGCATGTTTGCTTGGGTATTTAGTCATATACAATCAATCATAAAGTGGCTAAAAGTGTTAATAAGTGTGACCATATGGTGTTTAAAGTGAAGAAATGTGTATTTTGTTGTGACTATTGATCATCCAATGACCACATGAATTTTATGTTTGTGTGGCCTTTTGTAATATTTAGTCACACAAAGCATGTTTGTTTTATGTATTTAGTCACATACAATTAAGCATAAAGTGACCAAAAGTGTTAATAAGTGTGATCATATGTTGTTTAAAGTGAAGAAATGTGTATTTTGTGTGACTAGTGTTCATCAAATGGTCACATGAATTTTATGTTTGTGTGGCCTTTTGTAATATTTAGTCACACAAGCATGAATATTAATGATGACCGATTTCACATTTTGCTCTAAATAATAGCCACATGAATACTTCACGATGTGACTGTTATGAACATATTGGTCACATATAATCACCTTAAATGTGGTCATAAACATAATTTAGTCACACATTTGTGATATGCTATGGCTATTGTAAAGGCGTATAGTCACATGATCGTGCTAGAAGTAAATGTGACTATACAAATTATCTTTGCCAAGCTAACACAAAATAAACTTTAAAACACATATTAAGTTACGTGATCATAATCGGATTTTGCCTACACTTAAATAATGTGTGACAAAGCGTTTAGTGTGACCATATATGACATTTGGTCCTTTGTGTTAGTAGTAAATGTGACTATATACATTAGCTTTTGCAAGCTAACACAAACTAAACTTTAAACACACATATTAACTACGTGACCATATGTCTTTGGATTTTGGCTACACTTAACGAATGTGTGACAAAGCGTTTAGTGTGACCATATATGGCATTTGGTCACGGTGTTCAAGTGTGTGAGATATATTTGTCCTTTGTTTATATGTATATCGTGACTAATGCTTTAACCTTGCTTTTCATTTGTCATGCGTTTCAATTTCATATGTGGCTAAATAATTAGCAAAACATATCAGTCACCCTTAAAGAATGTGTGACAAAACTTGATTGTATGATTTAGACACACAAAAAATTACTTCATGTGACTAATGCATCAATGTTACTTGTATTTGTCACGTGTTCCAAATTCATATGTGGCTAAATGATCAGAAACAAAATTACCAGTTACCTTTAGCCACATAATGTTCGATTGTGTGGCAATACATTTCTAATGGTCACACAATCAAAATTTCCATGTGTGGCTAATTAGTAAATGTTGTCAATTTTCGTACCTTCAGCCACACAAATATGTGAATATATGGCCGTTCCATTTCGCTCATGTGTGACCAAATCCCATTTTTATGCCGGTGCTTGCAATGAAAAAGTTATACACTAAAGCATGCCCAACATCCATAACTTATCTTTGGGTATAACTATAATACATTATCATTATATTAAATCTGATTCTGATTAGTGGAGAGTTTGCACTGTTGTTCACAAAGGCAAGCTTATGTTGAAATTTGAGGAGCCTTAAATCATGGAGTTGCTTTTCCTTTAACCCTTTAATCATTCACTAGACTCTAACCTGAAGCCATGTTTCTTTTATATTTTATATTTTATTTATTTAAACTTTTAATCATTTCAAAATAATGACTTACTATGCACCCGAGTTTCAAATTGCCAGAAGCAATCATACTATTATCTTAACGTTATTCTAATATGGTATGATTTAATATAATTCTTTCTAAAAATTTAATGTCGTTTTCAAAAGATACAATTGTGCTCGGGAAAAAGGCAAAGAGATATCATGATTCATGACAAAGACTTGAAGATATATTTCCCTACTTAAATATACAAGTACTAGTTAAAGTTTTATCATTAAAGTTAGATAATAATGCAAGTAAAAAATTCAAACTGTCATTCTATAAAAAAATATTAAAGAAAAAACAATAATAAATTTCGTTTTAAATTGTATGTTTTTTTTTGTTGGTGGACAATTAATTTATGAAGATTGGATTAGTTGAATTTTGATTTGTTGTAAACATATTTGATGTTTTGATCAATATTTTAAGGCTGCTAAAAATGTTGCTTGTTCAACACATTTGACTCGTGCCAACAAGTGATCTATTTGCACTTGCATGCTTTGACTCATTGCACAATTCATTGTTTACATTTACTCTAGCGAGTTCATTAAAATCCATCATCCTAGAGAGTTCTGAGTAGGGTTGCGATCGAGTCGTGTTCGTGTTAACTTATCTGAGTTTGTATGTTGACGGGTTAATATAGCATTTACTAAACACGACTCGTTTATTAATCGTGTCAGCTGGCCTCAACTTCGGGCACTGCATGTGAGTGTAACTCATTTGTGACTGCTTTACCCATTTAAGTAAATAGGTCAAGCGGCTAATAAAGTTAGTGGTTTGTCGATTTAACTAGTTTAAATGCGAAAAATGATATAAGGATCTAAAATATGATAAGAATAACATCTGAATAACTGGCGACGATTTTACGAATTATAGCGTGATTTTCGTGATATATAGGTATAAATTATAATTCACTCATCTAAGTAAATAACAAAATACATTTAATCCACATCCAACATAAATTACTCAACCCAAACACGACCCGTTTATTAAGCAGGTTAGGCGGTTGACCTGTTTTCTACCCAAACCTCGCTTATCCTCAACCCAAACTGCTTAACTTATGCGCGTTTATCGTGACGTGTCGAAATCTGCACCCTACTACAAGGCGAGACTATACTATAAAAACCAAGGGTAAATATTAAACAGTAACAAGGTAGAATTAATTGAGGGTGCCAACCCTGAAAAAAGTTTTTTTTTTACCTTTGGACCCCAAGAGCTAAAGGCCCTCTTATTTTGTTTTATGTCAGAAAAGCTTTGTCTTTAACAAAAATTTCATTTCTAAAGGGTACGCGGTCTGTAAAATGTATAGGGATGTAACATAAAGTTAGAAAACATAATTTCGTTCGTACAACTATTAATGTCATAGTATCACAAGATGAAATGCATAACTTTTCTACGGCACAGTCATATATACAAGCTAGCAAGTTACTACCAAATACTACATAAATTGTGTATTTATAGCTGATTGATAATTTGCCTGCAACTTTCTGAGATAGGAGTTATAAGTTTATAACTGCGTTGATCTCCATACACACCAATACAAATTAAGTATGTAGGTTGGTTGTGTTTGATTTGCTCATAAATTGCATATATTACTTCATGGGTTGTGACTTCTCTCACTCCACTATCATCAAGTCAAAATACTACTTTAAAAAAATGCAAGTAAACCCAAGGACTTTGGTTAGTTGTATGCGAGTTCTTCATCAATCTAGTGGTTGTGGGTTGAAGCCTCATTAAGCGTTTAATGAGATCTGAGGTGGTATAGAGTGTGAAAAATTATTGTCGTTCAAAAAAAAAAAAAAAATTAACAAGACAAAAAAAAGGAGTTAAGAAATTTAACATCACTCTGTTTAAAACTGATATTAACCGAAGAAATTAACGAACAAATGCCGTAAACTGAGACTTGGACCATTAGAAATATTGGATCAGAACATTATATAAACCAAAACAAGAGCATGGTTTTAATAATGTCGGAACATTATAATAGGAAAGATTATAATATTGTTATTGGGTTACATAAAAAAACATAAAACTTGTACAAGACATCCAACAAGAAAAACAAAGTTGTGAACAAAAACAAGAAAAAGTACATGAACAAACCCTATTTATTTCTCCACCCAACTAGATAAATGAGAAAGCCAAGAAAGCAGAACCTAAATTATTCAAAACTCAATTCACAACATTGTCACACTCCCATTTCTAGGAGACAAATCATATTTTTAAGAGCAACACTTCATTAAAAAAAGATTCATAAAACCACTTCCAATGATGTACAGTATAATTTATCTTTTGTGTAAATGGGTTTACTTTAATTAAACTGGTTATGGCCCAATTTTGATACTTGAGTTATAGATGATCAAACTATTGTGTTGTTTGCTCTTTTTGAAACATCAAAACAATATGTTGTTACCTAAAATTTACAGGAATACTTGGAAGAAATTCACAACTATCATTCATTCTTACAAGTGTGTGATGATCCGGCGACAAAGAGAACAAACTAGCATCACATGAGTTCAAACAAGTTTTAGATAAAATTTTGTTTGAATTCAGCTCATGTTAAAACATCTTTACATGAATGGTAACAAGCTGACATAGTTGCTCATTAGTATATAGCATGTACAAGATTTTGAAACCGCTCATTCATTAAATGAATACAAAACAGCCAAAAATCGGCTTTTCTCTAATACCTTGAATTTACACAGCTTCTAAGACCTTTTTCTTGCATACAAAACTGATATCGATACACATGAACCTCATTGTTTGTGTCCATTACCAAACTATGCATATAGAATAGAAGTTCTAACGACAAAAGTTTAGGATGACCAATTGCTGACTTCTATCCTATGCATCAGTAAACCAAAAGTTCCATAGCGTTGAATCACTATTGAATGTATCAAAGACTCAAAAGCGCATCTATTATACAAAAAACACTTGTTTCCGATCAATTTGTACCTTTGAATCAATTAAAGGTGACTTCACCACCTTGATAAACTGCGGTTGCTCTCTACTTTTCTGCAGAAAAGAAAGAAAAAAGAATCAACATTAAATAGATTTGGGTTTTAGCGATGTCAGTTTATGTTGGTTAGATGATTAAAGATTGTAAGCACAAGGTAGTCATGGTTTCTGTCGGTTACATGATGAAGACAAGCACAAATGTTAATAGGTTAGTGTTGCTCGAACCTAAATACTTGTCAATATATAAACTAAAATGCAACATGCGTCATGTACGAACTAATGATTAAGCTCATCTTAAACGATGTTTTTATTTTATTAAAGAAAAATATAACCTGACTAAATACTTTCATATTATCTAAAAAGAAACCTCAAGATATGGAATATATTAGGGTGTTTCACATAGAAAATATGGCCCCCTAAAAATTGGAAATCCTATTTCCCTTATTAATGATTTAAACTTCTAGTTGCAGACCTCGCATGTTTGATGTTTCAGACCAGGAAATTAGAGAAAAAGACTAGAATATGAGGAAATTGAATGTTCTATTTAAAACATGCAGTTATCCCATATCACCTAGAAAAAGAAATTGTAGACATCCTAAGGAGCCTTACGAGCTGGTCAAACAACAGGTTCATCATTTGTCATGTCTTTTCACATGAAGTCATGACCCCTACCTTTATATGTCACAAAGTGGAAGTCATGACCCCTACCTTTCCCGCATGAATTTAGAAAATAGAAAGCATACTGAAAATGAGTTAAATAAAAGGGAAAAAAAATGTGTACCTCAATTAGTTGTACTATGATAAGAAGTTTCACTGAAATCCATATTGCAACAAACAAGAAGAAAAAAATAATATAGACCAGACGCCACTTTCAAGCTGCAATCCTTATTGGACCGAAATCGCCAATCTTTGAACTCTTATGCTACAAAAAAAAAATCAAGATTATACGTCAATAGGTGAACGGGTATCTAGAGACGATCACAAAAAGGTAAAATAACAAAGCTCAACCACTTTGCAATGGAGAGAAGTAGATCAAATTTACCTTGCTATTCATGTGCCTGTGAATGCCATTCAGGTCCTCATCTCCGTCATATTTCCTTTTCTGTAGCCATACAATTAATGATGTCACTTAAATACAAGCGAAAATTATGTTATATCGTTCACTAGGACAAAGGGGATAATATGTGATTAGTCAATATGCAACCAAAGGTACTATAGGCAATTGAAAATTTAACAAAAAGAACATAGAAACTAATTACCAGACCTCCTACTTACAATTGCAGAATACCAGGGCCTAAAAAGCTCCTATTTGGTTCTTTCTACTATAATCATGATTTAACCTAATAGTTTCACAATTATTCCATCGCATTTAGAATTGTCTAACTATAAACATAAGAATCATGATTTATAGGGGCATTTTCAGGCCTAAGGACCCCGTAGACGAGCTTTTATCAGGACAAATCAGCTTTAGGCTAAGCCAAGCTTTTCATAAAATATAAGGACCTTATTTGGATTTCACACTTAGCTGAACCTAGGAGCAGGTTTCTTTGGGCAGTGCCTAAAAACAGTCTCGAGCCCAGCACGTTTGTTCATTCAGGCCACAAAATTATACTTATGAAAAGAAAAATAGTGAAATATGGCAGTAGTATCTAACCTTTTCAAGGGGTTTGTTCAAGTATCCAGCACCTGAGACTTGATGATTGGTTTTATCATTCTTTTTATCCTTATCTTTATCTCGATCCTTATGATGATGTTTGTGCTTCTTATGCTCTTTATTTTTCTCCCTGTCTTTGTCCTTGTGTTTTTTATGCTTCTTTTCCTTGTCCTTCGTTTCACTTTTCGATCTTCCAGCTTGCGTAGGAACTCCCTTCTCTGACTACAATACAGAAAAAAATGTGTTACCTTAGTTACAATATTATAGGTTTTAGTAATACATAATACTCATTTGCGCATGAATAGCTAAGGAAAAAAAAAGTTAGGAACTGTATAATCAAATTCCTTACAGCTGGCAGCTCAACAGGCGCGGTTTCCCTCAAAGAAAAGGCCTCCCTGAGGATTTTAGGGTCAAACGGCTGTATACGTGTATTTGTCTCTCTTGAAAGAGACGTATTCTCAATAAGCTGATTCAACTGCATCCCTTCGCCTTTTCGAATTTCCATGTCTCCAACAACATTACGAAGGTAATGTGTATCTGAAATTGATGACGGAGGTGACTTCTTGCAGAAGAACTTATAGTGATGCAACAAGTTGTAGTGTTTTAACAGATCCACACCACCCGTAAGTTCCTTCGGACCTACATTATAAACAACACAAGTACATGGTTATCTGTGGAAATAGAAAGAAGATGCCTTTTTTTTTTCTGAACTAGTTAGCAATTATTTAAAAACTTCCATAGATTAAATTTAAGATGAGAAAGACTTTACAAAAAATCTTAGCAAGATCTGATACGATCAGGTATATGGCACGCTGTATCTAAGTATGTTGATTAGCTGGAAGAATCATTTCAAAAAGGGAAAGTGTGACTATTGGACTTGATACGAGTAGTATCTACGAGTAATATTTTTCATGCAACATCCAGAAACGAAGAAAGTATCACTTATGAATGAAGAGGCAGGCGATTTTATGAAAGAAGTTCTTAAAAAAGCATCTCAGACAACCTAGCAGTACTGGTCTTTTAATATCAATTCCAACTTCTTATAAACTTACTATCCATTTTCCGCCATCAAATCAATAATAAGCTTGAGATAGCCCCCACGTTTATTCATAAATATCAAATTTCCCCTATTCGACAATATATTTTACGAGATATACATGATGAGTTTATTAGATTAATATTCCTAATGTGGTCCAACTAAAACGGATAGGCTTTCGAAAACCACAAGACGGGAGCATCACATAATTATAGGGAACGAAAAAAAGGAGTGTCACACATAAGCTACCAAACACAGGGCCTTAAATATATACACGACACGCTACACTGAAAAAATTACAAAAACTTCAAGCAAAAGCTTACTAAACAAAGTGCGAAAAATGCAAGTTACCTTTTCCGAACTTCTTGCTTTCGGGATCCATCACTCAGTATCTTATACACACGGATATAGCATAATCACCTGAAATATAATAGTAAGAATCATACCCGTTAACGACCATAACATACCACTAGCACTACCACAACTTCCTAAAAGCATCACACAATCATTACTTTAACTATCCAAGTATACGTAAAATCATAAAAACAGATCAGCTTACCACGTGCTTCGGATTAGTAGTTTAAAAATATGCTCGTTTAAGCGTTTAAATTTTTATAACTACAACTGGAAAGAAGAGAAGAAGAAAGAAAACCACAGAAGTACTTGAACTAATGCCACATCGAAGTACTGATCGCACGTTTATTATAACAAAGTGAAATGCAATATAATGTGACCCCAAGAAAATAAATAGGCGCGTAAATATAATGAGAGCCTAAGAAGATAAACTCATAATCATTTTCAACTCAAAATTAGCTTTCTCGCGTCACAGTTTCACATCTTCATCATCAACAGCTATTAAAAAATTATTACTTTTATCAAGTTCAACAAGTATTTCTTTAATAAGCAAGAACATATGAGTATCTATTGTTTATGAACACATTATATCCCCACCAAAGTATCTCTAACCATATAATACAGTTGACGCACATTACTAACCAATACTATAACATCAACATAATACACTTAGCATAACTTACAAAAGGGACATATTTTTTAAGTTTAAGCCCTACCATAATCACCTACAAGGCTACAACTTCCATAAAAAGGCCACACAATCATTACTTTAATCAATAGAAAATTCCTAGGACACGCGAGAACAGATAAGCATATCGCAGACTTCTGGTTTAACAGTTAAAAAAGTATACCAACTTGAGTCTAGTACATAAAAACCATAATTTCTATAACTACAACCAAAAAGAACAGTAAGAAGCTTGAAGTAAGAAAAAAGTATATTGAACGATATGTTTGATGAGGCTAGCCGTACCATTTAGCAGTAGCGGCTGTCAGCTATAGCAAAACGCTTCTTCAAGTACATTCGAAAAGCATCGTTTAAAAAAAACAAACACTAAACGAGAAATAAAAAAAACCGTTAATCCACACAACTAACAAAACAACAACACGTAACATAACGTACTCAAAATCCACACTTTCAAACCCTAATATCCTCATAACAGCACGTAATTCAACAAAATTCAACACATTATTCAATTCAAACTAAATACATATAACCCTAACATTTTCACACAAATAAATAAATAAACACCTTTTATAATCAAACTCATCAAATTAATCAATAAACATCACCAAATTGTTACAATGTGAATCAAATAAGTATACCTGATGCGAAATTGATCGGTTTTTAGACTAATTACGGTTTCAATTAAGCAAAATTGAGTGGTTAATGGTTGAATTTGGTAATTGTCGAAATTTTAGGGTTTTTGGATTTTTTTTGTTTTTTGGACCAATTTTGAAACGGAAATAAACCCTAAAAAACGGTATTGGGGGTAGAGGGGTTGGGTTATTTATATAGGGAGGTGGGGTCCAGAGATTTTTATATGGTTGAAAGTGTTTTTGTGTGAGACTTTTGACTATTTTTATCAACAAGTCGTTATAACTCAATCTCTTAATAAAATATTATTTTTTTTTCCTCTACCTATACAATCAATACATACAATCAATCTATATTTTTCAACCATTTATCAACGGCCGTACCAAAATATTAAAAATTAAAAAAAAAAAAAGGAAAACAAACAAAAACTAGCCAATGAAACAATGTTTTGTCGGATTGTGGGTTGGGATCCTGATTCGCAGTAGTATGGTTCAGCAAGATTGTATACAAAATTAAAAAGTATTATTTTGTATGTATTTTTAGTGGGTTGGGTTGGCAACCTTGCCAATAAACATAGTCTTATGAGTTACGACCCAGGATTCATGGATAAAAAGCCCATTTATGGGCACATTTCGGGTGTGGTACTTTTATGTTTTTTGTCTTTAAATGTCATAATTAATTATTTTTTGAACGAGAACTAGTACTTAGGCTGATGTTAATGGTAAAGTTGTCTTTCAACTAATTGAGTAGATGATTGTGTGTTCTCCCCATTAGCTTAACCGAAGGCAACCGATCACACATTCAACTTTTTCATTTTTCGGTTTGCTACCCAACCGAAATTTTCAATTGTTTTGTGTGTGTAGGTTTATTCTATTTTTATTTTTATTTTTTTATTATGGTTGCAGTCAACTTATTAGCAAATTGTGGTTATGTGTGGTCTTAGAAAGAAAAAGCTGATATGGCGCAGGGGTGACCAAAATATTATGGTTAACATTGGCATTGGCCTAATGGTTACCTTATAGGTGAACTTATGACCTTGTCATCTCAGCGTCATCTTAGTTTCTCTTTTTAAGAACAAACACATAACTAAATGTTCGTAATTAGGCGATCCGGTCATAACAAAAAACATGACCCACAAAAATTAATTAAAAAACTCACACAAAAACCTTTGCATTTTCAAAGGTCACTCGGCCGATCGAATCAAGCAAAAAGAAAGGTGGACACGTTTGCAAAGGTCGTTGTAGGGGGGGGGGGGGTCGAGTCTCTTTAGCTAGACCGGCCCTTGGTTGGGTCACCATTACGACTAGCCTAAGTGTTTCACATGATAAATATGTCTCATATGTTTTAAGCCGGATTTGAACAAGCAATAATCTATTTAGAAAGCTTCTCACATACCACGCGAACCCTCTATTTGGTAATGTGATACTTAATTATATGTTTGGTATGTTTAGATAGATGTGTTTTTCTAATCTGTAGTATATATGTCGATAATAGGTTCCGGTCAAACATGCATTTTCATTAATTGGATAAATGGATTGGGTTGAGTTATGTATTACACTATATGGTTTGGATGGCGGCCTCATAAAGTTTGCGGCTAAATTTTGAACTTCCTTTTAAAGGTATTCATTATCTACTAGGTTGCTCTTTGGGTTTAATCGGTTTGGAACAATTGAGTAAAAATTTGATTACAAAAAGATGTAAGACTGAATTACTTTCATAAATAAATGATCATTCAAGTGACAATATAATACATGATAATTACCAAACAGGCTAAAACCAATACAAACAAAGCCTCTTAATATAATAACAAGCTAACAGCCTAGTTGAAGTGGGATAAGGACAAACGCTTAAATTGACGCGCAACTCGTCAAATAACACATATGCAAACTCTTGATGAAGATATTCGGCATATTGTTAGGGTCGTCCTTGAATTTTCGAAAATTTTGAGGACGCTGACTGAAATTACATAATAAAACCTTTCGAGAAGGAATGTTGTATATAAAGTGTCACCGTTTACAAGATATAATGCAATTAGTTATTTAAACGTTTAATATGTTACATGTTTAAGAGATTTCCCCACCTAAATCTTTTTTCTTGAAAATATGTGTCTGCATGTCGTATAATTGTTAATCTGACAATTTTGGGCTTTAAAATTTTTAGCCGCGAATGATCATTCGCATTCTTGTGCCAAGACGGCCCTGCATATTGATAGCACGAAAGGACATCCAAAATGACCTGCAACAACCTGGTCTCGAACAAAGTGAATGTATATCTATATATGCTTCGTACGTTAATGGTGCACGTGATTAAAGGAAACACTAACATTGTCACATCATACAAATGTAGCAGTAACATCGGGGAATAAAACCCATGCAGAAAATTTCGCAACCAATAAGTCTCTGCAACCCCACAATACTCTACAAGTACTAAACTATCAATTGTTAGATTATTACAATCTTAAATACAAAAATACGCTTAACATTGTCAATCTAGTTTATTCTAAACTATCAATTGGTAGCCACTTGACTCACAAGAGGTCAAAGGGTTCCAACATCGTTAGGTACACATTTGGGGGTGCCAATGGACGGGTCGTTAACATTCATGGTGATACCTCGGTTAGGTCGCGTACATCTTTGTAAATAACAACTCGACCTCCCGGAAAACCTCAATAGGGAAAACCTCATCCGTTTAGATCCAGAACTAGAAGTCTTCATGGTTGGATCGAATATAAAAAGAATGGTCGAAACAAAACAACTTGGCCTGTTTGGCTAGGTTAGTATTCGATGATTCGTCCAACTAGCTTGAAAGATCAAACCAAGTTTGTCGTTCACTATATAGTTTGTATCATCAACTTAGTTATTTCGGTTGAACTTGATACATTTATAGCTGGAATATTGTGTTAGACCCTTTTAAGTTATAGGTGCATGTGTATGGTAAATTCAGTAAGAACAAGTGATATCATATGAAAGAACACAAATTTACAACTCAAGGGAAGTTCACGATGTTCTTGACTGCTCGTGGAGCCTGGGTACACCCACAATACTTTCCATCACAGGCACTAGCATCAAAACGCAATTGTAAGCAATCTCATTGTCATAATTTTTATGTCAAAAGTATTTATGGGGACTTGAAACTTCATAACCAGATAATGTAGCGAGGGCGGTATTGGAGTAATCTTACAACTTCTTATAGTACCAATGGTTCCCCATATCTGATCTCCTATTGACCAGAAGCAGTAAGAAATCCATAAACAATCATACGGAGTACGGAACTGTTATTTGTAACAAAAAACTTCAATATTTTTATGCACATCAGCACACGTATGTATATTTGCCTATTCATTCTAATGTTGTTATCTCAACTCAAGATAGTGAGGGGGTGTTTGGTTGTTAAAGGGAATCACTATGGTAATAGAAGTGTGAGTGGGTTTTGAAACTCACAATGCTTGATGGGTTTAGAAGATAGCATGTTTGTGGTTTTGATACTCATTTTTTAGTATTAACCCACTAACCAAACATTATGTAATTGCGAATGAAAGTCGTTCCCTTACTTCAAACCCTTAAACCAAACGCTCCCTCTAAAGGAAATGGAGTTGCTGTTAAGTCTATGGTTGTTGGCATCACAAAAAACATAGGTTTTCTGTTCGAGAGCCATGGTTGACAGCCTCAGCTACATAAACATTTATCCAAAACCTTAAGCACAAAAGAAAGGAACGGCAATTCAAAATGATTATACACGAACCAAATTAGAAGTGGATGGATAAAAGACAAATATTGCCATAGGTCAGAGACCATAAATTTGCGATAAATGAAGCTGCAATAGATGTCATATAAGTGAATATGACGTGTGCGGTGTGCCCCATCAGTGATCACCTGATGTTATTCAGCTTTCGTAAGCGATCACCATGTAGCACCTGTTAAACCGTACCCATTTGGTTATTTGGCCATTTTTTGTGAATATAATATAATGATCAATGATGATAATGGAATAAGACCTGTATAACAAATTCACAATTGACATCATCAAACCCACAATCGTTCATCTGTGGTGTTATGCGTCTTTCTGTAATTGCCACTGACGATAAACAAATCCTTATCTTCGATTATAATTGGCTACTCATATCTCATAAACTCAAAACTGAAATATGTAAATCTTACTCACACATACAGAGAGACTGATATGAGAAACGTTAAATTGGATTTAAATCAGATTCATAATTGTATCTCCAAACCAAATTGTTCACTTCTTTTTGCAACAACAGATGGAAGTAAAAATAATGAGTAACTGCTGATTGTATGAAGTTACATTTATCTGTTTATATAGGATATAAACGAATCCATCTCTAAACGGCTTTCTCCACCTTCCATCATCGATTTCTTGATGTTATCACCTAACTTGGCTGCTGATTTTCGCATCTCCTCACCTTCCTTCGAACCCATAAGCTTTATAACAGCCTCTTTCACCACCACATCCCTCACCAACTCGTCCCTATGTTCCCATTCCTTCACCACCACACCAATTCCAAGAACTTCTGTGATCAAAACCGCATTTCTTGGCTGATCAGAGTGCATTGGCCATGTGGCAATTGGCACTCCCATCGATATACTCTCCATACACGAATTCCATCCACAATGACTCATAAACCCACCCGTCGCAAAATGACCCAAAATCTCCAATTGTGGAGCCCATCCTCGCTCAACCAATCCTCTTCCTTTCACTCTCTCTTCATACCCGTCAGGCAACTCAGCCAACCCATCCTCAAATCCAACCACATCACCTACATCCGCAGCTCGAACCACCCAAATAAAACTTTTTTCACTTCTCTCTAACCCAATAGCCAACTCCCTAATTTGATCTTTACTAAAGGTTGTCGTCGTTCCAAAAGACACATAAATAACCGAATTTATCGGTTGCTTGTCAAGCCATTGCAAGCATCTGTGGCGGTTTTTCAAAACCGTCACATCACTTTCAGTCTGGACCTGATTAAAAGGTCCAATAGCCCATATCTTCTTCTTACCAGAAATCTCTTCCTTCTCTAAATACTCTATGTATTCTCCCTCAATAACTCTCGACGAATCTAATAAATCCCCAACAACGTTATTCATATGCGGAAATTGTAACCTTGCAAACGCCTTAAACTCAGGAGTAACAATCCCATCTTGAGAAGGGAGTTTCTTATATACCGCCTCATCAACCTCAAACGGTCTCCCTAACTTCTCCCAGAAATCCCAATAGTAATAAAAAGCGGACAATGGACGAAAGTTATAAGTCTCAACATTTGCTATCACTACAACATCTTGCACAACATACGACATGAGCGTGTCATGTATGACAACTACTCTAGCAGCTTTTTTCGATAAAGAAAGGACTAGTTCAGCAACAGGTTGGCGCAGATGAAGCGTGGATTCAAATGAGGATTGGAGATGTGATGGAAATGCGATGGATGGGTCTGGTGGAGGGGACGTGAAAGGTGGAGTTGAGAACTCATGGAAGATGATGTGATTAGTGGCAAGTGAATGGACACGAGTCCGGGCTTGATGGAGTATGGTCGCTGTGCAGATGAAGTGGACAGGGATGTTGTGGGCGGATACGAGGTTGGAGAGATGTATGAGTTGGTTAAGATGGCCGTGTGCTACGAAGGGTACCATCACTACTACTACTCCGTTGCGATGGTCCATATTTTTTGATCGGCTTTACATATGGATGAATTGATTCTGTTTTGAATGTTCTTTGCTTTTGGAATTTAAAATCATGTGAATGTTTTGTCTGGGCCTTTATGCATTATTACAGAATCTTTTAGTTATTAATAATTATTGACTGCAATATTCTCCCATAAATTACAAAATTTCCCTTAATCTTATGTTAAACTTCCAAAGGAATATGTTTCAGAATCTTCAGAACTTATGGTGATGATGATTTTCAGAACTGTTAGACCGACAGAGGCTCGTTTCTTTTTCTTCTAACCCGTTCGACCCATTTGAGAAGTCCCGTATAACCAAAAATTTAGAGTTTATCACTTAATCATTTTGACCCGTTAGAGTAAAATATAAACTTAAGTGTTGAAATTGCCTAAAAGTTACCATGAATTGCCTAACAATCGCAACACATAAGTACTATAAGTGAGTATTAATATCATACATGAAAACAGATATTTGTATTGATTGAAATATAAATTCATATCTGTACCATACACATGACTTTGCAAGTAACAAAATGAGCCTTTATCTATTAATTAGATAAAATAACTGACAAAAGGGTATAAGTGTATAACATTATAGAATAATGATGTATTCCACTCGAGTATGCTAAACAAAGACCAGTGTTTTCATTTCATAAAGCTATTGCCGATATTCTCAAATCTCACCACTAGCTACACACGTGATACAAGACGTAAACATCAAATTTTGAAGTTTTTGCTAAATATCGATTGCCTTTCTATAAGAAAAAAAATTACAGGTACTTAAACTATATCTGGACTTGCAGTCAACCTCACAATTACATCATTTGGTACCTACCACCTTATTGATGGGTTGCACATGACACTTGATTCTAAAATACTACTACTACCCATATGATTCTGTATCCAAAATGGTTTTTATGCATGTTTTTAGTCCAAGTTACTTTTCTCATTGATGCAATTTAACAAAGATTTATGTCATCCGGCGAGACTTTTTGGGTCCTATACAAGTGTATATGCTTTTATACACTCAAAATTTACTTAGGCTACTTTTTGGTTCACGATTTTTGTGTATGTTTGTTGAGGCCTTGCTTCTACCGACTTACGAAATCAGGAACTATTAATCTGATATAATACATTTTAACATTGCATATATAAGGGTCCTTTCCAGTTCTAGCTACCAGGAGCTTTTGGGTGCTGCGAGGAGGTTGTTGCTAAGCACAGGGTAACAATATTTCACATTGCTCCTCTTACATTAGTGTCATCTCCTATGTGTGATAGACTGATGGCAAAGAAGCAAACGTCTCATTGACCCTGTATTTTTGTGATGTGTTACTTTGCAACCCGAATCTATTTGAGATGTTAATTCATAAATGCATAAAAAAGAGTCATCGGTTAATTGCAGAACCACATCTTAGCTACTTACTCCCAAATTGAAGAGCGAACTTAACCTTCCTCATTGAATCCATGAACACAAATCTATCTCCAATTGACATATTAAAAGTCATATCTATATACATCACATCAAATTTTAACGGAATTTGTGTTCTCAAAAAGTATTGACTAAACATTTGTATATTATGGGGCCACGTTGAAGATTATTAACAAAAAGTTAGAAATATATATATCTTCGAGCACGGTGTAACTCAACCCTAAGCTAGTGTTTCATTGTTTACGACTGAGTCATAACTGTGTCGAAGACATAATACTAACCTAAACTCAAATAATCGGTGTACACCATAGTATATACGGTAGCAACAATTTGTTTCTTTAACCTATGTGGGATTGATTTCAAATTGGTTTTCACAAAATATATTTATTATAAGATTGCACCTCTTCTAAACGTTGTATTTCACCTCGCCTAGTTGTCAATTCATTCATTATCTAAACAAAGAGAAGATACTGCTAGGTAAGTTACGGTTACTTGTATCATCGAGTTTTGGGTTTCTAGCTTAGTCAACCCATGTAGTTTGGCACCTACCACCTTATTGATGGGTTGCACATGGCAGTATGGCATTTGATTGTGTGATACGTAACTTCCACATATTATGGGAGCTACATATAATTTTGCACTATATTTTAAAATCAATTACCACAACAAACACTTTCAAAAGAGTTTACTAAAGTCAACAGTTTAGGTGAGCAAATCATTTAAGCGAGCAACAATTTGTTCTCCAATTCATTTCACCACATATCATTCTTTAAAACAAAATACTGAGAGAAGCGATGTTTTGTTCTCCTCCCATCGCTTCTCTCAGCGCCATTCTGAGAAAAACATAGAGAAGCAAATGTTTGCTCGCCCATGTTTGCTCGCCATTTCTGAAGACAAAGAAAACGTGGAGAAGCAATCTTTGCTTCGCCAGTGTAGATTTTGGTAAAAGGGTTTAAGTGATTCATTTTGGTAAAAGTGGAGGTAAAGTGTTTATTTTTTATTTTAAAAAAAAAACTCTATATTTTACTTTGAGAAAAAAAAAATTAATTAGTAAAAAAAAGAAATATAGGCAATTTCTAGTGAAAAGAAGTAAATTTTTAAAACAAATGAGTGTGACTGACTGACTGCGCGACTTTATTAAATTATTGTCACATGTCATTTTTTAAATAATAAAGTACAAGTGACGGTTGAGTAATGTAAGCTACTCGTAAATTTTGAAAGCTGATTAGTAACTTTTAGAAATTTGAGAGCTGCACACGAGCTTATCCTCTAATCTAGGGCTGAGCAACGGGTTAAACGTGAACCGAACCGAAAAACGAGCCAAAGTTAACCTAGCGAAACTGAACCGGCCCGATAGTTTAGGTGTATTTTTCTTGGTTTTGACCCGAACCGAAACGAGTAAACCGAAAACCATAATTATATGAAACCAAAAATCGAATCGAATAATGTCGGCTCGGTCCGGTTCGGCTCAGTTTTTCAGTTCAGTTCGGTTTCAGTTGATTTTGCTCAACCCTACTTTAATTATTGTGTTGTAACTTTTTACCCTGAAAAGATCAGTTAATTTGTCTGTGGTTTAGATCATGAGAGAGTTACAATGGTAATCACGAGCGACCACGGACATGAGAAACATTATTATCAGCTCATCAGAACAGTTGTGTATCATCAAAAGTAAAATTTCGACCGTGTCAAATTTGTTCAGTGTAAGACTAGTCATAATGGTAACCCTATGGGTGACCAAATGAACCGGTTTTTGTAAAACAAAATGCATTATCAAATACCCGTAATAAACCGACCCCAATAAAAAAAACATAACCAACAAAAATTAAGTAAAAACACACACTGATAACATCAAATAGTCCTGAATATTAAGTGTCAATTTCTCCCGATAATGCTCGTTATTTATATCATTTATATGGATTTACGCTTGTTTTCCATTGTTTTCCACTTTCAGGTAAATTACGAGCATTGGAGCTAAAGAGACGCGAAATGGAAACATAACTAAAGATTTATCACGATGCTATTTTGAAGAAGTTACGGCGTAACTCCTCTCTCATTCTGCGTAACTATTGCGTGACCCGAATACCAACTTATCGAGAGGTTCTGGCGTAACTCTTCCCAAAGGTTGACGTAACTCCATTAGGTCAAATGAGGTTCCACGCCGCTTGTTCACTACGCCAGTAACTATTGCATCACTTACGGCGTAACCGAGTTTATTGAAGACTACGACGTAACCACTAATAAGGTTCTGCCGTAACTAGCGTATCTAGTGCATTTACGAAGAAATAGAAGGTTACGGCGTAACTCCTATATTGGTTACGTCGTAACCCGGATCGCCTATAAATACCCATGAATTCCGAAGATTTTTAATCATCCCATTCCACACAACACACTACGAGCGTGGGAAAAGGTCAAGGCGGTCTAGGGAGCATACTGAGTCAGTTTCAAGGAGAAGTCACTCCATTACGATAAGCATTAGCGTTTTATATTTCTTTTACTTTCAATTCATGTATTTGTACCTTTGAATATTGAATTGATTTGCATGATTAATATGAGCTAAGCACCCTTTGGTGCTAGCGAGTTATGATTCCTTAATTGTTTTGTTTGCGTTCTGTTACTTCCGTACAATTATTTCTAAGTGTATGCATGCATAGTTCATTGTTAGTCACCCTTGGTTCGGTAGTTGTGAATGGCGGTGAGGCCAATTGCCTAGAGATATGACCAACCGACCTTAGGTGAGCGGACCGAGATGGGAAGGGTAAGATATGACCAATGACGCGACCCTTTCTACTTGTGCGATTGACCAACGATCACCTATCGTTTGGATGAACTTAAGAATTGGGGTGTAGTGTCTAAGTTCCTAACACCGGGCACTCACTATTATGAATCTAGCATGTAGCGGTACTTAATGACTTGGCTTAGGGGACCGGGAACAACATGACTTATAACGATGCGCTGATTTCTCTGTGGTGGCATCTTTCTTGATAGGTTAGGCGAATTGACCAAATGTTGTCCTCTCGAATTTGACCCCACACAAGTAATTGGAAGTAGGTAGACGTAGACATAACTAGCTAGGAGGATTGACTAGGTTAGCACCACTATTCCTCTATTGATTTCTCTTTATCCATTTATACGCTTTTATTTTATTACTGCATTAGTAGTTTAATTAATTAAATCCTATCGAAACAATTATTATTCTCGTGACACTAGACTTAGTAATAATCCAACACACATAGCTCTTGGGACGACCTCGGCTTTACCATGTAGTGGCCGGGTACACTTTGCCTGCTTAGTGCACTAGGGTAGACCATAGGTATAACGAGACACTATAAATATTAAGACACAGTCAAGAAACCTGCGTCAAGTTTTTGGCGCCGTGACGGGGGAGCTATTTTAGGATTTCATATTAAGTCTGCATTTTAATTTTCTTTCGATAATGTCGGGATACAAGACTCATGACTCGAGGCCTTTTACAGCACCCCCATTCGATGACCGGAGAAGAAATTTGAAGAAGGAAAATCTATTCTCGGTTCCTATTCACAACATCTTCTCATTTCTGAATCGCACCGATCGGGACGAAATCGGAGGTCATCAATAAAAATAATATCGATGACTTAACTATGGAGCGATATTAGGCGACCGAATGAGAACGCCAACGAAGCTTCACTCAAGACTCTCACATCGAAAATTCCTATTCCGGATCATATTATTCGAGAGTTGCATGAACTTTAGTTTTCGAAGCGAAGATGAGGGCGCCGAATCACGTGAAGAAGTTCTTCACTTGTCTTCTCTTTCAACATCGAGGTACTCGATCTATTCGATCACCGCAAGGATTTTTCCTATGACTCTTTTTGGGACGGTGAAAGATGGTATAACAAACTCCTCACGATTGTAAAGGAAAGTGGGGTAAACTTAGAAAAGAATTCGTCATGCAATTTTTCCCTCCTTAAAAAATGGCCAAGCTTCTTGGTAAAATTTATCAATTCGTTCAGATTGGAGAAGAAACGCTTTACCAAGCATGGGAAAGATTTAACGAGCTTCTCTATCGATGTCCTTCCCATGATTTAAACAAACATCAGATCGTATACGTCTTTTATCGTGGGATTAATGCTCAAACATGAGAACTTCTCGATTCACCAAGACCTATTCCTAGCATGACTCCTGATCAAGCCCTGGAATGTATTCAGCGAATTTCTGAACATTGCTACAAGTGGCACATGGATACAGGGTACTGACCAAGAGACAATTTTGATCACAAGGTAATGAACACGATAACAAAGCAAGAATACAATTACGGGGAAATTTTCGAAAAACGAATGGTAGAAAGAGAAGTTGAAGCATGAAAAGTTGAAAAGGTTAAGAGCGTATTTGGGACCAAAACCGGGAGCGATCTTGAAAGAAAAATTCTCGACCACATCAGGGAATCAAGAGAACGGGATGATAGGATTGAAAAATTGATGAGGACATTCGTGGATAATACAATCTCTTCTCTCATAATGCACGATGATAGGATTAAAAGATTGGAAAAGAGTGTTAGTTCATGTTCGGAAGCTATCTCTGATTATTTAGCAGCCAAGGAAGAGGAAGTTGTCCACGCTGTTGAAACTATCCTCGAAGAACCTTTGACCTTTTCGGAAAAAGTTAAGCGACGAATCAGCATGGAGAGACAATCACTTCTGGACCAAACTTTGCTGGTAAACCCTCCTAAAAATGATTCTGTTAATACTAATCGTCATGATATTGCGCAGGAATTAAGTTATGATGAGACTATTCACCTCAACGAAAGATGCTCAGCGGTTTTGAGGAACGAGCTACCGCAAAAGGAAAAAGATCCGGGATGCTTTACTCTCCGCACTATATCGGGAGTCTTAACATGTGTAATGCCCTAGCGGATCTTGGAGCTAGTATTAGCATAATGCCTCGTTCGATGTTTTTGCGTGTGGGAATTGGTAACTTAAAGCCGGCCAAATGAAAATTGAAATGGTGATCGATCTATGCAATCGCCATTAGAATCGTTGAGAATGTGTTGGTGAAGATTAAGAAATTCCTTTTCGAAGAGATTTTGTGATTCTCGACATTCCGGAAGACAACAGGATACCGGTCATTTTGGGAAGACCTATGCTTGCCACTTCTTTCGCACTAAGGTGGATGTCTTTCTTGGGAAAATTGACTCTTGAAGCTAATGGAGAAATTGCCACTTCGGACCTAATGAAAATTTTTCTACCGGAGAAGGTATGTGCAATTGACCCGTAGGCAATTTTGTGAAGCTTTAGAAAAATTTCTTAGCGACCCCGGATCTGGAGAGGTTGACTCGGGAAAGATTTTGATGTTTTAGTGAATTTTGAGGAAGTGGATAACTTAGGATTAAGTCTTGAAGACCTCTCAGTGATGTCGAGATGACCCATTGGCAAGATAACTCTGTTAAGACTTTTTCGCACCAATTCAACCTAAATTTCATGAGGTAGGAACCCGCGTACATCACGAAACCCTATTATCTTAAAATCTCATGCAAAATCGGGTTCATCGACTTCCACCCATTTATTGACACGACTTCCCGGTCAATATCATGTCGAGGGCATACTACAACCAAGTTATGAAGAAAGAATTAGAATACAAGGAAATAATTTTCTTGGGTTTGCAACTAACATCCATGTCTTTGTTAGGACCCATTCATTCTTGGTGGACTTTATGGTTCTAGACACGCGTAAGTGAATTTGTGGAGGATGGACTTACGGGGTAATTTTAGGAAGGCCTTTTCGTGAAATGTCGGGTTTAGATAAAAATGAAAAGAAGGATTAGTATGGTTGAAGATTAACGATGACAAGACTATTTTCAAAATGCCGAAACGATCAAGAACTTTAGAACCTGGACCAAAAGCGGTTAAGCCAAGATCGACCTTTACTCAATATCGATGAGGAAGACAAAGAAAAAGGCATTGATCACCCCACTAGAAAATTAAAAGTTTCTACTTAATTTGTTTAGAATTGGGAAATGACTACAAAGGGATGAGAATTTGGTAAGTTGGATCCAACAGGAAGCGCCATGTCCATGAAATAACCAAAAAGCACTGGTAGCCCGTGGCTCTGAGTCTAACTTAAAGACTCGTTAATAAAGAAAAGTTCTCTTCAGGAGACAACGCGAATTATCCCTTTCTTTTGTTTTTATTTCCTTTACATTGGGTTTTATGTTTTCTAACTATTTTGCAGAAACCGAGAACTAATTGATCTTTGCGATTCTTGATCACGAACAAAGTTACTACAGTAACTCATCTTGGTGATTACGCCGTAACCAACATTTTAGCAAAGACATAATTCTTGAAGCATTACCAATTACGGTAATACCATCTCGGTGGTTCGCCGTAGCTACTCGCTTCTGACTCATACGGGTTTTGCGGTTATGGCGTAACTCCTCATAGGAGTTACGACGTAACTTCTCTCGATTTAATTCTTTCATTTTAAAACACATTAACCTTGTATTAGTTTTAAATAAACTTTGTGGGGTGTTTCAGTAAACCCTCGCGAGACTTCACTCGTCCACTTGGGGCACCAAGTGGTATAAAAGGCTTGTTGCATAGGCTAAATGCAATCGTGATTCCTACGAAAGTGAGTTAGGGTTGTTTTTCGTTTTTCATTTTTTCTTTTTAGAATTATGCTTGTCGGTGTTGTGATTTCAGGGATTGAAGTTTGTTCATGACGCTTAAACGAAGGCACGGTTCTTTTTCGTGGGCCTTCTTCTTTATTAAGCAAATTTTAGGGAAGTTGTTGCTCTAATTCTACCTTTCTCTTCACCTTTATTTTAATGCCTAGTATAAAAGGGACTTTGAACTTTATTTCGCCCTTATTTTTCTAGTTTATTTTGGAAAATTATGTCATTTTTAAAATTTTGACATGTTTTTCCTAACCTAACTAGATTAGACCTTAGCCGAGCACATACAACCCTTGACATTACATGGTGAGATTAGCCTTAACCCTTTCCAATATTTTACCCCAAATCCACTTAAATTATGAGTGTCTTGGGTAGCTTGTAAACTTTAGAACTTGGCCTTTGCATCATTTCGAGTCCATAGATGAGGTATGTTGAGTTAGCTCGATGTATTTGGACTTTTCGGTTTTAGAAGGCAATATTATGGGATTATCACCCAAACAACCTACCATTGTGAGTCTATCGATTAATCACTTTCGACTTTTCGACCCCATATGAAACCCTTTTGTTGCACTCACTTTAGTGCAAGATACCCTAGATACACCCTTCCGAGCCATTCCTTTCATTTTGTCAACCCTATATATTGTTTCGTTACACCTATACACCTTAGCCTACCATGTAGTCTTTATTTGTGATTGAGAAGTCATAATTTGCCTAAGTTCAAGGTTCGAGTGGAAAGGTTTGGAAATTACGCTTTCATCGACAACATTTATGAAGATCATTGAAGACCCCCCGAATTCCCATTGTTCATCTCAAGTGGGGGGATGTTATGTTATTATGTTATGTTGAAAAAAAAAGTTGATTGAGTTATGATATTGTAAAGTGCAATGTTATAAGCACTGTAGTATGAGCTTTATTGATTAGTATCGAGGAGGCCACCTCGGTCACATTTGAAGATTGGAGTTGGTAGTTATGCCAACAGAAGAAGAAAAGGTAGTGTGCCCATCACGACGTCCTCTAATGACACATCTACCTTGCATTTCATGATCCGGTTTCTAGACTTCTAAGCTTGAACTTTGGGCGGATGATGTGTGGTGATGACTTGGTTATAGATTTAGACTACACCTTGTTTTTCATTTTACACCAATTATATATCCCATGTCTTATCCTACCCTTTAGTCATGAAGCGTGTCTAGGTGATGCAATGAGCAATCTTTGGTGTCTTGGCCATGGATTTGGTCATGTATCATTGATTTTGTCCACTTCACCGTGACATGTTAGTAATGACGAGTCACCCTTAACCTTTGTCGTGTCTACCCATATTGCCTTGAGAATTGTTTAGCCATTAACTCTAGTGGTGGAGATTTGTGTAACCGCCAAGCTTATGATAGAATACATGCTATGGTCATGCGATTGAGTGATCACCCGAAATTGACACTTAGAATAGTTGAGAGATTTAAGTGTTTGTTCCCTTTCGTGAGGTGTACGACTTTGTTTTATTCTAGCATAAAGGTTTGTAAACTCATATTTTCCAGATTTTGGGAGATATCTTTTTAGGAATATATCTAATAAGGTCTACTTGAGGGCAAGTAGAGTTCGTGGGGATATTTGATAACATCAAATAGTCACGAATATTAAGTGTCAATTTCCCAGATAATGCTCGTTATTTATATCATTTATATGGATTTACGCTTGTTTTCCACTTTCGGGTAAATTACGAGCATTGAAGCTAAAGAGACGTGGAAATTGAAACATAACTAAAGATTTATCACAATATGCTTGAAGAATTTACGGCGTAACTCCTCTCTCACATTACGCCGTAACTATTGCATGACCCGAATACCAACTTATCAAGAGGTTACGGCGTAACTCTTCCCAAAGGTTCTGACGTAACTCCATTAGGTCAAATGAGGTTCCACAGCTGCTTTGTTGCTACAGTAACTCATCGCATCACTTACGATGTAACCGAGTTTATTGAAGACTACTGGCGTAACCACTAATAAGGTTACGCCATAACTAGCGATCTAGTGCATTTACGAAGAAATAGAAGGTTACTGCGTAACTCCTATATTGGTTCGCCAGTAACCCGGATCAACCTATAAATACCCACTAATTCGGCATTTCTAATCATCCCATTCCACACACAACACTCGAGCGTGGGAAAAAGGTCAAGCGGTCTGGGGAGCATACTGAGTCGTTTCCAGGAGAAGTCACCCATTACGATAAGCATTAGCGTTTTATATTTCTTTACTTTCAATTCATGTATTTCGTACCTTTGAATATTGAATTGATTTGCATGATTAATATGAGCTAAGCACCCTTTGGTGCTAGCCTAGTTATGATTCCTTAATTGTTTTGTTTGCGTTTACCTTTACTTCCGTACAATTATTTCTAAGTGTATGCATGCATAGTTCATTGGTAGTCACCCTTGGTTCGGTAGTTTTGAATGGCGGTGAGGCCAATTGCCTAGGAGATATGACCAACCCACCTAGGTGAAGCGAACCGAGACGGGAAGGGTAAGATGAGACCAACCACGACCCTTTTACTTGTGCGATTTGACAACCGATCACTATCGTTTGGATGAACTTAAGAATTGGGGTGTAGTGTCTAAGTTCATAACGTAGGGCACTCACTATTATGAATCTAGCATGTAGCGGTCTTAATGACTTGGCTTAGGGGACCGAAACAACGGGACTTATGACGGTCTACCGATTTCTCCTGTGGTGGCATCTTTCTTTGATAGGTTAGGCGAATTGACCAAATGTTGTCCTCTCGATTTTGACCCCACCAAGTAATTGGAAGTAGGTAGGCGTAGACATAACCAGCAGGAGGATTGATTAGGTTAGCACCACTATTCCTCTATTGATTTCTCTTTATCCATTTATATGCTTTTATTTTATTACTGCATTAGTAGTTTAATTAATTAAATCCTATCGAAACAATTATTATTCGTGACACTAAACTTAGTAATAATCCAACACACATAGCTCTTGGGACGACATCGGCTTTACCATTTACTACACTACACGCGACCCAGATTGCAGCTGCCAGATTAGTGCGATAGGGTGAGCCATGTGGGTATAGCGAGACTATAAATATTAAGACATGGTCAGTAAAACCTGCATCACACACACACACACACACTTGAGGTCAGCTGAGCAAACCAACCAAGCAAAATTTAAGAGGGGATACGTTCAGTGGGGTCGCCGAAGGGGGGATGCGGCTCTTGATTTAGACCATCCCAAGTCCCGATCAAAGCTCGCCATTAGGCTACCCCCAACGCTGGTATGTGAGGGATTGTGAAGCACAATCAAGCAACAACCATGGTTGGGAGTGTGGTGTGAGGAGTTGGCAAAGAAGAAAGAGGTGCATCCAAAGTTGAAGGCTTCACCCTTTGGATTTTGTGCATAGTGAGTAGTTTATTTTTTCTTTTTTAGTTTGTGAGTGTATAGGAGATATTTAGTAGGGTATTTTAATAAGAGAAATGATAGGCATAGAAAAAGGATGTAAGATGGTAGGTAGTGAAACGTGAGATAGTGATGAAAAAGACTGATGTAAAAGGTGAAGTGGTGTGAGAGTCGAAGGTAGTCTTACGGCTAGCCTAAAAGACACAGTCGTGTAGCTTGTGTAAACCGTATGAATGTATGCATAAAAAACTTGTACCACACCTAAACTATCAATCAATGAAATCAAATCAAACAAAAATCCAGATCCCAAACAAAACTTTTACTTACGTTACGTACTCACTCACTCCAAATATCAAAAACAGAATCTTTATTTAACATAATCGGAATAAACCCTTTTATCCATTTAAAAAATAAAAACAATTACATTTATTTCTTTTACGTCATCATCACGTTTACTGTTTATAAAATAACTACCTACAACGAACTATCTCCATAACCCAATCACAAACACAAACACAAACCCAAAACAATGACGTCACATACAATGACCATGATCGTTTTAGCAGTTTTGTTCGCCGGAGTTTTTTACTCCGGCGAAGTTTCCGGTGATCTTGGATTGGTGTCGACTGTAGCTGAGCAAAGGGAGTTTGATTACTTTGCATTGGCTCTTCAATGGCCTCCGACTTATTGCTCCAAATCGACTAAATGCTGTGCTACCAGTGGTTGTTGCAGAGGGTATGTTAGACTTTTTTTTTTTTTTTTTTTTTTTTTTTTTTATAATTATTTTTAATTTACTGGTATTATTTTAAATATTTTAAAACGTGTAAACGGATGAGGTTTTCCGTGTTTAGGTTACCCTGTTTAGGTGTACGCGGCCTAACCGGGTATACCGGGACTATTTCACTGCCACTTCAAAATGTGTACCTAGTGAGATTTGAATCTTAGACCTCTAGTTGAGCTAATTAGGTGACTAACCGTTTTTTTGGATTTTGTTAATGTGTGTCATTTTATAGGGATTACTTGTTGTTGAAGAAATTAGAATACCTTTATGTGATTCTGAATGCTATTATCACTTATGTTAAAACTTTAATGTTTTGTAGGTCCTTCTATGAGTTTATGCTTGTAATTTGTATATGCCTTTATACTCTATTCTTATATGCTTTTTGGGAGTAGTCTCCTGGCCGCCCTTGGGTAGGGGTATGATTGTCTACATCCTACCTCCCCAAAACCAGTCTAGCTGGATTCGTTGTTGTTGTTGTTGTAGTAGTAGATTGAGAGGCTCTTAAAGTAAAAGAGTGAAATAAGTAAGTCATATAAGTTGAGGATGTTTACTTACGGATACTAGGAGTCAGTTGTTATGAATATCAAATTAAGGTTTAGGAGTTGTATATAAATGAGTATTTAGGTACGAAATATCCATATGGGAATTGCTCAGAGTCAAAATTCCCACAGAGGCTCTCGAGCATTAACTGTGCTCTTAAGCGGCGGCTTGACATGAGATATGGACGAAGTATCCATGGGCAACAGTGTTGTGAAATAATGTTGTAACACTTAAGAATAACATATTGGACTCCATAACCACTTAGGGGTGGCCTAGTGGTAAAAAAGCTTGTGACTATCACACTAAAATGTGTGTGGTCTCAAGTTTAATGTCCGCTAGACGCAAACAACCTTAAAGTGGCCACGCCAACCTTCGAAAGGAGGCTTTACATGGTTTGAGTCTGTGCAGCGGTATGTTCAAACCCGTGGATTAGTCGGTCAAAGGTCGGAAACCATGGCTATCCAAAAAACATATTGGACTCCACATGTAAGCTAAATTTGTGTTCTCAAATGAGATATGATGATGTGATCCATAGCAATGCGCTAAAGGAGCATTTCAAGGAGTTAGAGTTATCATTACTTGAAAGCAATCTGCTGAACAGTAGAGCTAGTTAGAATATCATGGGTGTAGCTTCACTTCTTTCTAGCAGATAGATATTCTTATTTTCGTTGTTTAACAACTCAACATTCAAGATATGTGTTTCCCTTTTTATTGATTTTTACAAAGTTTCCTTTTGAATATGAGGAGTACAATGATGAAAAACTTACACATCTTTATGTGTTTTGTTTTTGCAGTGCAAATTCTCCATCAGTATTCACAATCCGTAAGTTTTCTACGCAGTCTTTTTATATTCTTTTTATATAATGTACACACTGAGTAACCTTCTGCCTGGCTAATATCCTGTGCTGCAGATGGACTATGGCCAGACTACAATGATGGTACATGGCCATCATGTTGTTCAGGTCCTGAGTTTGATGCAAACGAGGTATCCTATTGCTATTAAAAAAATCGTATTTAACAGATAAATGAATATCTCCGGGTGTTCTTAGTTCTGGAAACTTGAAACTCTAAATCATATAAACAAGCTGCGTTAGAGATCGGCATGAAATTGTAAAACTTATATGGTCTTAGTATTAAAACTTGTCTATACTCTATAACAGTGTCTAACTATGTATTAGCATTGTTCCAATCTGTAGATTTCGACATTGCAAGATACTTTGGACAAGTATTGGCCAACACTAAGTTGCAGTAAATCATCAACATGCCATAACAAAAAAGGAGTGTTTTGGGCTCATGAGGTGCATTTTAGCTATGATCTTGTTTGATTATACCAACTGAACATCATATAAATGAGAAACTAACTAAACTTTCCCTATTTTGCAATCATGTTTGATCGGGACGCATTGACTCACAGTGGGGTAAGCATCTTCGTTCCTCCTCATACTTTCATAGATATACAATCACTTACAAAAATTTTGTTAACAGATTTATGCTGTTAGTAGATTATTATTTTTCTATAGGAGTTCAGAAACGGAAATCTTACTCTCTTTCTTTCTCTAACGCATAGCCAACTGGACTTATTTGCAGAGAAACATGGCACATGTGCTTCTCCAGTAACAGGAGACGAATACAACTACTTCATAACAACCATCAATTTGTATTTTACGTACAATGTCACTGTACGTGTATTTTGGGAATTTTGTGCTTTTTAAATAACAGGTCAAACATAGAAAGTTAGCTAGAAATGAAACATGTCAAATGTGTCGAGTGAGTTAAATAGGCCAAAAGTTACCTACCATGTGTTTAAATGCTTGCAATATCCTCAATCGTGTAATTTAAGTTATATAGTGTAAGCGGTAAGGTCAAAAGAGTCAGTCAACTTGACCGGCTCTCTTTGACCTTACCAGTTTAAGCCTTTATCCAACTCCTCTGTTTTGTCACTTATATCGACAATTTGGTAAACTTATAATTCATTTTATAGAATAAAAATAGGCGATTCAAATTTCCATCATAGCAAGAACTCTTGGTTTAGTCAAGTCCAATCTCAGTTCTGTTACGTATTTCTAAAGTTTCTCTTGTTTTCAGGAGTTCTTTTGAAGGGATATGTTCCTTCAAACTCAGAGAAGTATCCAGGAGGTGGCATCATTTCTGCTCTTGAAAATGCTTTCCACGCAACCCCACAAATAATATGCTTAAACGGTGCTTTGGAGGAAGTCCGTTTGTGTCTTACTAAGGATTTTAAGGTTTGTCACTATTTACTTGTGATGAATATTTAAAACTGACTTGTACCCTTCTGGACAATTATTACCACTTTTACCGAAGTCTATTGATTTTCTTTTATAAAACCATCTCCCTCAAGATTTCTTTAATCCTTAACCACTTCTGATTCAAATTGCTGCTAACTTCTTTCTCATTTAAATTATTGCAGTTCCGAGACTGTGTAGCAGCAAGCGATTGTCCTGATTATGTTAGCTTACCAGAATGGGCATCCTCAGGTAAGCCTACTCTCAAGTGTTTCACGGGTAACACATATATGAGCATCTGAAATATTTGCATGTGCTGAAAATGAGCGGGTCAGACGAGTTGGGCAACGGGTCAAAATGGGTAATCTTTTATACGACTTGTAATGGGTTATTGGGCCAGCTGTGTCGGGGTTGACATGAAACACTTTTTTCATACTTTTTTCTGTTTAAATAACTCGTGTACTAAATATGATGACAAAACATACATATCATGATCCAATTCAGAGCTAACTCAGGAATTCCAAGAGATGAATAATAGAATTCGAAAGGAAAGCTTAGTTTCAAAATGATTATATGTATTTTACTAATTAATGTTTACAAGATAAAATTGAGTGAGATTAAAGAGTGATTAGATCCAAAAGCTAACTAACTGACTCAACTTTCCCCCTTTTATACTTGCACCTAAGCTACTCGTTCTGTTATTCGGGCTTGTCGGGTCGGTCGGTTTGTCGGGCTTGTCGGGTATCGGTCGGTTTTGCTCAGCCCTAGATGATATTGATTTGGTTCTATAATGTTATTTTCATTTTCATTACTAAATATACTTTCGTGCTTTTCCACTTGCAGATAGCATCACAGCTGCAGGTCGATTGTTTCCTGGCCACCAATCCTTCTAAATTGTTCAAGTGATGAATGTATTACAAAACTTCACATGTTGATGTTCTATTTTAGAGTCGTAGAATATCATTTATGTCGATCAATAAGTCAAAGGAGAAGGTGACACTAGCTTACTGCACCCGATAGTGAAGTTGTAAACCATTGTAGTTTCATTGTTTAGGATCTTATGTATCCTACCTCCATTTACATACTGAATTGAAATTTAAACAATATTGAAGATACATTAGACTACCACCAGGTTCCTATTTTTCGGAATGCACACCATCTTGAAAAATTTCTTATGTTATGTGGTTATGTTCACCAACGTTGCACATAGATACACCGTATCGTTTCTAAAGCTATTCATGCCAGATGTGTGCCATTATCCATAAGGATATTCGACAAGCTAAGTTAACCAAGGAAGGGGTTGTTTGGTTATATGGTTTAGCTACTAATCTCTTTTTATGATACGAAGTTTTGGTCACATTTGCTTTGAAATGGTAATTCGAATCCTGGTTTCTTTTGGTAGAGAATTTATGGTTCTTCACAAGGCTTTACTTTTATATTTTTAAACTGAGACACTTACTTTACTTTGTATTCTTAAAATGTTTTGTTACTTTTTTTAACCTAGTCGAGACGGCAAAATTGACAAGTCGGGTCAAAATAGGATTGTTACTCAACATCAAACAATAATTATGTATGTGCATTAATGGTGTCATTCTTGAGGGAGGGACGGATCACGGATGTGTGACCACTCATGGCCTCAAAATTACGTGCTATAATGTGTTTTAGGAAAAAGACTTAAAGAAACACTAATATTATTATTTGGAAATGATATTCCGGAGCAAATTGATAAGAGTTGATTGAAGATTTTGCATCAAAGAATGCTTGAAAGATTACGTATTTTTACATAGCTAGTTTGTATTATATTTTGAAATGAGAACACTATTAATTTACAATTACTTTTTGAAGCCTCAATGAGTAATTTCGTCTCGAGCCTCCTAATACTCGAGGTTGGTCCTGGCATCTAACCTCTTACGATATTGTTTGATATAATGTTGTTTAGATTTCCTAACTAAAAATATATTCTTTTCGAGGTAGCAAGATGTTCGATATTTTCTGACTAATTGGACTTGAGCCTATCTCCCCATAGATTCCAACCAAGTAAAACATCATTCTTCCGAAGTATTGGCGTGACTAGTTCAAGTTTGTTTGCACTGAACATGATTTGAATTTGAGATTTTTACATTTTAGTGACGATACTCATAATCTTGGAAAATTGAACTATTTATGTAAGTCGGGGGTGTTTGCTTTAAGTTGTTTGATTTGACTTATTTTTCCCTTTACTTTTTATTTTTTTATTTTTTTTATTATTAATTTTTTTTACCTACTTGTTTATCAATATATAAAAACGGGTAAATGAATGAGGTTTTCGTAGTTTAGGCTATCTAGAGAGGCCAAGTTTTCTAACTCAAATATACTGACTTAATCGAATTATCTCGTTTTTGTTTTCACCTTTTCTTGACCAATATAAAATGTGTATCCAATAAGATGATATAAGAATTAGGACCATACCTAAAATGCAGTTAGTAACATTGACTCATACTTTTAATTCGCCAAATATGACTCTTGTTGATTCAATACAAATCCTTAATTTCAAATAACCAATTTAAGTGCAGTTTAAATGAAATTGTAAGATGCTTTAAAACTTTTACACTTCTATAAGATTTTGAAATAAATTAATCAAATGGGTCTCGTGAATATGGTTCTAAGCCAAAACCGAACCGAGAAATCCGAATCGAAAATAGAAAAACATGAAATCGAGACCAAACCGTAATGCACTGCGTCATTTCGGTTTTATCGATTCGATTATTTTTACGGTCCGATTCGATTTTGGTCGTCGATGCTCAGCCTTAAATCAACTAAACAACGTTTTACAAAAAAAAAAAAAAAAAAAAAAAAATAAGTCATAAAAACATAATTTAGATTTATAAATTACAATATTTTTTAATTTCTCATACCTCTGAATTTATCAAACCAAACACCCCCTTTGATATAAGTAAACCCCTACCACAACAACCACTTTAAATACCCATTTATTTACTCACAAAACATTTGTCGCGTGTTTATTGCAACTCAAAAACCCTTTCCGTCATTCTTCATCATCAATACATCAAATTAGTGTATGTATCTATACTATCTATGCTATCTATCTATATTCATACATAGTTTTCATGTAACTGTTTATTTTGGTCTTGTTTTGATTTTTATGATTAGGGTTTTTATATATTTGCTCTATAGGTTATTAATTGGGTTCACTAAAAGTATATAAAGATTGTTGGAGATAACTAAAAATGAAATTTTGTTCATGGGTTTGTTGTAAAAAAGTAAAAAAACATAAATGTTTTATAGTTATGGTTTAGACTCTGATTTAAGTATTGTTTTTCTTAGTTAGGTATTAAGGGAAATTGTGTATTGGGTATTTTGCTTATTTGATGCTGTTTGTGATTGTTTGATTGGTTATATGATATGATTGTTTGTGACTGAAATAAGAGATTAAGCAGTTTTGGATAAACAAGCGTTTTAAGGGTGTGTTTGTCGTTTTATCATGTGAAATAAGCAGTTCTTTTTTTCTTTTCAAAATTGCTTATTTTACTAAGCAACTATAGTAGTAGATAACAGGTTTACCACACAATCCTAACGCCCCCTAAATTATCGTAGGAGATGGTAGATAGATTGGTGTAACAATTTATAAAAGTAAAATTATGCACTTGTATAATGTAGGATACGTGGGAATCCTTGAAGCCTTGTATCATGTGTTTCCTCTAGATGTGGTTTTAATGGCTTATCCTGGTGCTTTGAACATCTTATTTGCGGCTGGTGTTTGGGCGGCTTCATACACTCTTGTTGCAATTTCTCAGTTTTTTCGCCTCTCCAATTTTATTCGTGTTTCTGTGTTTAGTCGGTGAATCAGTTTGAGTGCTTAGTTGCAGAAAAGGTAGAGATCGAAACTAACAGTGTGCAGTTATGGGTTACGCTCAGCTGGTCATCGGCCCTGCTGGAAGTGGAAAGGTAACATACAAAATCTAGTTTTATGCTTACATCGACAAACCTACTTATAGTAAATTACTCGTTTAACTTGTTAATACATCCCACCTACTCATCTACCACTCCTGTTTTGCCTTTAGTTATATATTTATAGGCTTTTGCCAAACCTAATATTCATTTGCTACTTACAGTCTACTTATTGCTCAAGTTTGTACCAACACTGTGAAGCTACTCGTCGAACAATTCATATTGTGAACCTTGATCCTGCTGCAGAGAATTTTGACTATCCTGTGGCCATGGGTAATCCCGTCTTTCTTGCTTAAATCATGCCAATTTCACTAATTGTACATTTCTAATAAAAATATGTGTATTGTTTCAGATATCCGTGAACTTATATCTCTGGAAGATGTTATGGATGAGCTTAAACTTGGTCCAAACGGTGGTCTCGTGTACTGCATGGAGTATCCTTTCTAATTTTTATTTATTTATTTATTTATTATTATTATTTTTTAATTTTTCTTGTTTTGTGTGTGTGTTATCTTTTAGTTTCTAGAGATGGAAATTTTCTGTTGTCTACAGATAGGTGCATTTGAGTTATATTTTATCTCTGAATTGAAGTCCTTAAGTCTCTTTCGTTAGACACCTTGAAGAAAATCTGGATGAGTGGTTAAGCGAAGAACTGGACAATTACATGGAAGATGATTATCTAGTATTTGACTGCCCAGGTACCACAAATTTTGGATTCATACAATGTTTGACTATTAGTCGCTACGCAAAAGTTGAATGGTTTCTTATTTTACACTAATGTTTGTATGATATGCTTATCTTATATCTTTATCAATAGAGTTTGGAGTTGAACACTCATCTATTGAGTTGGTAATTAGCATGCATTTAGTTAATAACAATAGTAGATACTAAATTTCTCTGAAATTGTTTGACTTTATAGGTCAGATTGAACTGTTCTCTCATGTTTTAGCTCTTAAGAACTTTGTGGAGCATTTGCAGCGTAAGAATTTCACTGTTTGTGCTGTGTACATGCTTGACTCCCAGGTTTGTACTCGCTTTGTTATTTCTTTAAGTATGGGTCGTTATTTTGGGATATGGTTTATCTCTAAATGGTCAAATGGGTAAAGTAATAGTCAGCTAAAAAGAAGCTGGGCCAAAATCTCAAATTTTAGACATCAGTATTTTCAATAAAAAAAAATGTATTCAAAATACTAATATACTTCATGTGATCATATAGACACGATTGTTATAAATAAATTTGGACAAAAAGTGTTATGGGTCAACCCAACCCGACCCGCTTCGACTAAAACTAAAAACCAATTTCGACCCAAACTTGTTTTGACTCGTTATTCTCATTTTTCAACTCATATGTCAAATTACTGTTTTGCTTATCTTATTACGTTTGCTGATTATTTTTTATGTAATTTAGTTCATCACGGATGTGACCAAGTTTATTAGTGGTTGCATGGCATGTCTATCTGCAATGGTTCAACTTGAACTGCCTCATGTTAACATCCTCTCCAAAATGGACCTTGTGACTCGAAAACGAGACATTGAAGAGTTAGTTTCTATATAACTTTAACAGGTTTTCATTATGATTATCTTCATTTACTCATATATGTTTCGTAAATTTCCAATAGTTACCTGAATCCAGATCCTGAAATACTGCTGTCGGAACTGAATCAGCGCATGGGTCCTCAATTCCAAAAGCTTAATAAGGCCTTGATTGAAGTAGTGAGTTCTAAATTATATGGATTTTGATTATTTTTATTATTTTTTAACATCATAAAATAGATGCCATACATGAATTGATAGCTAAATTTATATGTTAAAGAAGATAACTGTATATTCAAACTTAAACACGGGGACTAACTCTTCTGGTGTACCAGGTGGATCAGCACAGCATGGTGAGTTTTGTGCCACTTGATTTGAGGAAGGAGAGCAGGTAAATCGCCGTAACCCTTATATTTCGTATACACGTGTAAGGTTGGAATTATATATTACTTGTACCATTTTTCCTGTTTGTTTAGTGAGTATTCGGTTATATTTTAGTAGTGTTGGATAAGTAATGGGTCAACCTGGCCCGGGTTAGCTCTTGCTTACTCATTTGTTCTGACTTCTGAACTCATTGATATACGTAGTATATTGTTTTCTGGTTTTATATATTGAATTATATGATGGTGAATGGGAATTGATCTTCTGGGCCTTGTATATTTTACAGCATACAGTACGTTCTTTCACAAATCGACAACTGCATTCAATATGGAGAAGATGCTGATGTGAAGATCAGGGATTTTGACCCTGATGAGGATCAGGACTAGAATGTTTATGGTCTTCAAAGACTAAATCGTTAACTGTTTTATGTTTCTTTTGATGTTATTGAAGGTATTGTGAACAATACAGTATATTTTTATGAGTAACATCTCACATTGGTGCTCTGTTGAGGTGGCAATATTGGTGTGGCGGGTTGGGTAACAAGTCAAAATGGTTTAAGGTTTTAACGCATTTCAAAACTTTATGATGCCCAACATACTTCTCTTTGTCTGATATTTGGTTTTTGTAGGGTTTAAACATTTTGAATACAGTTTAGGTGACTTTGGAATTGGATCCATTTGAATCTTGGCATTTTGTGGCTAAGATCACTGAATTTTTCATTATGATCTATAACAGTTTATTTCTATTTATGTCACATAGGCAATGTGTTCTTTTATCTCATATCATAAGACAGTTTTATTGCTAATGCAAGTATTTAGTTTTACTGTAATGATTTAGCTTTGTCGGTCTAGTTTCCTTTTTAGTTCAACATATATTGATCGTTTGGAATTTGGATCGAGAAGATCCTTGAATTTACAATTTGATTGATTAATAAAAAAATTTGCCTACCAATTGAACTGACCTTGCTAACAAAAACCCAAATTGATACAAACAACACTGAGTGAAAAAACTTGACCCTTGGCTTATAAATGCACGTCATGAATCAATGATGAACCCAGGGGTATAAAGCAGACGCGGTTGACAATGAAACCTCAAATGCGCCTTTAGAGAAGCAACCAAGATGAGTAAATATTTGAAGGTCTTCAACAAACAAAATCTATAGCTAGCAACTCCTACCATGAGCATGCTTCAAATTACAAAGAATTGGCGAAACACATCTGAGTGCCTGCAAATGATTGACAATGGGTATTGAAAATCCACGACCAGCTGCAAATGCTAAAGATGCTGCTTGCAATGCATACTTGAAGCCATTTTTCAAATCTCAACTAACAAGATAGAATGAAGTGGAGGCAATGAATCCTTGGACGGTGAAATTCTCAACGGTCATGGCTGAAACTTGCCGGAAAAAAGTGTTTGCTGGTGATGTTCAAGACTTTTTTTTTAACACTTGTACGACCTATCTCACAAATGACTCTAGCGAGGTTTGAACCCACAACCTCTAGGTCAATGGGCAACTCACATACCACTAGACCTTGGTGATGGTCAAGATTTAAAGATAACAATTTAGATGTAGTGATCGTGGAGCCTGAAATTAAGGCAACGTCGCAAATGGCGAGATCTAATAAGCTGAGATTACCAGAAATCATGAGATGATCTTGAAGAAAATGATCGGACAAAGGTGTTAACCTGGCAACTGTTTCTACCGGAGTGCCATGAAAGTGATGTATATATTGTGGAAACGGAGTAAAAGACCACCATATGAGATAAACGAACGTGATAAGTGTAGGTAAGAGGAAATCCTCTAGATCTTAACTAGTATTAGGTCCTTGCGAGATGTTTTCTTTACCTAAATCCAATAAAAACTACAACCAATATAATAGTACACTTCAGCTAGATATAAATTAGTGTCAAACATATTTTCCTATATGATATATCTCGATATTCAATAAAAAGTAAAAGGTGAGAGATATTAAGGGTGCGTTTAGTTGGAAACATTTTCTTTCATTTCCTATTTTTTGTTTTGTAGGAAAGGAGGAGTTTTATTTCCACAAAACAATGGAAAATTTAAAAGCGTTTAGTTTGAAAACATGTGTTTATGTTTTCCATTTCAAAACTAAAAACATCTTTAAGTGTTGTTGTTTATCTCAATAGCTATTCACCTTTGTAATATCATAAAACATCTTCAAAACACAAAAACAAATATTATAAACTAACAAACTAAATTATAAATTAACTAAAAAATCTAATACGAGAAAATAAAGAATTAAAAAGTAAAATATAACATCAAATAACATGAAAAATCTTCAAGTCGACTACATTCGACATAAAACATTAAATTTGACATAAAGCAAAATTCCCTATTTCATCCGTTTTATCGTTTTATCCGTTTTGTATGTTTTATCCACTTTTACGTTTTATATGTTTTGAACAATTTTATACGTTTTATTAGAGGTGGCAAACGAGTCGGGTTGGGTCGGCTTGGGTCATGGGTCATATAGGTCATGTTTTAAAATAGGTCTAGCAGGTCATGGGACAGATGGTTTGAGTCGGGTCGACCTACTAAATTAGTGTTTTCATCCGTTTTTTTTACGTTTTCGTCTGTTTTTTTTACTCTTTCGTTTGTTTCTTACGTTTTCGTCCGCTTTTTTTTGTTTCGTCCGTTTTCGTCTGTTTGTTATGTTTTCGTCGGTTTATTTACGTTTTCGTCAGTTTTGTACGTTTTCGTCCATTTTCTTACGTTTTCGCCCCTTTTTAACGTTTTCGTACGATTTTTACGTTTTCGCCCGTCTTTTTACGCTTTCGTCAGACGAAACCTTAAAAACCTAAAACGGACGGCGTAAAAAGATAAAACGTAAAATCGGACGAAACGTAAAAATCGGATGAAAACATAAAAATCGACGAAAACGTAAAAATAGACAGCGTAAATAAGCAACGTAACGAAAACGGACGAAGCGTAAAAAGGGTCGAAACGAAAACGGTTAAAACATAAAAATCGACAAAACGTAAAAAGTGGACGGAAGGTTAAAACGCGAAAACGTAAATAAATCGAACAGCGTAAAAAATCGGGCGAAAGCTTAAAAAAGCAGATTTAAAACGTAAAAACAGATGAAAGCGTAAAAAATGGGCGAAACGGACGACAACGTAAAGCAACAGACTAAAACGTAAAAGAACATACAAACGTAAAAATCGATTTAAAACATAAAATAATGACGAAAACGTAAAAATTCAAACGTAATCATAAAAAAATAGACGAAAACATAAAAGAACGAACAGCGTAAAAATGGACTAATAAGGACGGCAACGCGAAAGCGAATGAAAGCGTAAAAATTGACGAAAACGTAAAAAGCAGACAAAACGTAAAAAGTCGGACGACGTAAAAAAAGCAGGCGAAACGTTAAAGAAAGGACGAAAACGTAAAAAAACAGACAAAACGTAAAAAATCGGACGAAAACGTAAAAAACGGATGAAAACGGACAAAAACGAAAAAAACGGATAAAAATGTTTAAAAACGTGAATAAACCGACAAAAACGTATAAAAACGGACGAAAACTAATTCTGGGTATTTTAAAGGAAAATAGGGTAAAACAAAAAAAAAAGTGTTTTCCACTTTTGTGTATTAAAGTTGGAAATAGGAATTTTGTGTTTTGTAGAGAATTTTATTGGAAAACACTAATTTGAACGCGATCTTCGTTTTCGCTTGTTTCACAAAACGTTTTATGGAAAAGCAATTGTTTCCTCAACTAAACGCACAAATCTTTTATGAGAGCTCTATGATGCACGATTAAGAAAAAACAAATTAAGCCATACAAAGCTCAAAAAAACGTCTCCAAGTACCATACAAAACGCTCAAAAAAACGACTATAATAATTAATATAGTGTTCATTAGATAGCTAGCAAAAAGCTAGAGATTACAATGCAATTAGGAAAAAAAAAAAAAAAAAAACACCTAATATATTTGATGAACACCGTCCAAAACGGCACAAAACAATCACTTTTACCGATCCCTATCCATTTTTCATCCCAATCCAATCTCCAAATACTCTTCACTCATTTGATCTTCATCAGTATCTTCATCTATATCCTGCAAATTATCATCCAAACACACAATCAATCACAGATTAATCCTAATCCAAAACTTCGAATCATACTCACATCTTCTTTTGTTATAATACCAGACATACACATTCAAGCGGTTTAGCAATCCTAATTTTCGAATTTGTTATGAAAGGTCATCAGGTTTATTTGAGGCTCCAAATTGAGGTTCAAGTTATCACAATGGGTCATCAGGCTTCTGTGGGAGTTCTTAGTTATGAGGGTCATATGTGGTTCATATACCAATCAGGGTCAAAATGGGGTTCAAACGTACCTGTTGAAGTGCCCGCTTCTTCATCCGTTCATACTGTAAAAAAGAAGTTAAGAAGTGTTAGATTTGGAAGGCAAATTAATAGTATCAAATTCTACACGTAACTAAACAACTCTTATTACCCATAGTTCCTCATAGATTTTATTGACAGCATAATTAATGGTGGCATCAGGTCCATCCAGTTGCACATTTTTCACAAACTTGAGCTTCGGTGTTTCATGGATTCCAGGTCCCCACATCTTCAGGCTTTGACAATACTCGATAGTTACTTCCACCAAAGACGGATATTTGATGGTAGAATGCCCTGAGTAGAACCTTTCTAGTCTTCCTGAATCTGTTAACACAATCTTGGCAAGGGAACGGAACTCAATATATTCAGATTTACTGGTTTCCTCATCTCCGTCCCAAATCACTTCCTCTAAACTACTGCATAATTCAATACTTAGGTTCTGAAGATTGACTAGCCCTTGTGCTACACTCGCTGGAAATACTTTTACTAACTTATCACACTCATAAATATGCAGAGTTACTAGGTTACTAAGACTTATATATTGATCTGGGCATTTCCATAGAACCTCTAAATAATCTAGATAAAACAGAAAGAGGTGTTTAAGTTTCCCAAAAAACTTGTCCTTTATTTTGCCTTCTCCAAGGTGTTTAGACGAATGAATTTGATCCCAGTTTGCTGTATCAACCAAGCATGATACATTGCCGCAATTATTCAGTTTGATATGCTCTAATTCATTGAAACCTTCATTATGATACAGCTGGGGCAGGATATTATTCAAGTTTTCAATAGAATCGAGATCTGTACCATGACTTGCCTCAATCAATTGCTTAAGCCACTTCAAGATTGCAATCTCAACATTATCAGTCTCAATAATGAGATGTCGACGTTCTAAATTGCCAGCGGAAGTATATGCAAAGTCTCCTCCAATTTGGATAACAAATCCCTTCAGTTTCCGAGGATTGAAACCTTCAGGAATCACATCAAAACACGGCACATGTAAAGCCAAATATGTGAGGTTCGACAAGTTCATTATCTCAGCAATACGCTCATAGATTCCTTCACGCACCCACTTGAATCCAATCAACAACTCTTCTAACCTCCAGAGCTTTGATATGACACCCGGTGCTACATGATATAGATTTTTACAATCAATAGCACTAAGTCGCCTCAAATTGACCAACTGACCAATCTCTTGAGGAATTTCTTTGATATCAGTATTATCGAGAATTAGAATCTCAAGGTCTTGCATCTCCGCAAGTATAGAAATATCATGGAGAGATTCATTTGCCTGAAGATTGAGCATGCGAAGTTTTGTGAGAAAATTAAATGATTGTGGCAGGGTTTGCAGGTCACACAACGACATATCTAAAACTCTAACTTCCTTCATGCCTTGAATGAGTTCATCCGAAAACATTGGCAATTCATCATTCCGCTGTATAAGGAAAATTTCAAGGTGTGGTAAGTGAAGCTCATAGTTAGGAAGCTTACTGATCTTATTATTCATGAGTGAGATCCCAGTGTAGCTTTTTAACTCGTCTTTTCTTGGTAGCCAATCTGTTAACCCTTTCCCAGCCTCCACTAAAAATTTGTTATTACCATCACCTTCAGATGCAATTAACAACGCCACATCGCGAACAACATCATGCATTTTGGTACGCCTTTTGTCATCAAGGTTCAATAACAAACCAGAAGATGTGAGTATCTTCACTGCATCTTCAACCCTCTGTCTTGCATCCTCCATGCTTTTGAGGCCATGAAACTTTGCCAGACCCACCGCATAAAATACCAAGTCTTCCAACAAAATTTTTTCATCTTCAGGGAACATGCTACACAGTAAGAAGCAGAATCGGGCTTCATTTTCAAGGAAGTCATAACTTAGTTTTAAACGAGTAAATGCTTTCCCTATCTCTCGATCTACACGTGTTGGTGCATGTTCCCGAAGTCGAGTAAGAGCCTTGTCCCAATCTTCAATGCTTTTATGTTTCAGAGCATTTCCTACTGCTTTAAGGAAAAGTGGCAATCCACCACATTCTTCAGCAACCTTCATCGCAACTCGTTTCAGATGAGCGTCTCTCTCCACTTCTTCACCTAAAAACGTTTAAAAAGAATCCAAGCTTCCTTTTCTGGCAATGCATTTACACATATCTTATGAGCATTCATTTTCTCACACACATATTCGCTTCTAGATGTCAACAAAATCTTGCAATTTGGGTGATTAATCCCACATGGAATGCACAAATTTTCCAGATCCACCATCTCCCAAACATCATCTAGTATGATAAGAATCTTTTCACCTTTTATTATTCTCTTTGTTGCGTCCCCGATATCTTTTTGAATCTTTTCAACACTTACAGTTTGGGAAACAGTTGTAAATGCAACAGCAGCGAATAGATGTTTTACTCTTACACTAACTTCCATGGCTAGTGTCGTCTTTCCTACACCTCCGATGCCATAGATTCCAATGATTTGTTTGCTTTCGTCTTCAATAGCTGTGATGATATCCCCCAAAGCTGAGTTTTGGGTAACAATATCATCAAGATTCTTGTTTTGGTAGACTTCTAGTGGTCCAGGTGCAGGAGTATCTACAGAGACACGACTTACATAATCCCTACCACGAACTTGGTGATCCAGAAGAGAAGGAACATTCTTGGTTGCCTTCTTCCCGTAGTGATAAAGGGTGCCCCAGTTACCACACAATCCTATTTTAAAGCACGTCTTCTTGGCATTAGCTTCTTCATTAAGAAACTCTTCCGCCTTTGATATTTCAGTATCCGCCTTTTTCACCCATTCTTCCACACCAGTTATGAGATTATCTCCTTTACGGTTGGCTATTTCTATTTGCTGTTGAACCTTCCCCCTCATAACTTTAATAGTACACTTCAGCTAGATATAAATTAGTGTCAAACATATTTTCCTATATGATACATCTCTATATTCAATAAAAAGTAAAAGGTGAGAGATATTAATCTTTTATGAGAGCTCTATGATGCTCGATTAAGAAAAAACAAATTAAGCCATACAAAGCTCAAAAAAACGTCTCCAAATACCATACAAAACGCTCAAAAAAAGGACTACAGTAGTGTTCATTAGATAGCTAGCAAAAAGCTAGAGATTACAATGCAATTAGTGGGGGGTGGGGGGGGGAGGGCACACCTAATATATTTGATGAACACCGTCCAAAACGGCACAAAACAATCACTATTACCAATCCTTATCCATTTTTCGTCCCAATACAATCTCCAAATACTCTTCACATTCTCATTTGATCTTCATCTATTTCTTCATCCTACAATTTATTATAAAAAACACATCAATAAAAAACACATCCTGCAAATTATCATTCAAACACACAATCAATCACAGATACACAAATTCATATTTCAAACAAAACGATATCAGATTCATATAAGCATAAAACAGATAAACAAATTCATTTCAAACATACAGATTCAAGCTGTTTAACAATCCTAATAATTGTCGAATTTGTTATGAAAGGTCATCAGTTTTATTTGAGGGTCCACATTGAGGTTCAAGTTATCACAAATGGATCATCAGGCTTCTGTTGGAGTTCTTAGTTATGTGGTTCATATACTAATCAGGGGTCAAAATGGGGTTCAAACGTACCTGTCGAAGTGCCCACTTCATCAGTCCATCCCTGTACATATACAACAAGTTAAGAAGTGTTAGGTTTGGAAGGCAAATTAATCGAATCAAATTCTACACGTAACAAAAGAACTCTTATTACCCATAGTTTTTTATCTGCCTCATAGAATTTATTGAAAACATCATTAATGGTATTGGTGGCATCAGGTCCATCCAGTTGAACATTTTCCACAAACTTGAGCTTCGGTGTTTCATGGATTCCAGGTCCCCACATCTTCATGCTTGGACAACCCCAGAATCCTACATTCACCAAAGACGGATATTTGATGGTAGAATGCCCTGAGTAGAACCTTTCTAGACTTATCAAACCTGACAAGTTAATCTTGGCAAGGGAACAGAACTCAATATATTCAGATTTACTGGTTTCCTCATCTCCATCCCAAATCACTTCCTCTAAACTACTGCAGGATTCAATACTTAGGTTCTGCAGATTGACAAGGCCTTCTGCGACACTCCCTGGGAATAGTTTTACTAACTTATCACACCCAAAAATATCAAGAGTTACTAGGTTACTAAGACTTATATATTGATCTGGGCAATTCCATAGAACCTCTAAACTATATAGATAAGACAGATAGAGGTGTTTAAGTTTCCCAAAAAACTTGTCCATTATTTTGCCTTCTCCAAGGTGTTTAGACGAATGAAATTGATCCCAGTTTGCTGTATCAACCAAGCATGATACATTGGGGCATCTAATTAACTTGATATGCTCTAATTCATTGAAACCTTCATGATTCAGCTGGGGCATGATATTCTTCAAGTTTTTTATGGATTCGAGATGTGTACTGTGACTTGCCTCAATCAATTGCTTATTCCACTTCAAGAATGAAATCTCAGCATAATCAGTCTTAATAACCAGATGTCGACGTTTTAAATTGGCAGTGGAATAAGAATATTTCAAGGATCCTCCAATTTGGATAAAAAATCCTTTCGGTTTTCGAGGATTGAAACCTTCAGGTATCACATCAAAACGCGGCACATTTAAAGCCAAATATGTGAGGTTTGACAAGTTCATTATCTCAACAATACGCTCATAGATTCCTTCACGCACCCACATGAAATCAATCAACAGCTCTTCTATCCTCCAGAGCTTTGATATGACACCCGGTGCTACATGATATAGATTTTCACAAGCAATAGCTTCAAGTCGCCTCAAGTTGACCAACCGACCAATCTCTTCAGGAATTACTCTTATTCCAGTCCGGTTGAGAATTAGAATCTCAAGGTCTTGCATCTCCGCAAGTATAGAAATATCATGGAAAGATTTATTTCTCTGAAGATTGAGCATGCGAAGTTTTGTGAGAAACTTAAACGATTGTGGCAGGGGTTGGTTCATAGACCACAATTTGGACATATCTAAAACTTTAACTTCCTTCATGCCTCGAATGAGTTCATCCGACAACATTGGCGATTCATCATTCGCCGGTATAAGGAAAATATCAAGGTGTGGTAAGTGAAGCTCATAGTTAGGAAGCTTACTGATCTTATTTCTCATGAGTGAGATCCCAGTGTAGCTTTCTAACTCGTTTTTTCTTGGTAGCCATTCTGTTAATCCTTTCCCAGCCTCCACTATAAATTTGTTCTTACCATCACCTTCAGATGCAATTAACAACGCCACATCGCGAACAACATCATGAATTTTGGTATATTCTTTGTTATCAAGTTTCAATAACAAACCAGAAGATGTGAGTATCTTCACTGCATCTTCAACCCTCTGTCTTGCATCCTCCATGCTTTTGAGGCCATGAAACTTTGCCAGACCCACCGCATAAAGTACCAAGTCTTCCAACAAAATTTCTTTATCTTCGGGGAACATGCTACACAGTAAGAAGCAGAATCGGGCTTCATTATCAAGGAAGTCATAACTTAGTTTTAAACGAGTAAATGCTTTCCCTATCTCTTGATCTACACGTGTTGGTGCATGTTCCTGAATTCGAGTAAGAGCCTTGTCCCAATCTTCAATGCTTTTATGTTTCAGAGCATTTCCTACTGCTTTAAGGAAAAGTGGCAATCCACCACATTCTTCAGCAACCTTTATCGCAACTCGTTTCAGATGAGCGTCTCTCTCCACTTCTTCACCTACAAAACGTTTAAAAAGAATCCAAGCTTCCTCTTTTGGCAATGCATTTACACATATCTTATGAGCATTCATTTTCTCGCACACATCTTCGCTTCTAGATGTCAACAAAATCTTGCAATTTGGGTGATTAATCCCACATGGAATGCCCAGATTTTCCAGATCCACCATCTCCCAAACATCATCTAGTATGATAAGAATCTTGTCCCCTTTCATGATTCGCTTTGTTGCTTCTCTAATATCGTTCTGAATCTCTTTAACCTTTACAGTTTGGGAGACAGTTGTAAATGCAACCGCAGCAAATAAATGTTTTACTCTTGCATTAACTTCCATGGCTAGTGTCGTCTTTCCTACACCTCCTATGCCATAGATTCCAATGATTTGTTTGCTTTCGTCTTCAATAGCTGTCATGATATCCCCCAAAGCTGAGTTTTGGGTAACAATATCATCAAGATTCTTGTTTTGGTAGACTTCTAGTGGTCCAGGTGCAGGAGTGTCTACAGAAACACAACTTACATAATCCCTGCCACGAACTTGGTGATCCAGAAGAGAAGGAACATTCTCGGTTGCCTTCTTCCCGTAGTGATAAAGGTTGCCCCAGTTACCACACAATCCTATTTTAAAGCACGTCTTCTTGGCATTAGCTTCTTCATTAAGAAACTCTTCCGCCTTTGATATTTCAGTATCCACCTTTTTCACCCATTCTTCCACACCAGTTATGAGATTATCTCCTTTACGGTTGGCTATTTCTATTTGCTGTTGAACCTTCCCCCTCATAACTTTAAGATTCTGCAGTTCATCTTCTAACTTTGAAACATTTTCTGGGCACTTCCGTATGTAATTGACCTCTTTCATAGCCAAATCAACCAATGAGTTAACTACTCTTACAACCAAGCTTTTAATAACCTCCTCTGCCATTTAGACGAGACGTAAAAGAATGCAAGATAGATGGTTGGTAGAAAGATCTGATAAAAGATGAATGAAGCTAGTGAATAGATAGAAGCAAGTAACTAAAGAAAAGACAAACGGAAGTTTTTCGAGCTGGTACAAGAGGAAAATGAAATAAAACAATATGATGCACCTAGGAAGAGAAGTTGTTTATTGGATGTTACACGAAATGATATTTCCAAACAGGCCTCTATATGTCAAACCAAAATAAAGAGCGGTTCTTGCTTGTAAAAAGGGAAATTTATTATTCTTTTCTTGAAGTAGCGACTACTTAGTTACATTATTCTTTTCTTTGTGTGTAGGGTGTGAGTAAGGAAAAACCAGGGGAAATGTGCCATGTAGGCAAATGAAAGAGGAAATAGTTATGCTTTTCCAAAAGAAAAGAAAGAAGCATTCACGAGACTCAAACAATGAGAGAGAGATTAGATATTTTTATTGGTTATTATGGAGAGAGTACTTTATTGGTTATTGTGAGTGTATATGTGTATTAGGGTTATTTTTAAATGATAAAAATTAGAAATTTTTTTATGAAAGAGGCAATGGTGAGAGAAAATTGAAGGAAAATGTTTTAAAGAGAAAAAAAGCGTCTGGCCTTGATATATGAGCGAGGAAACCCGTCACACCCTCCACCCTTAGAAGGATTATAAATCAGCGAGTGCTCACTAATATTCTTTCTTAGGTAGCGAACTGTCTATCACCAGACTTCAACTTATATTTCATATGCCAAAGGGCTTTAGCATGGTTGTATGTGAGTGACTTGTCAACCAAAAGGTTGTGGGTTCAAGTATCAATTGAGACATGTGTGAGGTATTTAGGTGTGTGAATATTTGTCTTTAAAAAAAAATAAAATAAATAAAACTTATATTACATATTGCTTCAATGATCAATCAGTTAGTTTGCTCCAAAAGAGAATGAGACATCTTTGTTGCCCTCTGACTATAAAGGTAAAGGACACACTTTCTTTAATACTTTGGCCGGATTGCATGTTTCGTCCCAACTATTTCAAAAGTGCAGAAACCGTCCATGTGAGAAACATTTGAGCAAATTTTGGTCCCTGGTTTTAACCGGCGTCAAGTGGATTTCGTTAAAATTAGACGTTAGCCCTTTTGGCTCACGACAGCAGCAACGTTCGTCCTTTAACTTACGGCCGTTTATAATTTTTAATTTTGATTTCTTTAAACTTTTTCATTTTTATATATATGTTTTCATAAAAACATACACGTTTTATATATGTTTTTATACTCTTTTATATACGTTTTTATGTCTTTAAATACGTTTTTTATATGCGTTATTACAAAAACGTTATATACTTATTTATACGTTTTTATATATATTTTTGTATACGTTTTTATATACGTTATTACAAAAACATTCTTATATACGTTTTTATACATTTTTTATATACGCTATTACAAAAACGTTCTTATCATACGTTTTTATAAATCAGCAATAAGCATTTTAACTGGCTGATCTTGAGTTGATTTTCTATAATTATTCAAGGACTCTACTTTTCATAAAAAGAATATTTACCGATTACCGAACTACTTTAGGTTGGTTGAGGATATAATGGAGATTTGCATCTTTAACAAAATAAGCCAAAAAGAAATGCACCCACATCTTGTAGCAAAATAGTTGCCATATTAAGTAAAATATTAAACATTCAACTGATGTTCCCGAATCAACAAAAACCAACAAAACTGAAGTCGCCAAACTCTCGTTCTCTTCTTTCTAAATATCTCAACATGCAAAATAACCATCACTAGATCTTCACTCGTCGTCTGAATCTTCATCATCATCATTAGCTCCAGCAGCAGCATTCAAAGCATTCAACCTCTCGATAAGCTTTTGCCTCCTCTGATCATAAGTCAGCTTCTTGAGATTAAACCTAACACAATAAACAAAACGACCATAAGATAGTGATCACAATGTTTTTAGAATTTAGTCGTAACATAGCATTTAAAAACCCATTTAGCTTGAATTATGATGTGTTATAGACATGGGTTAATGGTGTAAAAAATATACAAACTTTCCACTTTTTACTATTGTGACAATAAACTTTTTTTTTTCCTATTGTAACAAAATAACTTCTTAATGACTACTATTGTAACCAAATGGCACAGTTAATTACCACTTAAGTTGGCAGTTAATTACCACAGTTAATTACCACTTTTTACAATAGTAAAAAGTGGAAAGTTTGTATATTTTACAGACCATTAACCCTATAGACATTTATTAACAGGTCTGGTTCAGGTCAAACAAGAGTATATAGAATGCTTTTCGCGTTGAAAATTGCACTTTATAAATTTCCAGCACAATCAATTTAACCAGTTAAGACTTAACCCAAATTTGAATAAAAATAATAACAAAAGAAATTGTTACCTTTTGTGTTCCTTGGGTGGCTGCTTGGCAGTTTTCTTTGGGTTAGGATCAGCACGAATAGCCGCATGCACTTTTTGTAAATTTCCTCGATGTTGTCTGGTTCAACCCCAGCCTTAATGTACTCAGAAAAGTGAGTCTGATACTTCTCTGGTTCATCTTCCATTAGAGTCTGCATCCATTTAAAAATATTTAGTTAAAGCACAAAGACACTGATTTCAATCATTAATATCTGGGTATATGACTTTTGTAATAAAATATTATCATAGACATACCCTCATGTAGGCAGCAACGTGCCCACCATAAATGTACTTGCGGTGAACCTCAGCATCAAGTTGCTTCCCATCCTTGTTGAATCCAGCAAACCTCTTCTCACTGTGAGGAATGTCAATTCCACCATCAAGTGCTCCCTGAGACATTCAAAATGTAAAGCCACATTAGACAAGAGGGCCAGGAAGCAAGTTCACGTTTGAACAATGAACATTTAACATGTGTCAAAATAGGTTGGTTTAGTTTGACCCACAAACATTTTTGTTTGATTTTCCAAGATATATACACAAACGTTGGATTGAATAGACATCAGTTCCTTTGGCCCATTTAAACCGATTGAATAGACATCAGTTCCTTTGGCCCATTTAAACCGCTTCAAACTACGCTTATGAGCTTTACACGTTTGAACAATTTAAGATTCTAGACAACCAAAATAACCTAAAACATGTCAAACTTTCCACCTGATGATATATTTTATTCGACGAGTAAGTTTGCAATAAATTTGCGAGAAAATAGATAAAATGTAAAACACCTCTATAGAACATTCTAGAACATGATCCACGTACCTTGAGGGCACCAAAAACACGGTTCCCAGTGGTTGTGCGGAGAAGACCAACATCTAGAAGAGCACGGAATGGCCTTCGGCTCTCTGCAGGTTCAACCGAGAAATCTTCACCTGTGGCCTGTAAATAAAATCACTTCAATGACAATTTGATCCATAAAACAAAGACCAATATACATGGTAAAACTCATTTTACATACCTCAACATTTCCCTGATACTCCTCATCCATCTCAAGCTTCTTCAAAACTCGACGAGCCAACAGAAGTCCAGTACAATAAGCTAGTACCATAACAAAAAGTAAGGAAATATTTATACCACATCTAAAACAATTCTAATTAACGGAAAAAAACACAGTACCTGCAGCATAGTTGGTAAGTCCAACTTTAAGCCCATACTGAGGAAGCTCATGAGCATAAGCAGATGCGAGAATCATATCACCAGCAATGCTAGCAGATACAATTTGTGCAATTATATCCTTGTTGGTCTGGCACAATCGTCAAGGAAATTCTTGAAGTAAACTATTTTAAACGGAAAGTTAAAAATGGTTTTTTGACGAATTAAATATTGTAAATCGAACAAAATAAGCCCATTATATGTGCTTAACTGGACCAATCCAATGAAGATTTAGCCACCTAAAACACGATTATATGCACATCGCAAAATAGTCAAAAAATAAATAAGGATACAAATCGCACAACATATCGGTACTTGGGAGTGTTGTACTTGTTCTTGTCCTGGTTAATCAGACGGATCCTTGCACGATAATCAGTCTTACCCTCTGCATCAATAAATAGAAGTTAAATACAGCTTGATAATGATACATATGACACAAAGCAAAAAATAACTAATATAATCCTACCTCTCCTTCGCTTGAATTTGACTTGAAACCTCTTGAAGTAAGACCTCGACTTCTGAGATTTGACAAACACCTTCAAAAAAAGTACCACGAGCAAAACGTATTAGTTACGCAAATTGCAAACATACATCTATAGCATTCAGTTAGACAATCAGATGTAAATCACAGGGTGATAGAAAACAAAAACACATCAAGTTTCTAAACCCCAAAATTTAACTTATAAGACATAATGATCAAAATCAGAGTGATTTTAACTTAAATAAACCAAAAAGTCATAATCAGTTAAAGGGTGTTTGGATAAGCTTATTTTCAGGGCTTATGGGCTTATTTAAAACTGTGGAAAAGCTCATAATCCTACTTTTTTCTGCTTATGAGCTTATCAAGCTGAGCCTATAAACTAAGATCAGCCTTAACCGCAAGTTGATATAAGCCATAAAAAATGAGTTTATGTGTTTTTCCAGTTTCAAATAAGCTCATAAGCCAAATAATAAGCTACTCCAAACACCCCCTTAATCAAAAACTCAAACCCTTTTCCTTTTGTTACCAAATCAAATATCAATCCATTTAACCTCAATATATGACCATTAGAATAATAACCAACTTTTTTTCACACAAAAAAAACATATAAATAAACAATAAAATAGTAACCCAAAAATATATTTTGATATCATATCACATAAACAATATACACAATTTATTTCATATAATAAAAATAAAAAAACATAAACTGATCTTTGATTAATGGAAGCTTGTATGAGAAATGAGAATGTTTTACCATGATTGATTTTTTGTGAGTTAATGGTTTACAGAGGCAGTGAGGAAAAATGGATATGACGAATGAAGAACATAAACCTTAAAAAAGGTTTCAGATCAACGGCTGAGATTGGTTTATGTTATAATGATTTGTTTTTAGGGTTTTTGTTTAGTTTGGTTGATGTGTTGTTTGAGTCCTTGGAGTATTGTTAAGTTTTATGTACAGTCCATGATCTTCTATAGTTTGTTGTAAGCTTGTAGGCGTATTCATTTCATATAGCTTCACGTAGGGCTATAAACGAACCGGATAAAAACGAATGAAGCCTTGTTCATGTTCATGTTCAGACGCTTAAACGGACGAATTATCTTGTTCATGCTCGTTTATTAAAAAAATGAGTTGTTCATGTTCGTTTATGTTCGTTCATGTTCGTTCATTAAAATGCTAAACAAACGGTAAATTAACATAAACGATCGGACATAAATGAAAATAGACAAACAAACATAAACTTAATTAAATTATGCACATTATATTGTTTTATAAGTATTGTTTTGTTTAAACAATTTTAAAATTATACAATTAAAAGATATGATATACGAATATAAATAAATAAATTAACAAAAATGAACGTTAACAAACGCATAATCGGACGTTCACGAACATAAAAGAACGGACGTGACTTTTGTTCATGTTCGTTCATTTAACTAAACGAACGTAAAATATTGTTCGCGTACATTCATTTAATAAATAAACGAATATAAACGAACTTTTTACCGAACGGTTCATGAAATGTTCACTGAACGTTCAGTTCGCTTACAACTCTAGCTTCACGGATCTTTGTTTAAGCTTTTTGTATGAACGACTTAAATTTACCCAAATAAAAGTGATTGAGATGCTTAAAATATACCTAATTTTGTGCCTAAATCGCCAGCAATGATTTATTTGTTGTGAAAAAGTGGGTTTCTTCTGTCGCCAAATGGGATGTTGTCACATAAGATTAGTCATACATTTAGTCACATCACTTAGGCATGTTAATTAATGCTCAATGCATTATATACATCACAAATGTGTTATAAATGTTAGAAAAACATGATTATTACTTTTTTTTTTTTTCTTTTTTAACAAATCGACAGTTTTAACTTTAACCAAATAATCTATATCTATATTAATTATAATGAAGGGATGACCCTCTCTCCTATTTATGAGTTTAAGATTTCCTAAATTAGAATTTAAGTAAATCTATTATATATCTATAATAAAATAAGCTTTTGTACAACTCTTACTAAGCACATTGCATTAAAAATTGGTTTAATGTCATACCTTAATTAGCTTCATAGTACAATGTTTTTATGCAGGAGGTTTTGAAAGTCATATATAACAAAGTCGTTTTCCTAAAAACACATTGCAGAGATATTCAAACAAAGTCAAACAGAGACCCATATATTTTTGAAAAAAATTAATAGCATTCAACGTCTACACTCCCCATTCAAATCGCTTTCATATTCCTTTCTTCATCCCATTCAAATATTTTTTCTCTAATCCTTCTTTTGTACGCTCCCCATATATTTTTGTAAATGATTAAATAGCATTCAATGTCTACGCTCCCCGTATATTCTTTAAAATACGTTTCAATATTCCTTAAAGCACAACTATGTGCCATACCATTTTCTGTGCCATACCGATTCAAATCCATCAAAACATTTTGATTGATTCATATGTGTCTTGGTGATGTGTATGATGTCAATATGAAAGAGCTGGTAAGTACTGATTTATTATAATCATTAGGGTATCGAATTATTAGTTCCATGTTACATAATTTTGTTTCGATTCAATTATAAGATAATTTTCAATCTAACTATTCAAATTTATTTGTATTTTACTAGAATCCTATGCACAAAACCTCTGACTTTGAGCGATTTTTTTGTACGTTTGTAAAGCAATTAAATTGTTCTTCATTTGCCAGTGATTTGGTAAGTATTGAATCTATTCAACCTTTTTTTATTTTTTAGGTTTTTGATGTAAAATCCCATTGTTACCATGATCTTGATGTAAATCCACCATTGGGTTTTTTGGTCAGTACACAGAGAGTTCCAGAGAGTAAATGATATACTCTGTCGTTGTGTGAATTGCCTGATGATTCTATAATCTTTATTTTTTGATTATAGGGCAGGGGTGTTTGGTGAAACTGGAGGAGGAGGACACCAAAGCTTCCGACGATTAATTAAGGTGAGTTTCGACTTAAATAACCAAGTTTTTTAGGGCTTTACTTTGAATATGGATTATGTTAATGATTTTAGTATGTTTGTTGTTTATAAAGTTTAGTTTTTTATTTTTTTTGTATTCTTCTATTCTGTAATGAATTGTTAAATGTGATGTGATTTTTGGAGGAATTGGGTATGAATTAATGGTTGGTGATATGTTTCAAAATCGTTTCGATTTGAAAATCAGTTTCAAAATCACCGATTCAAAAATAAACAAAAAACAATTTCGATTTGATTCAACCAGTTTCAAAATCACCGGTTATCATCGATATTAAGGTGGCATAGGAATATGTGTTGGATCAGGTAATAAAGAGTTTGGATTTTGACTTTGTATGCCTGTTTGACCCGCTAAAGAATAGATCACCTTAGTTGACCCATGTCTGAAATTCTTTCTTAACGGGTGTGCTATTATTTGAATTAGAAAAAATGGATTGTTCTAATTTGAGATACAAAAAGCTTGTGAGTTCGGAGTAATCTATATTGTGATGTTTGAATTGTGCAAGAGATGTATATGAAGAATATCACGGGTTAGATTTTTAAGGATCTTGCTATGAAGAACATATACAAATGGTAATGAGTAGCAGGTAAACAATATATTAACCTCTTCAATGTTATTTGAGATAAGATGTGTATGATAATTGTTAAATAATGTGGGTCGTGTTAATCAATTGACAAATTTGACTATACAAGTGACATCTATTAAAGTAGACAACTATAGTGAACCAACAAATATGCTTTCATCACATGATTCAGATGGTTAAACAAATGCTTTAACTAAAGAAATTGGTAAAATTAGTGGTACATACATCATCCATATTCCATTTGGTCCAAAAGACAAATAGATTCCTAAAGAGTCACTATGCCCTCACATCCCTGCTCATATCTTCATTTACAATAATAGTGTTTGAATGGCACTCATGTTTATTGTAATCTTTTGTATTATGAGATTTAACAAATTAAAAGAATAAGAGGCTAAAAGAAAGAATTGAATGTAGAAAAGCTAAAGAGATTTTATTGAGAATGGAGATGTGGAGACCTTAGTAGACCATGAACTCACGCTGATTTTGTGAAGTACATTAGTGGCGATTCATCACTTTAGGCACAAATCAAGTTGAGAATATTGAACCAAATAATTTTATTGTTATTTGTTTGTGTAAAATTGCACAAAAGGACCTCTGAACCAAATAATTTTGTCTTGATTCTGTGAAGTCTCATTATTTGATGTACATTTCAAATAATTTTATTGTTCTTTGTTTGTGTAAAATTGCAATTAAACCGAACCAATGAAAAAGCATAACTAAACCACCTCCAATTGGACCCAAGAGAGAAGCTAAGGTAAATGGTTAATATTTGTAATTTAAAGGTGTATTTGGGAATCTGATTTCAAACCACTATTGCTTATTTGTATGAACAAATAAGCAGATACAATGAGCTTAAAGACCACAGATTGCTTTTAAGCACTTATTCCAAACACACCTTAAACTAATTTGGCACACAAGCTCTTGAATAAGCCTATCCTAAAGTAATAAGCTAAAAGGACCTAAGGATGATTAAATTAAGCTACTGGTAGTACTAAATGCTTCTAAAGATCTGATTAAGCTACAAAGAAACACAAATAACCACTAAGAGTGCATTGTGAGAACAAAGAACTATGGGGCGCTTTCAAGGTGAATTTTAAGCTACCACATAAGCTCTAATTCCTAAACAAGCTAAAATAGATCAATATTGATGACCAAAGAGCTTGAAAAGCCAAAATTCCAAGGCTAAAGAGCTTTTATTAGCTTATTAAAGATCGATAATGAGGTGCTTAAGCACTTTTTTCTGGTGTTTTTTTTAGTATAGCTTACGTGGATTTTGATATTTTTGATTCATGATATGGAGTTTGTGGAAAACAAGAAGGGGGGCTGAATAGTTTTACCAATTAAAACTTCCTTTTAAACTATTTAGATCGACTTATGTCAATCTATTTAGTTGTGTGTGTTGGATGTTGATAAACAAGCATATAAAGATATGTAATGAAAAGATAAGAGTAAGAAACACAAAACCACAACGCGAGTATTTATAATGGTTCGGCTACAAGGACACCTTCCTTGCCCTACTCCACTCCCCGAGTCACCTACTCGAGAGTTCCTAAACACTATACCAATCTCCTTATGGCAGAGAAGCCTTCACAACGTCGCCTACCCTTTTTTCGGTGTTAGGCTAACCACCGGGTTCTTTCACACCAAGGTGAACCAAACCTACACAACGTCGCCGACCCTTTATAAGGTACTAGGCTAAGTACCTAGTTCTTTCACTCCAAGGTGAACTACACCTTCACAACGTCGCCTACCCTTTATTATGTACTAGGCTAAGCACCTAGTTCCATTTCAATTGAGGAACTACTACCACACTACACCAACGACTAATCCCAAAGGAGATCTACTCCTTTACAACATCATCAAGGATATCAATATCCTTGGATCTAATATTAGTCTATCTTGTACATCGAAACACACCATATCGAATGTACATCTAAGGCACCTTTCACTAATGCCTTTGACTAGATCTACAAGACACCTTTCACTAATGTCTTGTGTCTTCACTAAGCACCTTTCACTAATGCTTCTTTGTCTTGACTTCTAAGCACCTTTCACTAATGCTTCTTTGTCTTGACTTCTAAGCACCTACCACAAGTGCTTATCCTATAGACGATAGATACCCTTCACTAATATCTTCGCCTTGACACGTGAGACATCTTTCACTAATGTCTTCAACACTACACTTCTTTCAAGAAATAAAGGAATCATCAACAAGAAGACTTCAGTAGCCTTGATGATGAGGAAGCATGGCAACTCATGGACTTGAGATTGCTCGACTTCAAAGGTGGTGATCTTGCCTTTAAGAGGAACCTAAAAGATCACACAAAAACAAAACTACAAACATAGATCTCTTGGATCTAAGGTTAGTGAGATTTAACTCATGGGAGGAAGTGTGTTGGAAAGGGGTAAGAAATAATGAAGAAATGGCTCACTATTTATAGAAGAAAAATCCTATTGTTCCCCGGATCCCACAGATCCCTACCACAAGGGATCCGGCTAGCACAAAGCTAGGGATCCGTGGAACGCTCCTCTTTGCCCATGGGTATTTTGGTTATGGGTCATGGGTCATGGGTTGAACCATGGATCTTTGGCTAGATACAATGTATCTTTGAGTGCAATGCACTTAGTCACTTGGGTATGGGTTGATCCATGGGTTATGGATATTATCCATGTATGATATAAGCATGATGTCATGCAATGGGTTATGGGTCAAGATCCATGGGTTATGGGCTTTGGGTTGTACTCAACTACATTCAATGTATTTGCCCAATGGGTTGTGACACTTAAGTTTCTACCCATTTATATTACCTAATGTACTACATACTAGTTATGTGTATATTTTATCCAAATATGTAAACACTAGTTGTTGTACATATGTATTACTTAAATCATAAAATCACTTATACTTGTTTTAGTGTTTTATGTGAAAATGTGAATATGTTAGAAATTATTAGTTCAAACCATTTACGTATTTTATTTGTTTCGTTAACATGATTTTACGTTTGTTATCGACAAAACATTAGAAGATCGTAAAATATAAATAAGCGTTTTACGGCTTATTTGTATTAACAATCTCCCTTTTGTTGATGACAAAACATAAAATTATTTTTAAGGAAAAGCTAAAATTAGTAAAAGTTTGAATTGTAGTTTTACTTTCTTCTCCCCTTTTGTCGAAACAAAAGTGTTTGAAGAAAGCAACACTTCATTTTTAAGAAAAACATGTGAAAGAAGTAAAAGTAAAAAGAAATAGAGAGCAAGTAGCGGGAAAGGATCTCGTCGTTACTCCCCTTGACGAGTCCATCCCTAAGTAAGGCGTCCAAGAAACTAATTCTAATCTAGTTCATTTGCAACTAACTTTTGCAAAAGATTACGTCTATGTGACGGTGTGTGCTCCCCTAGATGATTGCAATTTTGCAACGGAAGTCATGAAATATAAATCTAAGGTTGCAAGTAATTTTGCAGCGTATTGTTTTGACACCAAGCTCCCCCAGCTTTAAGGTGTCAAATTCTTCATGTGTTAATTGAATAAGCGCAAAACAAGGGTTAGAAAGCAAGTATAATTCACAATTTCCGCAAATGTGGTTCAAGTTAGTAGAAAGAAAGCTTTACGTCTCACGGATCCACGGTTCCCTCTAGTAGGGATCCGTCTAGGCAGTCTGAGGATCCGTAGTAGGCGATTAATTTTAGCAACGGTGATATAACAAGTAATGTTATCACAAAATGAGATATGAATACAAGGTAATCATATGCTCAAAAAATAACAAGTAGCATGTAATTCCATTTAATAAAACTAGAGTTATGATATACATGACTCTAAAACCAAGAAAATAAGAAAATACATGACTAGGAATTTCTAAACCAACTATCGCTGATGCTAGGACACCACTAAAATCTTCTAGCTCAAGTTTTGTTTAGGTTTAATCTCGTCGAAACGTTCGAGGAGATGATAGAACATGAAACGTTGGTCTTCTCGTACTTCATGTATCAAACTTTCAACATGTTGACAATGATAGCAATCTTTGTCATGGCTAGGTAGTGGTGGTGGAAGAAATGAAATGGCTTGATGCGAAGGATCAAGTGAAGCGGCTTAATGGAGCTTGAAACGATGAAGGGATTGGTGGAGGCGCATTTGAGAATGGCTCGACCAAGAATGATGGTGGTGGTAGAGAAGTGTCATCTTCCATATGGTCGGGTGATTGACTTTGATGATTTCTCATAATCCAAATGGGATTATATGATGGAAATGGCGAAAAGGAAGCGGAGCAAGTGTTGACTCAACACCTTGATTTTGAACCATTATTCCTCTAATGAGGAGAATGTTGTCGTGAGCGGATGAGACGGCCTAGGAGGCAAGTCCTCTAAATTGTATTGGTGCGGTGATGATAGTGGGGATGTAAATGAAATAGCTCTAGGAACTAATGGTGATGGTTTAGTGGAGATGATATTGTTTGGCCTAGGAGGTATGGTGGTGTTTGGCATTGATAGTTTTGTGGGTACTATCCTTTTAGGAATTGGTTTGATTGGATGATGAAGGATCCTATCATTTGTTGGCTTGACCGGAGATGATTCGGTTGAAGAGATTTCATGTATAACACGCCTTTTTCATGGGTGGTTCTTTGGTGGATAAGTTACTACTTGGGGTTTTCCTCGTGATGAGATGATTTCAAGAGGTTTGCAAGGGTTTCTAAAGTCTTGAAAGTTAGGATGAGAGTGATGACTATGGAGGTCCTAACAAAGTGTTTTATAAACCAAGAGATTTGGCAAGTGCATTTAAGCCTTAAGCCACTAGGATTTATTGGAATGTGATGATTAACATGCACAAGAGTCAACTTCGAGTTTGCATCGATCTAGGAACTCATTTAAGATGAGATGGAGTGTTTGAGTTAGGAAGATGAGTTGAAATGATTGTTTTAGCAAGATTTGACTTAAACTGTCATCCGGATCCCACGGTTCCCTCCTCAGAGGGATCCATCTAGGCTAATCCTAGGGATCCGGAAATTCAGCAGCTATGAAAGAGTGGAAATGATGTTTCTAATATCTAAGACCTATAACATCTTGAGTGTTTCAGTCTTCCTAAGTGTCTTAAATGAAGGGGTGCTTAAGTACTTGAAGGTAATGAGTGATGTAGCTAATGATTGTCTTTTATGGAAGGATTTGGAACTTTCAAAGAGTACCAATGGATGAGCAAGGATGACACTAAATATGAGAGTGTCAATTGAAGCTAAATGATCCTAGAGATCAGGTTGTGACTTAGGATAGTGTTTTGAAAAATATTCTAGAAGCTTTGAGATGAGAAAACTATAATTTGATCAACTTTGATCAATTTTGAGGTAAGGATGATTTATGATCAATTTTGCCATACTCGAAAGATTTTAAAGACTAATTAGAAAATGAAGTGTGAGTTTGAGAGCGGAAGAGTAATGGATTAAAATGAAACGGTAGATCTACAAGCGTTTTAGAGTGTGATCTAGGTGTGTGAGTAGGAAGGATCAACCTATCTTGATAAGGACTTAATTTGCCTTAAGACAATATGTTTAGCTTAGTGTGGGGTGTTCTAAGGATATGTTTGAAATACGATGCTTGCAATTGCATTTTCTGTTTGCCGGATCCCACGGTTCCCTAAGTGTAGGGATCCGTCTAGCACAATCTTTGGGATCCGCCTATCTGCTCAGCAAGACCTTTACTAAATGTATGCAATGATCTTGACAATGCATTATATCTCAAGGATAGTCTAAAAGGAGTTCTAATACTAAGATATCAAATGTAAGATGCTTTATTTCATGAAAGATATTGGATTACATTGATAGAGCACGAATACAAGAAAATTGATCCTATTTTGGAATACTACTAGGTTTCTTGAATGTTTTCGCTAGGAGGATCATTATGTGATTGATGAGTGTTGGTGGAATTAAGAATGAAGAAAGTCTTCATGAGAGAAATGTTTAGCGGTTCCATCATCTTGTTCACAAGTACGTACAATGGACTTTGAAATTGACGATGGAAGTGCATAACATTATGATAGAGGCGTGTAAAGAACATTCCATAAGGGATGAGTTTATTCTTGGAACCTTGAAGATTTTCAATTCGCCTTGCGAAGAAGTAGGCGAGATTGTATGGTTGTTGTGTTAGCAAACAGTACAACATGTGAGCACAACAAGCGGGAAGAATTTCGATTTCCCTAAGACTCCAAACATTTTCACGTGGGATGAGTGCAAGAGGCTTGTACTCTTCTCGGATATCCCTTGTAAAGATAATGTTTGGATCGGAGTAATATGGTCGAGGTTTGCATATTATGCGATTTAAATCTTCCTAGAGTATGTGTGAACAATATGGACTATTTTCTTCACGAAAGTTGAAGAGAGAATCAAGAGACCAATCTTGGTGAAGGCACATTGTCCATGATTTGGAATCAGGAGGATGTGAGCAAAATGCCCAAGGGTTAGAGTGAAATTTTGGTTTTGATATAAAACCAAAGAGATGAGAGTGATCCTCGTTACGAACGAGTTCGACTTGACGGAAGAATTCCATTATGAACCTTGGACATATTTTCTCGTTGATTTCAAGAAGACATTCTAGTCCTATGGCTCGGAAGGAGGTATTGATACCTTCTTCGAATTGTAGAGAGATGTCACAACACGTCCTTCGTGGAAGTGACGGTTTCGAGATTATTGAACCCACTTGACATGATTGCGGTGTGTTGGGTTCGAGAGAGATGTTCGGAGTGTAGACGCTAGTGAGTGAAAATCAAACTCATATTCATGCGTCATAGTTGAACCTATAGAAATGATGGGTTAATAAGAGGTGATGTTTATGGTCGACCTATAATTATCTAACGTTTTTATTAGATTTTTATTAATAATGGTTTTTAAACAAGAAAGTCACTTGACTCACTTATGGTTTTGACATTCTAGTGGAGTAATACTTATAGAAGAAAATTGGTTTTTAATTTGCATGAAAAACTGTTCTCCACTAGAACGGATCCCACGGTTCCTTTTCAAAAGGGATCCGGCTAATATAACTTCCAGGATCCGTGGATCTATAGTAACAGAAACAGATTTGATAAAAACATAGGTTTTACATTTTTATACCACGAGAAGTGTTTTATCCTATATTTTCTTTTAGCATGCATACATGACTTTTAATGTATCACGAAGGAATATGAAACACATAAATCACAAGAAAATAAATAATAACAAAGATAAGAAGATTATTAGTAATATTGCATTTCAATGCTAAGGATGATACAAAGGATTGGGTATATTATCCCAATGTAGATTAACAACACAAAGTAAATGTTTCCATATGTGAACTTCATCATAAGGAACACAAGTGCGATGAGTGTTAAGGCGATGAGCACGAGTGCGATGTGTTGGAATCACTCCTAAACCTTATTCAAGTGTTAGTGATTCATATGTAATAGTTAGCTTAATATGGCCTTTATGTTTGTTATTAAGCTTAGGCTTATGTAGAAGGCCCATAAGCCTAGGCTAAGCCCAATAAGGAAAAGGATGGGAACTTGGAGTGTTGCCCTAGTTCCCTCCTATAAATAGTCTTGTAAACCTTCTATTGAAGGTTGGTTGTTCAATTCATTTACTTTTCCACCTCTACGCATAACCTTTCCCATATTATACGTGTGTGTTTGTTTGTGTATTGTTCAACCGATCATTCTTCTTCTCTATTTCTACATATTGATGCTTGTGGTGTAAACATAGTGACCTAACAGTGGTATCATTCGCCAAATAGTTGGGTGAAACGATTTTGTTTTTAAGGTTGTTTTCATACGCGTAAGGTTTCACGTTTTCTACCTTTCTCACGCAAAAAGCTTTCATTTTTACACTTTAAAATTCAAGATTCTTGTACTTTAAAGGTTATTTGGTGTTAAAGTTTAAGTTTTTGGCAAAAAGTTTGAAACTTTACGTGTGTAGAAGTGTTTTTGAGCTTGATTTCATCCGTGTACTGCTTTCTACTGTAAGGTGAAAAAGAGTTTTGGATCATCAAGTTTTAAATTTTTTGTTATTTTGGTGATATTGAACCTATTTCATCATAAAATCAAGTTTCTAAACACTTTTGGGCATAAAATCGGTTTTGGTACTTTCTACTGTAAGTGAAACCCTAAACTTACGCATAAGTTTTCAAGGTTTGATCTTGATGTTCTTGGCTTACTCGGTGTTTTCTTGCTTGAATAAGCCCGAAAACACTTCGACTTTGGATATCTTTTCTGTTTGTGATAGTGTAAAGGATTTTTGGGCAAAACCTAATTTTACGCATAAGCTCAAACTTATGCGTAGAACTCTTTACGCCTAAGATTTTTCTTACGCCTAAGTCTTGTCTTACGATAAGCTAATCCCACGATAAGTTTTCTACGCCTAACTTTCGCCACGCCTAATCTTAGTGTTTCTCATTTCTTACGCGTAAGCTTATCCCACGCGTAGAATATCATTTTTACGCGTAAGGCACTTTCACGCATAAGGTGTTCTCGGCGTAAGGTTCCTCTACGCATAAGTCGGTTTTCACGCTAAGCACTTCTTCAACAAACAACAAGTTTCATTCGACTACAAAGATCCATCAACACAAGTTATCAAAAAAAAAAAAAAAAAAAAAAAGAGTAAAATTTAATTTTTAGGGAGACTAAACGTTCAATTTTTACGAGATTCAAATTTTGGTTTAACTGTGAAAATTTTGGTCAAAATTCAAATTTTGTACCTAAATTCGAATTTTTCGGTCAAATTTAAGGCCAAAATTGTCATAACTCAAATTTTTCTCACAACCTTAGAATTGAATTTTATAGTGATTTTCAAATTTTAAGAGTCAAAATTTTTCAAAATTATTTTGGAGGAAATTTTGAAAATAACTATATCGCCTTTTCAAGTATCTCGACTTCACAAATCTCCTCACCTTTCATCAAACCTTCATCATCAAACCTTTCTACCGATGATTATGAAGATGCAAAAGCTTATGAGGAATTGATCGAAGGATGGATGATTCGTCGAAAAATACTCGTAATTTATCAATTTCAAGAGGCGCACTTCATCCCGAAATCCAAAGAATGTGCAAAGTGAAAGAGTTGATGAACATGGAAGGTATGCTCAAGGGATGTTAAGAATGTTGTGATTCTGCGATCCGCGATGAATGCGGACAATGAGGTTGTAGCATTGAAAAGGGATGACGACAACGGACACGGAGAAGATATCATACTTAACTATGACACCGAGCCTAACTTTGACGAAGAACAAATGGTTGAGGAAGACATCTTACCCATCTACAACACGTAACCGAACTTTGACAAAGAACAAATGGTCGAGGTACTATCTATCGTTGATCATATTCGACTACAAATGCAACACAACATCTTGAGCAACCTCAATTCGAAATGAAGGAGAGGTTGACCATGTGTTGCACAATGTCCGAACAACTATCTCATGTCTGAGCCCTTACTTGTTAACAATTCAACTGAAACGTCTAATCAAACTCTCGAATCTGAAAACACTCTTCTCAGAAAGACCATTGCTCAGTTTAAAAAAGATTTTTCAAAACTTGAGGCTCATTGCATCTCTCTTGAACTTAAAATGCAAAACATATTTTTAAACTCTGAGCAAAATGGTAAATCTTTGAATGAACAAAGTAATCATATGGATACATTAGTAAAAGAAAATGAGCATTTAAAGGCTCAACTTCAAGCAAATGGGCTTGCACATGTTGCTTTACAAAACAAACTGAGGAGATTAACTGACCAAAGTGTGGATACTAATTTTGCAAAACCAACAATCTTGGGAAATCGTCTCTAAAACCAATCGAAACCAATCAAGTAGTTAAACAACCAACCGCTTTTAAATCGAACGTTCAAAATCTTCAAAACCACGGTTTGCCTCCCAAGTTGTTGAGAATAATAATTTGTCAAAACCACCACTCCACATTTCGGGCCAAAGATTAATGCTTCGCTTCGTTAAACCTGATTACTTAAACCTGTTTACATTAAACCTCAACAAGTAGTTGCACCGCCCGTCTAGGATTAGTTCGAACACCGTGTCTAAACCGAGCATTAAAATTAAAAATTCATATGATTCACATGACGATACAAGAACTATGATCTAGAAAAGGCTAGGAAAGGGCACTACTCCAAAAGGATGGAATCTTAGGTTCACGACCTAGTGTATCACCTTCTCGTGTACTACTGAACACTGCTTATAGTAGCAAACCAAATCCTAAGTTTAATCAACAAACAGTTAGAAATAAATCCGTCGATCTAAACGTAACATTTCAGAAACCTAATAGGTGGATCAATATAGACGCAGACTCTTCCCTAAAGAAGTTTCAACATCCCCATATCTAACCTTAGATGGATACCAACGGTAGAGTTTTCAAAACTATTGGTCTTAGGTGGATTCCTACAGGCAAGATACTAAGTAGTTGCATCAAAACAGGTGTGAAACCCACAACATCCATCCCTGAGGTAGGAAAGGAATTCATCAAAATAGCATGTTCAGGTGTCAAGAAGATAATTGACACAACATATTTATGCCTCTAATATCTGGAACCCATTTACACTTGGGGATCCATGTTTCTTCTTTCTTGCCCCCTTTCTATTTTCTATGCAGGTGCAACAGCTATAGCTTCTACTGCAATACAGCGTAGGACCCGTTTCTCACCGTACAAAACTTATTGATCCATCGCTTGCTCCACCATTGTACTTAATCGTCAAGAATTAGAAACATTGCTTGCTCCTCCGGTTAAAGATTACGCCCAAAGTCGTGCTTCGATGTATCGAATGTTTCACGCACAACCCGACAACACTCTAATTTCGTATACACAGATCTACAACAACAACCGTTGTTGTAATCGCACTCCAATCGAATCTTCGATTATAGAAGATCAAACTGCTTTCCAACAACAATGACACGGTGATGATCAACATAATTAACAAAGAAGTTTTTTCGAGTTGATTCTCACGAGATATTTATGGTACTTCACACTTGTTCGATTAATTGAACATACATGGTTTCGTTGTCTCCTTATACATGGTTTATTGCCTTCAATTCATCATCAACATACGTGGTGTATGATTACGAATCATTGAAAACATCGAGGGGAAGGGAGTGTGTAGGTGGTCATTTCTTCCTTGTTCTTCTACATGCTTCTTTGCGAAAACCCATTGCCTTCTTGAATTTCTTCAATTAGGGGAAGAAATAAGACGATATGTGGCTCAAACGTCTCACTTTGGTGTTATCGTCTCAATTTCATGGGTGATCTTGGGTGAAGTTACCCAAATATGATGTTATGATGCCTCACACACGGTCTTAGTATAGGGTTATTGCATATTCACATGTGATTAGTATTCCGAAAGACCACAACATTCAGGGTAAAGTCGTTTCATTTCGTCTTTCATGGTTTGTTTGGTGTGATGCGTCTACATACGTAAGAAGATCTTGTTGATTTCTGGCATGTTACCCTCGAACGGATTTTCCGCAATTAGTCGATTTTCTTTGTGTGGTTTATCGCTCATCTACAAATTCACGCATAATCGAAACCTTCAAAAGTTAGAGGAAATGTAAACTTCATCAAAGTTTCAAATCTGCTAAAGACGCTTGTCGGTTTGGGGAAGTCGATTCTAAAATTCTTCACGATGGCTTCGAGCATAACACTTGGAACCCGGTCACAACAGCTTAAACTTCCTCAAACCCCATCATCACCGAACCAAGCCCCGACTTACCGCCAACAAATGGAAAGACTATTTGCTCCTACGTTCGGTGGCGATATTGATGAACGTGCTTGTGTATCCGATGTTTCACCGTCAACCCGATACTACTCTTATACCGGTACACTGCTACAACAACTCTGTTGCGGAAGCACCACCGTTGAATCTACAACAAAAGTTGAACAAACTGCTTCTAACGACGTTGAACCATTGCGATGTTCTTAATGAAGTACCCCACCGCAGATTTTGATCCAAATGCTTCTTTAACCCATTTGCCAATGAAACTACTACACCGATGTCGCGGAATCATCCACAAACCATTTGAATCCTCGAATCGCAAAACGTATACCAACATCAACCTCTACACATAATTGGACAAAAGACCATCCTCTAGAGAATATTATTGGTAACCCGAATCAACGGTCGTTACGAGACAACGTCTTCACACGATGGTGAACATTGCATTTATTCACTCACCGTCCCGCTAACTGAGCCTAAAACATTAAAGACGCAATGACAAAAGACAACCGAATTAAATCCATGCAAGAAGAACTCAACCAATTCAAACGTCTTGAAGTATGGGAACCGGTTGAAAGACCAACAGATTCTACGTCATTGATCTCAAATGGATTTGGAAGAACAAATTGGATGTCAAGGAACGTAATCGAAACAAATCACGCTGGTGGCTAAGGGTTATCGGACGGAAGAGGTATTGAATTTGAAGAATCATTTGCTCGGTTGCTCGCCTTGAGGTCGCTCGGATATTTCTTGTGTTCGTGGCTCATATGAATATAACGGTCTTTCATATGGACGCCAAACCGATTTTCCGAATGGGCAACCGAAAGAAACAATTTATGTCGACCAACCGTAGGATTCGTTGATCCCGAGTTCCCAAATCATGTCTACAAACTGAACAAAGCTCTGTATGGTCTCAAACAAGCTCCTCGGGCGTGGTATAATAAGCTATCATCTTTCCTCATTGCCAATAATTTTACCAAAGGTTCGGTCAACCCAATTCTTTTCATACAATATCACGGGGCACATATTTTAATTGTTCAAATTTACGTGGATGACATAATTTTTGGGTCAACACATTTAAAATACTCAAATGCTTTTGCAAAACTTATGACAAAACATTTTGAAATGTCAATGATGGGTGAACTCACATTCTTCCTTGGAATGCAAGTTCATCAATCACCCCGTGGTATTTTCTTGAGTCAGTCCAAATATGCCCTTGAATTGTTAAACAAATTTGGAATGCAAAATTGTGACACCTATGCCACACCAATGGCTCATACCAAGAAGCTAGACGCTGATTTACATGGGAAATTGGTGGACCCTACCAAATACCGTAGTATCATTGGGTCTCTCATATATCTAACACCTAGCAGAGACTGATATTGTTTTTGTCGTCTATCTTTGCTCCGTTATCGGTCAAGACCAACTGAAACCCGCCTCTTTGAGGCTAAAAGAATCTCAGATACATCAAGGGAACTATTAATTTGGGAATCGGTATCCGAAGGATTCGGTTTTAAACTAATCGCTTTTTAGACGATCACGCAGGATGCTTAGATTCGCGTAAAAGTACTTGAGAGCATTACAATTTCTTGGTGATAAAGCGGTGTCATGGCAATTGAAGAAGCGAGATTGTACATATTTGTCCTCAACCGAAGCAAAATATGTAGCCATGTCGTGTTGTGCTCAAGTCATTTGGATGAGAACACAACTCAAAGACTATGGTTATGTATTTGACGAGAATCCCGATGTCTTTGCGACAATCGTGAGTGCTATTGCGATCTCGTGCAACTCGCTCAACACTCGAAATCAAAGCACATCGATCTTGATATCATTTCATCAAGGACCACGTGGAGCAGTGCAGTTGAATTATACTTTGTGGTACCGAATACCAATTGGCGATCTTCTCACCAAAGCCTTAGCTCTGCTAGGTTTAATGAGTTGGTCCATCTGATTGGTATGCGATGTTTGATTCAAGAGGAACCGGATGAACTCTTAAACATTCTTACAAACCACTCAAACACCAAAATCTCTTTTGTAAATATTTTTCAAAAACAAAATACAAAATTGAAAAATAAGATAAAACAACAAAAATATTCTTCTATCTATATTTCTTTTAACATGGCAAGTACAAATCTTCCGTCAACACTCTAATCTTTCAAAATTAAGTATTTTTTCGATCAAGTGTTGAGGGGGAGAAAGTAAATATTTTTCAGTTTCATAAAACCTTGTACTTCCATGTTTTCAAAAATATGTTGTTTCTTCCAAAATGGTGGATACGTTTCTTGTCAAATACTCTCCTCGGACTCAAATGTCTTCAAAATTCATTATTTCAAAAGTCGAGGGGGAGTGTCGTCAAGTTTCTTTCCTTACATGTGTTTTGTCTAACCTAAACAGAAGTTAAAGGATCTTGGTTGGAACTTCTTTAAGGTTGAGGGACTAAATGTGTCAACTTGGCAAAATCATTTACTCCTAAACAACCAAGATCAAACAGCCCAAATCAAATCTTCTAAATCCGTTCAAGTTTTTCATAATCTATAAGTTCTAAACTGTTTTAATCAAGATGATAAACAAGGATTTCTAAAATTCTTTCAAATCCAACGGTTAAAACTCTTTAAACTGATTTTGGAAAATTTTTCACTCGAACGAATTGGGTGTTTATGCATAAAAGTGTTTGGATTGAAATGGGTTATGTTAAAACCTTTCTTAGTGTCTATTAAACTTGTTTCAATCGTCCAAAACCATCCAGAATCTTAAAATTTCGTTAATTTGAATTCTAGGGTTCTTGCGCTCATCTAGGATTTTTCTATTATGTGATATGTTGTTAGGTAGCCAAGAAAGTGTTAGAATAAGTGATGAGTGTCTAAATACTCATCATTTTTGTACAATATAAACTGCAAAATCATCTGAAAACACTCAGAAACGCATCAAAATGATAAATCGGTGTTTTATGTGTTTTAAATGCAAAATATCAAAATCGGATGAAAACGTATCAAATTTGCAAATTGGCGCTTTAGTCCCCAAGTTTCAAAAGTTGTCAAAAAAAAGGTCCTTGAGCACATAATTTCAAAAGTAAAATCACCAAAGGTCCTTTTAAATCATAACTTGTCAAATTTAGTCCTTTGGTGAAAAATATCAAAAGTTTGAGAAAATTACAAGTTTGGTCCTCCAAGTTTCAAAATTGGCAAAATGGCCCCTGAAATTGGAAAATGGCAAGTCTAGTCCTTGTACTTTTGAGATTGTCGTTTTAGTCCTTGGAGAAACTTTTCGAATTGGCGACCTAGGTCCTTGAAGTTTCGAATTTACACAATTGGTCCCTATGTTATTTAACCCATTAAACCTAATTTGGACCCCGCTAATGTGACCCCTGTCAATTAGCCATTTTGACCCCCCCTTCTATTATTACCCACCGGTCAAACTATGGTCAAAAATCCCACCCCGCGCCCAAAAAGTCTTCCCTCTTAACTCTTTCTCTGAATCACCGCTACACCATCCCCCTCCTCTCCATATCACCCTCCTTGTCCCCTCCACATCAACACAAAACAAATATCATTTAATGATTCCTCCACCCTTCACTCAACCCTCCACTGTTAAAATCCACTTTGGCGCCAAAATGATCAAACGCCAATATCAACTTAAAGCATCCAACGGCAAATTTATTGGTGGGAAAGGTTCGGTGGACATGTGGAAACATCATGGAGTATAAAAAGAAGGAAAGAGAAGCTTGAGGAGTAGTTAGTCTTTTATTTTTCCTTAAATGTCGCTTTTAAGTTAATGTTTTAGTTAAAACCCAAATGTTGTAATTTTAGTTTATTTGTATCACATTCAAGTTAAATCATCGATTGTAGTGTGCTTTTAAGCAACAATCTCAAGTTTTTAATTAAGTTTCATGTTTCATGCTCTTGTTGAAAATTCCAATCTTAATTTCTTATGTATAAGTCTTGCGGTTTGTTTTGAAGCTTAAACAAGCTAGTTAAACTCTTTATACCCTTCTTGTAAGCTTGCAATTAATTTTCAAGTAATTTTGTGAAATAGTCAACCAAAGTCAATCGTTGATGCTAATTGGGTTTGTAATGGACAATGGAAGATGCAGTGATATCGGGTTAAAATAGGTTAGGTTGGTGTGGAATTTGGTTTGGTTTTGAGCCCGCAATCAACTCGAGCACTTGTGAGTGTTTCATGTTATTTTCGCCAGATATTGTACTTGTTTGGGTATCTCGTGGTCACCACTAGTGTAGACTGGTTTATATAGTTGTATTTAGGTCCATGTAACTCGCTTTAATCAGTTAAACCAGTTGGATTAACATTTAACTTCGCTTTTGTTTTTAATTTAATGTTTTAAGTAAGGTTTGGATTTGGCCCTTAAACTGCATTTCAGAGGATAGCTCAAGACTTGGTACCGTTGGTTCATGCTTGTTTAGTCCATTTGAGACCTTATCTGTCTTGTTCTTGCACCCAAATAAGCTCAAAGTCAAAATTATACTTTAAGTGCCTTGAAGCGACTTTAATTGCTGGGATTTTAAGGAATCCTATTCTTGTTTTGTGTTTAGAGTACTTAGATTTAGATTGCTTTAGTCTTATTTCTTCCATTAACAGCTATATTAGTCCTTAAATCATGATCAAACCTCAGTTTAGTCAACATTTCAGTTTTGTGATAAAGTCAAAACATTGAAAATCTCAGTTTTGGCTACTCTAAGGTGATTTTTATTGGGCTCATTTTTGAGTCAAATTCTATGAAACTTGTGGTTTTGAAAAGCTCTCTTGGTCTATTTTATTATTACCAATTTTCTAGATTTTTGCAAATTTTCTTTAAGCTCTTAACTAGCTTGTGAATATGGTGTCAAACCCCTGCGAGTGGCAATCGCTGACCGCATGTGGTTTATGTGTGTTTTGCAGACCTTGCACAGGACTCACTTGAGCTCCTCTAGGTCTGATTCTTGGTTTACACATTCTCACTGTGTCTTGTTCAAGTTCCAGTTGTTGGTCCGTAGTTTCTAGCTTATTCTAGTACTTATTTTCTTGCTTAAAGTAGACTCCTTAATCGCTTTTTTTTAAATTTATAGCTCAAATCATCAAATCATTGCATCTTGCTAATCGAGGTCTAAGCTTGTTGTTTTTGTTGAATTTCTGGTTATTTTGCTTATAGTAGCTTTTGTATTCGTTGGTGGCTTTTGGACTCCATTTGCTTATTTAAGTGCTTATTTCAATAAGCTCTTGCTCATCGCCCATAATCTTACTCATAACCCCATGCTTTTCTATTTTTCCTAGCTTCCTAACTTTATTTTAAGCTTTTCCTGAAATTTTCAGATTTTTCTAAGTTGGTTTGCTATTTTTCTTGATTTAAATTAGTTTTTAAGTATTTTTAATTAGGATTTAATACAAAAAAATTAAGAAAAGGTTCAAAAAAATAATTTTTCAATTTTCTTAAGTTTAGATAAATATAAGAAGCCTAAAAAGTATTTTTCCATAATTTTCTTAGCTTAAATAGTATTTTCTAGCATTTTAATTAGTTTTAAATAGTTTTAAATTAGTAATAAATATATAAAAAGTCAAAAAAAATATATATTCTGTTTTAAAATTAGTTTTATCATATTTTAGATTTTCCTAAGTCTTAATTTTATTTTTCTAACCTCATTTTGTATTTTCTTTTATTTTAGAGTATTTATTAAATAGTTAAAATAGTTTTTAATTAATAATAATTAAATAAATAGTTGTAAAAATAATTTTCTTTTCTAATAATTTTCTTATATAATTAGGATTGTAAAATGTATTTTCATATCCGTAGGTATTTTTCTTCTCAGTATTTTCACGCTTTATTTTATGACGTTACGTAGTTTTAATTTAAACGTAAGTTTTAGGTTTTAAACGCTCATCACTTTAAATATAGTGATAGCGTTTATTTAATATCTTTTATCTTTTAATTTTCTTAATTTGTATTTAAGTCACGTTATTTATTTTATAACTTTTTCAAGAGTGTAATTATCTATCCAATTCCTCGCGATCACTATCATTAGTGATCATTCTATCGTCTGATCAGTGTTTACACACCATTGAGTCTCCGGGACATAACGACCGAATTCACTATATTCTCCAGACTTCATTGTATTTGTGCTTAAGTCGCTTTTAAGTCATTACGGTTGGCCATTCACAAGTGGCCAGCATGTGTGATTAGACTTGACGGTTTCAGCACAGATCAATAAGTTTATATGCATGTTTATGAACCTTTAAATTAGCCCAGAAACATCTAAACTGTAAGAATTTAAGTTTTAGGTTTTTAAGGGTTCATCTCCCATGAATCTTCTGATTCTGTGGTGGAAATGTGTTAAATGCACTCATATGACATCTAGGACATTCCAGAAACATTCTTGTTTGATTTGTGTAGCTATATCTCTTACGCGTAGATTAAGGGTTAGGGTTTAAGTAATTTTACGCATAAGTCTTTATGTATGTATCTGATATGTTCTTATGCTTGTGTTGTGATCTAAAAGATGTTCGAGTTAACTGATCAATTTTCATGTTTATATTTAACGGGTTAATTATTCGTAATGTCGTAATCTTTGGGTGTTCAAACCGTTACGCTTAATGAATACTTTATGCGTAGGTTACGCCTAAGAGAAATCTTACGCTGCTGCTCTTACGCATAAGGGTCTACAAGGATTACGTGATCTTGGAAAGATATTCGCAAACAAGGCTTGTTACGCGATAAGCTTTACTCTTACGAGTAAATCAGAAGCGTAACATCTAGCTTATCCTCACGCGTAAGCTTAAAGCCTTGAACTTGTATGACGATAAGAAACTCTTACGCCTAAGCTTGGTCTTACGCTTTAGTTTACTCCCACGCATAAGCTCCTTTCTTACGCATAAGGATCCTTGTTACACATAACCCAATCTGCTCACTACATTTTGGCCTAGTACGATATGTTACTTGTTAAATGTTACGCATAAGTCACAAATACCGATGTTTCAGATAAGCTACAAAAGTTAATATGTTGTTTGTTAAGTGAAAATTTGGACTTTGAAATTTCAAAATTAACATGTTCACGTAACTTATCACTTTAACTTCAATCAATTGGAATAATGTGACTTAGGACTTGTAACTCACATAAACATGTTACCATCAAACAAGGAATTAGATAATAAATCGACTAAAACAAACACATTGTGTTTCCATATGTCTGCTTTTTGTCTAATGTCTTTCGATCACAAAATGGTCAGAAATCAAGCAATCATCAATGCCCCAAAGTGAGCTCTTGATGGCAAACACATTCCTAGATGGATACGACAAAACAATTGGCAAGAATAATTCCATGTCATCTTCAACAACTTCATATGCTCATAATCATCTTGCGTAATTGTTGTGACATCCTTCTGCAACATCCATTCAAATTCATGCTCACAAAGTCATCCCGATGATGAGTATGATTCAATGGAAGAGGAAATAAAAGTTCATAAGACATTAAAGCGTAAAAGGATGGAATACCATGCTTCAACCTTTCCGGTTAATCAACCCGTGGGGGTGAGGGTCAAGTAGTAGTCCTCCACTTATGGAAGATCCATTGCAAACATCTCTACCCCATCCAATCCGCTTAATCAACCCGGTAAGGATCGTGGTGTCATCGCCACCACAATCTGTTGAATCAAGCAACCACAACAACAAACATCCGCAAGAAGAAAATCATGGTGAAGATGTGGAAATATATGACGAAGGAGATTACGATCATGATAAGGATGAAAGAGTCCCCGATGATGATAATTTGGCGGTCAAGAGGAAATGATTCAAAAGAGGCAAAAGAAGTCTGGAGTCGAGTAGGAAAAGTTTAAGAAGGAATCGACAACCACATAGTCGACAATCCAATACACAAACCCAACAGCCTTTCCAAACACCTCTTGACACTTCCACCAAACCCAAATCATCATCTCAATCATCACCTCCATCAACATAAGAAACACCTATGTCAACAACAAAATCATAAGAAGCAACTCCATCCAATGATTCAACAAATGGTTAAGGTGTTATCACCACTACACAACAAGCTACATAGCCACCACCATCTGATCAACCAAGGGATTCAGAAACCACACCACCAATGGAGAAAACCATTGATCACTTTACATACACTGGTGGTGAGGATCACGACACACTTGAGCCCCAACCAGAACCTCAATCGAAATTTAGATCAAGTACATTACTGCACTCCTTGTTTACGCATCAAAAAAGCGTGTTGAAGTTCTCCACCTCGGGGTCGAACCTTACCTAAATTCTACACTTCATCGAAATCAATCAAGAACCTCAGTACAAAATCATTCATAAACAAAAGTTTGGGTTTGTCTACCAAAGTGAAAATCATCATACTTGCTTCATGGCGTTCGATGAAATGCACTAAGTTCTATGACGCCACCCTGGATATGGTTCGAGATGGATTGTCATATCGATTGAAGGACATTGAGTTGGGTATAATTCGTATCAAGAGATGGAATTCAAAGGATCGCAAGGATGTTCGTTGATTTATCACTAGGATTGATGTTTGATCCATCGATCGATGCAACGCGGTTGGAGAGCTATGCGGGAGGATGACCAAACTTTCCGATTCGACTTTCCAACGCCCTCGTAAAGTAGCCGATCGTCTGTAATCATTGGGTACTCTCTTGATTGTGATTTTGTTTGTTTGATTATCTGACAATGGCTTGTGCACACATAACAGTGTACAACCCGTTCTTGTAATGAAAGGACCCTGTGGTACGCTTCAGTGCCACAATCCTATAAAAGGAGCGAAAGCTTCTTACTTTTGAGTAAAACCTATCAAACCTTTCATTTTTCAAGGTTTTGCTCAAAAGAACAAGTACTTCCCCTTACGTTTTTCAAAACCTCAAAAGTTAGTATTACTTGTTGAGGGGGAGTATTTGCTAAAATCTTTGTTCAAACAACTTGTTCTTCGTGATAATCTTCCCACAAAACTCGAAATGGTCATATTTATTATCAAAACGTTATCAAAAATAACATTTATATGCCATTTTTGAGGGGGAGAAAATTATTGTGATAAGAAATATGTTGTGTTTTGCTAATGAATCCTCGTGAAAAGACTTCAACCCATGAATTGACGGATCTCGAATAGTCTTACATTGAAAAGATTTGTCTTCTAAGACTTATCCAAGTAAATTGTACCTATTCGAGAAGCTCTTGATAGACATGAATCTGTGATTTAGTTTGACAACCTCTCGGGTTGTCCACATCTTCAATTTAGTTATTAGAACTAGTTGTCACCTAAAAGTCGATAATGCATCTCTTTAACTATGCAACGAATCGTGTCTCGCAAGGAATTGTTTATCTTGAGTCGATCAATTCAAAAGTGCGCGCTTTTTCCTCACTCGTGCGATTTCACAAAACCTAAGCACATGTGAGGGGAGTATTTCTAAAAACTAAAACTCTTGAAGTGTTCAAACATGTTTTCATTCACAAACGCTCGAGAGATTTTCATGAAAATGGTTTTATGGCAATGGAGTTATAAGGTGATTAAGGTTAGAATAACTGTTCTATGATCCGCCAGAGTCGGAGGGATCACCCAAGGACACTACAAATAGTTAGATTTTAGAAGTCCTTAGGTATGATTATAAAAAGTAGAAAATGAGAATCTGAGAAAGAAGGAGTTGAAGAATTAAAAGAAATGCAAAGAAATGGGTAAAAGAAATAGCCTCCGCATTATTCAACTTAGGCGCATAATCGGTTCAATTCATATGCTATCGCTTGTCACTTGATGACGCCGGTATTGAAGATTAAAGTCGTCATGGACCCAAAGGACGCATGCACTAAACCTTCTTAGCCACTCAAGGTTCTCTCAATGTAAGCTTGTTTCATTCTCACAGGAACCCTACGAACTATCGGCTTTCTCTTAGAGATTGCTTTGGTATTGAAGAAAAGACCTCTCCTTAGTCTCCGTCAGAAAACCAAAATGCACTATTGAGTCTAGAGCCACGAGATTCATCAAAAGATCTCATAGGTACACTTGACATTTCATCACTTGTTGTTCAACAATAAGAACTTCGTGGTACGTTATCGAGTCCTTCACAGATCTTAGCAACTGTCGAGAACATTTATGAGAGGTTCACAATTGCGATCCTCGGTGATTGAATGGAAACTCCCGCGGGTCAACATCAAACACCGACGGCAGTCACTGGTAACTCCCCGTGGACTACGCTTAGTGTGTCTCAAACGGTCTACAACAGTGAGGTGATGCTTCTGCGTATCTCAAATGACTATCTTAACTATAGATGTACTTCTACATCGCGTTATCTCACTTCAGGGACTCCGGTTCAGAACGGCCTTTGTGAGAATTAGAGTTGTGTTTTCACACTATGTCGTTAACACTCTCAAGTTCAAACTTGTAAGTCGCCGGAATCCGCTTATTACTAACCTTTCTTATGTTTTCTTCTTATGAAAGCTCGGAGCGAACCGATCGTGCGATTCTTCACATGCTCATACCAACATCATCTCTAATGGAAGTTCTCTCTAAAAGCAACACAAAGTCAGAATGATTCTTCATCAACAAAGAATCTACAAAGTTTAAAGACTTAAAGAACTTCATCAACTGTAATCCAACATTAAAGAGCGCATGAGCATGTTGGAGAAAGACGGAGATACCGAGCAACAAGGCACTCGATGCAGATTACCACAACACACTATCACTTTCAAAGAACAAAGAACTAAAGAACAAAGAAAATGAAGACGCCAAAGCGTAATACTTCAAAAGAAACAATTTCTACACCGGGAGATTACATCAAGACCTACAACGCTTATCACTCATTCATTCATCACTTACACTTGGGGAGATTGTTGGAATCACTCCTAAACCTTATTCAAGTGTTAGTGATTCATATGTAATAGTTAGCTTAATATGGCCTTTATGTTTGTTATTGCTTAGCTTATGTAGAAGGCCCATAAGCCCAGGCTAAGCCCAATAAGGAAAAGGATGGGAACTTGGAGTGTTGCCCTAGTTCCCTCCTATAAATAGTCTTGTAAACCTTCTATTGAAGGTTGGTTGTTCAATTCATTTACTTTTCCACCTCTACGCATAACCTTTCCCATATTATACGTGTGTGTTTGTTTGTGTATTGTTCAACCGATCATTCTTCTTCTCTATTTCTACATATTGATGCTTGTGTTGTAAACATAGTGATCTAACAGATGTAAACCACGTTGATGACGAATCTTCTTGGTTTCGGTTGAGATGGAATGAGGAGGAAGATGGAGTTTTTGAGTGAGAGGAAATTTTGAAATTGGAAGATTTGAAAAGTGAGGGTTTGATAGAGTGGTTCATTTATGGGAGTATTTATGGGAAGGAGGAATTTTTGAAATTAGTGTTTTGTTTTATTATCGATTAAAAGAAAACAAAACATAAGTTTTATATACCACGACTTTAGACGAGAAATAAGACACGTATGTAAGAAAAGGCTTCCTAATAAAGCTTCATGTAAAACATGTAATTTGTACAAAAGATAATCATATAAATACCTAAATAGGTATACTTAATTATCAAGCAAAGTAAAAAGAAAATCATACCTCCGGCGCACTTAGGAATGTCTTTACAAATGACACAAAGAAATGTCACTTAGACTATTCCCGCTCCTTTATATTAAGATACCTTCTTAAGGAAGGTATTCTTGTTACCAAGCGACCATAAAGCTTGGTGGGTATGAGCTTTGACTAATCAACATGACAAAGAAGATTAGTGCAATTAAATGAAAAATAAATAGGAAAAATGTTGTTATCAAATCAACATCCAAACATATAGTTTTAAAAGACATGGTGTTTGTTTTATGAAAACCTTCTTTGTAGTTTTCAATTAACTATGGATTGTATCAAGTTTTAAAGTACAATATACTTCAAGAAACTTGGTAACGAAGCTCGATGCCAATTGTGGAAAACTAGAAGGGGGTTGAATAGTTTTACCAATTAAAACTTCCTTTAAACTATTTAGATCGACTTATGTCAATCTATTTGGTTATGTGTGTTGGATGTTGATAAACAAGCATATAAAGATATGTAATGAAAAGATGAGAGTAAGAAGCAAAAACCACAACGCGAGTATTTATAGTGGTTCGCCACAAGGACACCTTCCTTGCCCTACTCCACCCCGAGTCACCTACTTGAGAGTTCGTAACACTACACCAATCTCCTTATGGCGGAGAAGCCTTCACAACGTCGCTTAACCTTTTTCCTGCTAAGCTAACCACCGGTTCTTTCACACCAAGGTGAACCAAACCTACACAACGCCGCTTACCCTTTATAAGGTACTAGGCTAAGTACCTAGTTCTTTCACCCAAGGTGAACTACACCTTCAAAACGTCGCTCACCCTTTATTAGGTACTAGGCTAAGCACCTAGTTCCATTTCAATGGAGGAACTACTACCACACTACACCAACGACTAATCCCAAAGGAGATCTACTCTTTACAACATCATCCGTGATATCAATATCCTCGATCTAATACTAGTCTATCTTATACATCAAACACACCATATCGAATGTATATCTAAGGCACCTTTCACTAATGCCTTCGACTAGATCTACAAGACACCTTTCACTAATGTCTTGTGTCTTCACTTCTAAGCACCTTCACTAATGCTTCTTTGTCTTGACTTCTAAGCACCTTTCACTAATGCTTCTTTGTCTTGACTTCTAAGCACCCACCACAAGTGCTATCCTATAGACCTATAGATACCCTTCACTAATATCTTCGCCTTTGAAAGGTTTATGGATAATTATTAATATACGTATGACCGGATTCGAACTCGAGACTTCGGATTGCACACATTACGATGAGAATCAATGTAAATAATAATTAATATATTAAATGTAATATTTAATTATTGATTACAAATAAATACTTAACGATAGTTAATATTTAACGAGTTTTGATTATCGGTCGTTAAATGTCAACGGATATGAAGAAAAGTTAACAAGCCAAGAGAAGGTTTTAGGAACCTCTTTGGGCTTGTTTTTGGCCGAAACTATAGAATCCCACATCGAAACTATAGTAATCTTGACATCTACCATAAGGCTATAAATACATCCCCATGTATTCATCCTTTGGTACACTAGATTTCAATAAGGCCAAACTTCTTCTTTCTTCCTCTTGTTCTTAGGTCGACGAGTAAAACCCCATGTAAGGGATTTATGAGTGACCTTGAGCATAACAAAGGTGTTTGGTTAATCTATTGTGATCAAGAACCTAGCTTTTCTCATTGATTCGCTACTAATACGTGTGTACAAGAACGAAGGGCCAATGCACTTGTGTTGGTAACTTGGGTGTTCGATTTTAGTGTAGTCGAATGTATTAAACCCTAATTTATTAGGGTTTAAGGTTTCTTGGTACTTGATCTTAATTTGGGGTTTTCATAAACCCTAATTGCATTGATTCACAAAAGGTACGATATACTTTTAATTCGTTAATTAATTTACAAGTATTATTCCTATTACTCACCGCATGCTTTGATGATGTTTACTTGTTTTCTATAATTGTTATGATTAGTAAAACCCAACAAAGGGCATCACGAGCCGTTAATATGTTGTAATTAATTACCGAAACACATAAAATTGAATCTTTATGATTTTTACATGCTTTTATTGGTTTCTAGGGTTTTAAAAATTGAAACCCTAATTTTTTTAATTTGGGTCGATTACCCTTAATTGATTTAATTAGGTTTTATTTTTTTGTAAAACTTGTAGAAACCCTAGGATTGCATGTATATTTTATGTGGTTTTAATGAATAATTGTTATGTGCCATGTATTATGCGTATCTTGGGATTATAATTGTTATGAGGAATCCATAGTGGAACATGCATGTTTTGCCATGGATTATTGTTTTATTAATTGTTAAGTGATATACACATGTTTATTAGTTTGATAATTATTAAATTGGGGAAGACCTCAATATATCTAATAAAAATTGCTATGTGCTAATTGGTATATTATTGACTTTGGCTTACGAATCGACTTGTCGATGCATGTGGCTCACTTACCTTGTAGGTGAAAGCCCTAGTTGATGTATGCATTATTTTACGCCTAGAATTGTTTATTAGATTTTATCGAAATAATTATGCATGTGGCTAATTGTTTTACATATGTTAAATTGTTAAGTTATATGTATATTATTTGAGTTTGTTTAATTTTTATTAAAGTGCCTTTTGTTTATATTGTATGACATGTTAGTAAGCAAAAGGGTTTTTATGAATAGAAAATTAAATGGACTAAATAATGGCGAAAATTTGATTTGTTTTCTAAGTATTAAATCTTGAACTTTAATCGATTGATGCGATCGTACTAAATGGTTAGAACGGCTCACCCACTAGAACAAACTCAAAAGGGGTTCAAAGAAGTGCGCACAATACACCGAAAGGATGTCTAAGGTTATGCTTCAGCCACCGGTCCTCTCGCCTCCCCGTATGCTCGATTGAGCTACCTAGTATAACTATTCTATGTACGAAGCATCTTAGTGCAAAGTTGTAAGTTTCTCAACGCATCGATTAAAACTTTGTAGAATTTAATCTTAGCAATTTAAAACTATGAGTAAGGTTTTGAAACATTTTATGTTATGAAGATGTATGCATGCTTCTTCATACATAAGTTTTGATTACACATCAAAATTGTACCCTTTAAAATTTAAGTTTATGCCATCTAATGATATGAAACACTTGAAGTTTTAATTTAGTTATGTGAGACCTTGAGCTAGATTACGATAACAAGGTGAATCTTTATGTTGTGTGAGACCTCGCCTTAAATAATTTGCGCTTCTAAATTAGACAACTTAATTAAGTTAGTTAGTGAGACCTATAACTTAAGGCATAAGATGGGATAAAACATGCTTACATTTTGCATAATTGTTTGGCAAAATTGTAAATCCCATATTTTCTAGGAATTGAAAACTTGTTTGTCAATTATTGTTCTTCGACAATTACCTATTCTATACTTTCATCACTAGCGCATCAACCGATGTGGTGAAACTATGATAATGAGGGTCCTAGATTCAAGGAAAATTCTATGGTTAATATGAATATTGACCTAAGGGTATTTTATTTTCTTGAAAGATTTAATTATCGAAAATACTAAAATTGAATTTTGTTAATTCTTTTGATTGTATTAATGCAACATTAAACCGTAAACGTGGTTTGGGCTTTGGTAAATTGATCTAGTTCTGTTTTCAAAAAATGTTTGATCAAGAAAAATTTACTAAAAGACAAACATAGACTCTTTTCTATGGAAGAAGAGTGAGACTCAATCCTATTCCTTTTCATGATTGAGAAAGGTATGTTAGGAACATTAGAATTGTCTAAATTCTAATATATAACTCATAGCAACTTTAATAGTTAAGAAAATTGCACACCATGTTTTCCTTAAGAGATTTCATTACCCTCTGTTGGTGATTGAATTCTTATATGACATTTTGGTCAACTAGAAAACATGTTTGACATTTTATGAGTTATTAAATTAGAAGCTAGACTAATTACCGCAAAATTGGTAAAAGACAAACTAGTATATTTTATCTAGTTGTTTTGTTTTGACTAATTAAAAGTGCTATACATCATTATGGCGATGGTAGACCCATTAAGGAAGAAATTGCATGCTCAATTTTTCAAGTTAATAGCATTGATGGATGATCCATCAACTACGAGTAGAATACACTCTTTAGTACCTAAGTAATTGTTACGAATGGTCTTTAAAAGGGTAACAACGTAATAGCACGCTATTTTCACCGGTTAATGAAACACTTACAATGTTGTCAAATCCAAAGGAGTATGGTGTATTACATCGAATAAGACATTATTGTAACGTTGTTCAATTTAGTGGGAGTTACAAGATTTATTATCTTGGTAGTAACTCGATTATTTCTAGATTTTCTTGAAATAATACATTACGCTCAAAAATGTAGACATTCATATTCTCAAGGATAGTCATGAACGCTTCCTTGATAATTAAGTGCTCCTACATCTACTTGTAATGCTTATATATCTATGACACTATCATATTGCTCACATAAACAAACGAATGTCATGGTGTTTATCTACTATATGATGTTTTTCTATGCACAAGTGGGAGAAGTATTTATTGTGTGCAAAGGAACAACACATACAAATATGATTAATGGATTCTCTTGATCGTGAGGTAAGAGATTAGCATTCTAATAAGATTGTCTTGTTTAGAACATATGTCAAGATTATAACATACACTACTTTTATATGTTATGTCATTCAAATTATAGAAACACTTGAAGTTACATTTTAGGTTAAGTGAGATCTTGGCTAGATTGTAATCTCAAGGTAAATCTCCACTTGTTGTGAGATCGGGCGTGGATGCTTTACAGTTTCTTAAGTTGGACACTTCTTGGAATGACATAAATAAATAAAGTAATACTATCTTAAATATTTATGTATTTTTAGAATGACATAAATAGATAGAGTAGTATATTAACTTGAAAATTAATTAATTGAAACCATGGCGTGGTGTTCATAATAACTTTAAATTATACATGGTTATGTGTTTCAGTATAAACTCACAAACATGAAGTCTTTAAAGACTTATAATATAAAGTAAGATATTATAATCATATGTCTTTTGACTTGGTCAAAGAATACTTTTGTTATAAAACATGCAATTGGCTTGAATATTCTATTATACCATTAAGTTGACTTAGTTGGTAAATAGGTAGACCAAAAGGAATAAGTTTATCTTAGATATTGTTAGATTGTCTTACAATATTAATTCTAATGAAATATCGTATGTATATGGTAATGTTCGCTAGAAGAATCAAACATTTGTTATATTGTTTGATTCAAGATAACTATATCTTCTTTTCTTCCAAAAGTTATCAAGGTTAGAAATTGAGTATTGATTGGATATACTTAATAAAACTCAAAACTTAGAAGATTAATAAGACACCATTTTAGTATGGAATGTGATGAATCACATTGAGTCTTATATTGAAGTTCGATTTGTTAAAACTACTTATGGAGTAGGTTATTAATGAACAAGATTTACGAATCGTTAATGTGATTTGTAATATCCCAAAAGAAAACAATTTAGTGTTGTTCTAATTGCTAAAGTATTTATAGATAGTCTTTAAATTACAAAAGCAAGTGGGAGTTTTGTTTAGATCTTGAAGAGATTAAATTACAATTACAAAACACATAATCTTCTAAAACACACTAGTGAATATCATGATGAGGTCAAATGTAAATGATAGACCTCAAGATGGTGGAATTCTCATTCATAGATCCGCAAGGATATCTCAAATATTTGATATGATGAGAAATATGAATTACAGGATCATGGTAAACCTATTAATCATAATGATATATTACCTAATATTGAATTGTGGTAAATTATTCATACTATGAATGTTAAGATGTTGTCCAAAAAGATGATCAACTTTGAAAACTTGGTTTATCTTAATAAAGATGAGTTTCTTCAAAGGAAGGAAAACTCTAGTGGTTTAAATCTTTGTGTAGAAATCATATGGACAATATTGTACATGCGTTTAATGCATGACTTGTGACAAGATTATTAATCACACTTAAGCAATTAACTGTGATTGAATATTCTTTCCTAGACACATTAAATATATAATGATGATAATTGTCATACTTATTTTCATTGATATGAAAATGACAATGGAATATTAAAACTCTTTCTTGTGTGATTGCTTTTATGAGGACGATAAGTAATCGAAAGGAGTTTTATGAATTCACATAATCTTTGAAATGTACAAACCGCAAGAATCCATGAATGGATATATGCATGCATCTAGGAGATTATTCTTATGTTTAACTATTAAATCCAAGTTTTGGTTTAAAATTAAAATAAGATAATTTCTAAGTATTCCGAAAGCTAGTGGAGTATTATGTTTATTTTCTTTAAATCTTATATGTTGTGGTAGTAACATTCCATCTAAAACTAAATGTTAAGTTCTAGTTGGGAATGGAACTTCACTTGCAAGATTTAGAAAATAAGACATACAACCTTGAATATATGTTTATTATTAATAAACATGTGGGTAAAATAAATGAGTCTAATAGAACATGATATATCATTTGAAAATGGATATGTAGAACATGAATGAAATCTCGTTTGACACAAGGATTTTCATGTACATCATGTTATTGTTGTATCATGCTTGAAAGGCAAGATGATTTGACAACATTGATATCTAATGAAGTTATTAGATAACTAGTGTAATGAATATTCTAATAGAATATGTTTGAATCTAGAATTACATTCCTCACCGAATTGCTCTCAAAATTCTATGGATGAGCAATACAACAATTGTTGCGAATTGTCATAGCTAACAAACTTGAAAGTTTCAAGGCATCAAACATTACATCGTAGATATTGAAGTTTACGAAAATTTTAAAGAGCATATTGTTGTTTGTATACAATGATGTCGGGTTTAATTGAGATGACACTCAATACTAGTCATGGTAGGATTTCATCCTTGTAAATAGCCATGTGAACTAGTTGTGCTCAACTAAGAGCATAGTTGCATTATACAATAAAGAATAAGAATACTTTAAACTTTAAAATGTTTGAAAGTTTGATTGTCATAAATTGGTGGTTGAGGATGTCACACACTTTATGAAAAATTATGTGGCGATATCAAGTTATTTGAATGCACACATACAAGAACTTCACTAGTTGAATTCTTGAAATAAGTATTCTCAAAATTCCAATAGATCAAAGTTAGTTGAAATTATGCCTTGTCAACAAGTATGATTGTCATTACTTGAGACATAATTCATTAACAAGTGTTATCATGCATTGATCTATTTAGTATTTGGATAAGGATGTTATGAACAAATATTATTTAAATGAAATAAAATATTGGTTATGTTTATTTTTCATTTTCTTAATATTATATCCTATATTTGCATGTTTAATCCGTGAATAACTTATGTTATTCTAAAAGTCCGTTGTCGATCAATGATGTGGAATGTCATTGAATTAAGACAAATGAGTTTTGGTAGAATATACTTTAAGTATATTGATGCGTGGACATGCCAATTACATGATATTCAATGAATTGAATATATGATGATCCAACTTAACATGATTGTACTTTATGGATCCTTGTCATTAAGTAAATCATGTATATTTATCCTCGACTTGAGATACCGTGATAATCATATGAATGTAGTACACTTGTGTGAAATAGTCTAACGCTATCCGTAAAAGGTGGTTATAAGGGCTATTTTCGTAAGTGTTGCAAAGTTCATGAGTTTTGCTTGTAGTCAAGAGAATTTGCTCTTTTGAATTTGTTTCAAAGCATAATACTGTTTGGGCCCTCGTAGGATTGGCAAGATGTTTGTAAGGCCTTACCCAAGATCTATCCGAATACGCTAAGATGATTTGGTAATCTTGTTCAATCGATATAACGAGAACAAAATATTAACTTGTGAAATGACTTGATCCATATTCACGCTAATGAAGTATTAGAAGTAAAGGATAAGTATAATGATGAATCATTAAAATGGTTTTTCCAGGAAACCACACTCGATTCAAACTGGGGCATTGGCGTGTTAGGCTAGACTAAACCAATGTCATTACTATATTAAGTAATATCCAAGTGGAGCCGAAAGGTTTATGGATAATTATTAATATACGTATGACCGGATTCGAACTCGAGACTTCGGATTGCACACATTACTTATGAGAATCAATGTAAATAATAATTAATATATTAAATGTAATATTTAATTATTGATTACAAATAAATACTTAACGATAGTTAATATTTAACGAGTTTTGATTATCGGTCGTTAAATGTCAACGGATATGAAGAAAAGTTAACAAGCCAAGAGAAGGTTTTAGGAACCCTCTTTGGGCTTGTTTTTATCCGAAACTATAGAATCCTACATCGAAACTATAGTAATCTTGACATCTACCATAAGGCTATAAATACATCCCCATGTATTCATCCTTTGGTACACTAGATTTCAATAGAAGGTCAAACTTCTTCTTTTCTTCCTCTTGTTCTTAGGTCGACGAGTAAAACCCCATGTAAGGGATTTGCGAGTGACCTTGAGCATAACAAAGGTGTTTGGTTAATCTATTGTGATCAAGAACCTAGCTTTTCTCATTGATTCGCTACTAATACGTGTGTACAAGAACGAAGGGCCAATGCACTTGTGTTGGTAACTGGTGTTCGATTTTTAGTGTAGTCGAATGTATTAAACCCTAATTTATTAGGGTTTAAGGTTTCTTGGTACTTGATCTTAATTTGGGGTTTTCATAAACCCTAATTGCATTGATTCGCAAAAGGTACGCATATACTTTTAATTCGTTAATTAATTTACAAGTATTATTCCTATTACTCCGCTGCATGCTTTGATGATGTTTACTTAATTTTCTATAATTGTTATGATTAGTAAACCCCAACAAAAAAAAGCAAGCAAGGTTTGAAGGTTGTCGCTTGTGATCAAGATGGTAATCTCTCCAAAACCACAACAAACGTCGCTTATAAAGAAGATTGCCGCCTTTGAACAAGGTTCACGCCAGATCACGATGATTATCACAGAATCACGTTATATTATACTATGGTTCATTATTTTAATGTTATGCTTGTTAAGAACTCAATCGATCATTAAAATCACACATCATTTTATGTTCGAATCAATCTATTTTAGATTAAGAACACGATATCATTGTAAATCGATCATGACTACACATATTTTAAATTTAACAAATTTACGTTATTACTTTTATTATCTCATTTATCTATTTCTTTAAAAATAACCCGCTTAACGGTCTCTAAGCTAAGACTACTTATAAAACATAATGCATAACCATGTGAAACACAATTGATTTTAAGAAAGATTATTTCTTACATAAATACAATTAATACACCTCATCACCAATATATACAACTACCTAACACAATGTACAAATACAAATAAAACTAAAAACACACTATTCAACATATACAATTAATACGAGTTTTTAACCAAGTAATGGCTTTTAAAAAACTTATTTACCATTATATTGTATGTTCAAAACTATTGACAATTCTATGGTATTTGTGTCTCATCTTATATACTAATCCACGCACCATTTCTTGTCAATCTAACCATTCCATTTTCATATAAGCCCATTAAAGATTAAATTAAATAATGTACGCATTAGTTTTGCACCGTGACATCGAATCATTATCTATGATAGTATGATTACTTGTGGTGTGTTTAATTAGTTATAAAATCTTCGTTCGGCTATTCTATAATTCGTGATTAAATTAGTTTTGCAGAATAGTATTTAGTTTAAATTTGATTCTTATTGTTTTTTGACTACTTGAAACACTGTTATATACACTACATATCAAGGTCGTATAGTGTTTTTGCCGTTATCCTTATATTAGTAGATTACGTTGATTCAATTTGATATGTTATTTTCTTTCTCTTTTTTCTGTAGATGTTTATTACAGTACTTTAAAGTTGTTGTTGCATTATTAGCTGATAAGAAAAGTGAGAACGAAATATGAGACATAAATACTATAGAGTGGACAATATTTTTAAACATACCATCTAATGGTAATTAAGTTTTTTAAAGACCATTACTTGGTCAAAAACTCCAATTAATACACAATTTAATTAACCCGTTCACCAAAATATACAACTCTTTAACCACAATGTACAATCTAATTAAACTTTCAAAACATAAATCTGAATCCAAGAAATTTCAAAACAAAATAACATTTGTTCGTCAAAATTTAATACATACAGACTACTACCGCATCGCATTTAATACCTCGCTAGTTAATATTTATTTAAACTTTGTAATATTCATTTAAAGTAAGGGTAATACGGACATACGGTAAACCTAATCAAATTTTCATAAATTTTCATATCTATTTTTAGTAATGGACTTTTAACTTGGGACAACGAGAAAAGAAAACGTGAAATATAAATTTAAGAAAAAGGTAGTATATGCGAACGCCAAAGTATCATCTGCTAAGATTTACAAAAATGCATATCAACAAGGAAAATTCTATTGCTTAACAAAACATAAAGAGGATGTATTGAATTCTTGCAAAAAGTTTGGGACGTGAGATGTTTTTCTTAAATTTGTTGGGAGTTTTAACTTTTAAAGTTTTAAGCAATAAATGTGGTTTTACACAGTACGAGTATAAATTTTCAGTGTTACTTTTTGGGCCTAGTATCAGCCCATATGTTAGAGTTAATAAACTTCAGCCCACTATTATTGCAACTTTGCACAAAGCTACACTTCTAAGTTCTAACATATATTATATATTTAGGTCTGCTTTGGCCAGACAATGGAATGACTACTACTTTCAAAGCTCATACCAAGGTTGCTTGTTGCTTGCTTACCCCAGAACGAAATTAAGATATCATACCATAGATTCATTACACACCAATTCCTGCCTCATGAAATCCATTCCAATGACCCTCTTTTTCCACTACAAAATTAAAATATCTCTACACTTTTTCATACCATATTTTATCAACCAAACATAAACAATCATAATGATACACTTTTTCATACCCATTATTATTCCACCTCATTCCAAACCGATACCCATCATTATTCCCAGAACAAACCAAACGAGCCCAAAGTAAAAAATATGTGACAAAAATGAGTATCATTTTCGAATTATGATTTGAAGTCGTGACTCTAATATTTTAAATTGTCAAAATGCACTTCCAAACACAAATCTTCCTTCACAGAATGACATTAAACTATTAAAATAATATTCATTAGAGCAGTAGATATGAGACATGGTTAACACGCCAAATGCAAAAAATATGAATGGTTGCCATGCTAAACCCATACCATGCAACACGCCAACCACAAGCCAAATGTGCTTGAGTTGGTTCAGTGGCTCACGCCATTTTTTTTTTTTTTTTTTTTTTTTTTTTTTTTTTTTTTCACAGTGAAATGATTATTTTTGTATTCACGATCGTATACGGACCTATATGTATTATAGGTAGTGCCCTAACCACCTTAGAACCGAGATCCTTTATGAACTATATGCGATTTTTTTCGGGACCTACCTTAAAAAAATGTAAGGAACCACCTTGAAATGAAAATGAGTAAGGAAGTGAAAAAACATTTGGATTTGTAAAAAGAGTTACCTGAAGTTTAAGAACATGAATGGAAATGGAAGAAAAATAGAGAAATGAAGTTGGGGAAGATGAAGTAAAATTAATTTATTACGGGTATAATTTTGTCTTGAAGAAAGGAATGTGACTTTTATGTCTTGACTTTTCTCTACGTGTATCAAAGTTGTTTCCATTTTCCAAGAACACATTAACTGTCAAAATGATCTTTAAATATTGTTTATCTACAGCTAGGTCCTTTTGCAATTTTATAGGTTTAAAGGAACAATAAAAGATTAACTTGTAACAAGAAAAGTTATTTTTGAACGAATGCTTAAAAGTTATTTATAAAGTATTGCATAACAATTGGCTTAGTTTAGCATATTAGAATATACGATGCATATATTAATTGAACTGACCCGATCTGCTGACATGTTTATTTTGTCGACTTGGCTAAAAATATGTTTGTTAACTCAACTAAAGAAGGGAACCACCTTGTTTTCCTTCATGGGTCCGCCACTGTCCACGATACCTTATACTCTCATATCATATATTAATAATTACTTTTTTTAAAATCCCTTTATACATTACATTATGAATTACAATGAACAAACTTATCTAATGACACACCTTGTTATACATGTCTAATTCATGCATAAGAATACGTTTATTTGAAGGAAGGCTGCCACATAAAGTCGATCGTCATCTGCGACTTTCTTAGAATGTGATTTATCATTTTTCACCTTGGTTTGTAGTAACATAATTTAAAAGTCCCAAAACAAGATGTAAAAAACAACAAATATGTACAAGCATTTCTTATAATCCAGCAACAGGTATATACACACAAACATACATATATACAAAGTGTATATACACACAAATATGTACAAGCATTTCTTATAATCCAGCAACAGGTATATACACACAAACATACATATATACAAAGTGTTAGTAGTATGTATTCATTGTATGTATTAGGCCCATCTATGTTTATGTATTTGTATCAAGCCCATGTCATTGTAAGGTTTACTATCTATTTGTATGTCCCGGTTTTGGGATTGCTACACAATCAAACACAAACTATCTTACACGGTATCAGTTGTATACCCTTAAACGCCCCACCAAAACCCTAAATCTCCTAATCCGCTTCTTCCGCTTACTACCTCCACCCTCCTCTTCCCCGATCTGCCCATCGCTCCATCTCACCCTCTCATCCTCTCCTGCTCCCCCATCATCTCCAACATCCTTCTCAATGACGGTCACCGACCCCCCTCCACCACCAATTATCCTTCTTTCTGATAAATTAATGGCCATAACCAACCTTAATAACATAATACTCGTTAAACTTGACATGAATGAGATGAATTACTCATCGTGGGTCTACTTTTTCACTCACTTTTGTCGCGGCAACCTACTATTGGATCACATCAAAACCAAGAATGCATTGGATGCCTCCACAAGTACCTTACCACCTCATTATGCCGAGTGGTTGAAGGTCGATTTTATCCTTCTCTCATGGATCTTTGTTACGGTCTCTAAAACCCTTTTACAACGATTGGTTGTTGAAAACCCTAAAATGGCTAAAGATGCATGGGATACCTTAGCCACCATATTTTTCGATAACAAACGAACCCGCTCAATCGCCTTGAAAGCGGAGCTACGATCTTTGAAGCTTGTGACGTGGGAATTGATGCATATTTTCGGAAAATCGAGTCTATTGCCACTGTTTTGAATAGCCTGGGGTCTACTTTAGACAATGATGATGTAGTAACCTTTGTCTTAGAAGGCATTCCCGCGAGGTATGATAATGTGGCCACCATAATCGCCCATCGGGATCCTTTTCCCGACCTTAAAACGGTCCGAAGCATGCTTACCACGGAGGAGATGCGTCAAAAGGCTCGCATCCAAGATCCTTTGTCCGATTCCACACCATCATCTTCAATGGTGTTATTGGCCAACACCGGGTCTAACAATCGCCGCTCTTTCAACTCCACGGAAAAGGTACACAAGCCGTGCAACAATTATCTCAAAGGCTATTGTCGATTTGGAGAATCATGCCGGTTTTTGCACAATGGTGTACGTGGTCACAGTCCACGGCCATCCTCCTCCTCCTCGAATAATATTACTCCAAATGACATGCAAACTTTACAAAGTCTTCTGGCCAAATTAGGGTGTCAAGCGCCTGGAATCACGCCTCGCCATCTACAACAATAACCCAAATATGAACCCCTGGCCTATCACACCACCTCGGCTTTGGCAGCCCACAACCCATCGCTGACTGCTCTCTATGCACCCTGCCACCTACGGTTTAACCGGTCAACAACAGGTTCTTTACCCGAGTCAGCACACTACGATAGTCCACTACACGGGTCAACAACAGGTTCAACATAACCCTTCTTTGGGCCAGCAGCTTGGACCTGCACATTCTTGGACCTGGCATTATTGGACCTGCACCTAGCGCACCAGTTCAACCGAATACAAATGGACCATTAGGGCCATCGATGGGTCAAGAAACCGTGTTGCCTCACGTATTTGCTGCTCCCATTCTTCATGACCCGACTCCTGGCAACTGGAACATGGACACAGGTGCGTCATCTCATTTGAATGACTCGGTTCATAATCTTAGTGATGTTTTTAATTCTAGTATTTATCCATCTGTTGCAGTTGGTGACGGGCATACTATTCCGGTCACCAACTCTGGTCATAGCATTTTGCCTACTCCTTTTCGCCCTCTTCACCTAAACAATGTTCTAATTACTCCCAATATTGTTAAAAACTTGATTTATGTGCGTCAGTTTGTATGTGAAAATTATTGCACTGTTGAATTTGACCCTTTTGGTTTTTCTGTTAAGGACTTTCAAACTCGCTGTGTCGCTCATGTGATAGCACCGCGACCTCTACCCTGTCACCAAGCCATCTCCTATACCATAAGCCTACCTCACAAGTCAATATACGTGGCATCAACGACTTGGACATCCAGGAAGTGAAGTGTTGCATCATGTTATTTCTAATAATTCCATTTCTTGTAATAAAGAGAAATCTCCCGAGCTTTGTCATGCTTGTCAGCTTGGCAAACACGTGCGACTTCCATTTGTCAGTTCTTCTACTTTAGTTCAAACTTGTTTTGATATTATTCACTCGGATTTGTGGACTTTCCCAATACCGAGCCTATCTGGTTTTAAATATTATGTTCTCTTTTTGGATCATTATTCTCAATTTGTATGGGTTTATCCGTTAGTTCATAAATCTGATGTTTTGTCCAAATTTACATTATTTCGCAACTTTGTCAAAACCCAATTTAACCGTGAAATAAAGTCCTTTCAGTGTGACCATGGTGGTGAATTTGATAACCATGACTTTCATAAATTATTTAACGACAATGGGATCCACTTTCGTTTCTCCTGTCCTCGCACCTCCGAACAAAATGGTAAATCTGAACGCATGATTCGCACCATTAACAACCTTATACGCACCTTACTTTTTCAAGCCCATCTACCCCCAAGCTACTGGGTCGAAGTCCTCAACATGGTCAAGCACTCTTAAATATCCTACCTCCCCGTGCCATTGATAATGACATTCCCCTTACACGCATGTTTGGCACCCCACCTGAGTACCGTCTTTTACATGTCTTTGGGTGTCTTTGTTATCCTCATATAGATACCAACTACAAACTTGGACCACGAGCTACACCATCCATATTTTTGGGACATGCCACCAATCATCGTGGCTATCGTTGCTTAGACCTCAACACAAACAAAATCATTATATCTCGCCATGTCACCTTTGATGAGAACGTTTTTTCCTTTGGCACCACCACACCCACTGTGAAACCATCCTACGACTTCTTAGATGACTCACCTAACATCATTTCCAACATTATAAAACTTACCCCAACCCCACCAACACAATCAACCTCACCTGATCCTACATCACTGATGAGTGTCTAAATACTCATCATTTTTGTATAAAATAAACTGCAAAATCATCTGAAAACACTCAGAAACACATCAAAATGATCAAAATATCACAAATCGTTGTTTTATGTGTTTTAAAAGCAAAATATCAAAATCGATGAAAACATATCAAATTTGCAAAATTGCGCTTTAGTCCCCAAGTTTCATAAATTGTCAAAATAGTCCCCGAGCACAAAATTTCAAAAGAAAAGTCACCAAAGGTCCTTTTAAAATCAAAAGTTGTCAAATTTAGTCCTTTGGTGAAAAATATGAAAAGTTTGAGAAAATTGCAAATTGGTCCTTTAAGTTTCAAAATTGGCGGAATTAGTCCCTGGAAAATGGCAAAATGTCAACTTTAGTCCTTATACTTTTGGAACTTGTCATTTTCAGTCCTTGGAGAAACTTTGCAAGATTGGCAGCCTAGGTCCTTGAACTTTCAGGATTTACACATTATATCCCTATAGTTATTAACCCTTTATCACCCTTTTGGCCTGGTCAATAATTTTGGACCCCCTGTCATCTAACCATTTTGACCCCCATCTTATATTAGCCTCGTCAAACCTTGGTCAAAACCACCAACGCGCCAAAAGTCACCATCTCAACCGCCTCGCTTCCCCGCCACTCAAGCTCCTCCCATCCCCCAAGCTCACTCCTATCACCATCCTTGTCTCCCCACCTCATCACAACTCCAAAAACCATTAATTACATCTCACCCCATTTCACTCAATCCTCACCCATCGCTAAACCCTTTTCCCGCCAAAATAATCAATGGCCAAAATGAATCTAAGACATCCAAAGGTCAAAACAAGTGGTGGATTCACTTAGAGAGGAATGAAGCAACTTGGAGTATAAAAGAGAGGAAAGAAGCTAGAGGTGAGCTAGTTTTAATATTTTCTTTAAATGTCGTTTTTTTTAATTAAGTGTTTTAGTCTAGTTTAAATAATGTAATTTCACTATTGGCATCACATTTATGATAAATCATCTTTGTAATATCATTTTGAGTTTTCAATCCAAGTTTAGATAAATTTCATGTTTCAGTGTCACGTAGCAAATCTCGCCTCAAATCCTTGCATTTAAGCTTTCAATAGCTTGTATTTTACCTTAAACAATCTTGTATAAGCTTATGATACTCAATTTTTAAGTAATTTTGTAAAACAGTCAACCAAAGTCAACAGGAACTCAAAAATGGAATGGAAGCTGTTAATGGGTGTTGCAGAGGTTGGAATAGCTTAGGTTAGAGTAGGTTGGGTTTGGTTTTTAGCCTGCATACCAGTTGAACTCATGTAAGTGAATTTCTCATTTACAAATTTTCAAGACAATTTGTAGTTTTTGCTTAAACTTGTATCTGTGGTCACAACTTGTTTCAACATGGTGTTTGTATAATTGTCATATGATTATGAGAACTTAGTTTGATCACCGGAAAAGACAGTTTAGGAGTTTTAGTGTTTTTATGTGCTAATGCTTTTAAAAGTGTGTTTGGCTCAACTGATTTATCCGACATTTAGGCTTAGTCATAGGTTGTTTAAGGTTGGTTCATGATTGTTAAGTACTTTTGGGCTCATTTGAATCAAAGTTTGGGGTCTGCTAGCTCTAGAAGTCAAACATCACTCAAATCATTATAACTCAAATCGGAATTTTCATGTAACCAAATCATGTCATTTAGCTTATTAGTTGTTGTTCTAACTTAAATCAGTCCTTATATACCTTAATACATGTTTATCAGTCCTTAAATCCAGATTAAAACTCGCTTTAGTCAAACTTTAGTTTTGCAAAAAGTCAAAAGTTGTAAAATTTAGTTTTTAGCCAGAATGGAAAGATTTTTAGTTCACTAATTTCTAGGTCATTTCAAGTGTGACTTGTGGATTTTAAAAGTTTACTTGGTCTAGTTTCTTGTGGTTATTTTTGATTAATTTTGTGAATTTTCCTTAAAGCTCAAAAGAGCTTGTGATTATGGGACTTAATCCCCTGCAGTAGATCTTGTTACACCGCATGTGCTCAGCAGTTTTGCGACCTTGCAAAGGGCTCACCGAGCTTCCTAGGCTTGATCCTTGGTGTTTTACATAGCCACCCAGGTCATCTTTAGGTCCCCTTAACTTGTTCTTTGTATCTAGCTTATTTGGTAGCTTTTTCATGTCGCAAGTCGACCCCTTTATCGCTTTTTTTTTAGCTTATAGCTCAAATCCTCAAATCATTGCATCTTGATATCCAGTAGCTGTAGCTTGTTGATTTGTGTTGCTTTTGGTTATTTTAGCATATTAGACCTTCCATATCGCTTTGGTGCTTGTTGTGCCTCATTTGTTTATTGAAGTGCTTATTTCAATAAGCACTTCCTTATCGCTTCATATTCTTCCAAACAAGCCCCTGTTTTTCTATTTTCTTAGCTTCTTAATATTATTTTAAGCATTTCCTGAATTTTTCAGATTTTTCTAAGTTGTTTTGCTATTTTCCTAATTTAAATTAGTTTTAAGCACTTTTAATTAGCTTTAAATACAAATAATTAAGAAAAGCTTCAAAAAATAATTTTCATTTTTCTTAAGTTTAGATAAATGTAAAAGCTTAAAAGTATTTTTCCTATTTTTCTCCTTTTATTTGGTATTTTAATAATTTAAATTAGTTTTAAATAGTTTTAATTAATAATAAATACATAAAAGTCTAAAAATATATTTTCAGTTTTAAAATTAGTTTTATCATATTTTAGATTTTTCTAAGTCTTAACTTTATTTTTCTAGTCTTATTTCATATTTTCTTTTATTTTAGAGTATTATTAAATAGTTTAAATTAGTTTTTAATTAATAATAATTACATAAATAGTTGTAAAAATAATTTTCCTTTTCTATAAATTTTCTTTTATCATTAGGATTGTAAAAATGTATTTTTCATATTTTTAGGATTTATATTATATAAGTTTCACTTTTTATTTAGTACGTTAACGTTATTTTTATTTAAACGTAAGTTTTAAGTTTTAGGTTTTAAACGTTCATCACTTTAAATATAGTGATAGCGTTTATTTAATATCTTTTATCTTTTTAATTTTCTTAATTTGCATTTAAGTCGCTTTTGTTTATAACCTTTTTCAGTAGTGTAATTATTCAATCCTAATCCTTTCTGATCGCTATCATTAGTGATCAATCTATCGTCTGATCAAGTGTTGTACACACCATTGAGTCTCCTTGGGACTTAACGACCCGGGAATCCACTATATTCCCTGATCTTCATTGCATTTGTGTCTGAGCAGTTTTAAGTCTGTTTGACTGACCGCTTTCACATGGATCAAAATTTTACGCCACGGGGAGGCTTTAGCTGTGTTTAGCCATTTTCGCACCCATTCTTGCACATACCCCATCATTTGTAAAAGTTTTTGTAAAGTTTTCAAAACTCCAAAGTTCATTAACACTTTTCCTAAAGTGTTAAAACGCCAAAAATATTTTCATTCTCCTGCTTTTATCATCATGTTTTCAAAACACCAAAAATATTCCTCTTTACCCTCTCACCTTTTGATTCTTCATTTCTTATCCTCTCGTTAACTTTTGATTCTTTCTATGTCTTATTCTCACCCTCTTGGTTGTCAATGGTGTGGTGGTCCTTATAATGGTGGCAATTGCCCCGCCAGTAGCGTGGTGGAATCGTGAAACGGGTCCGTTTATAACTGTGATCCCTATTCCTACCATAACACAACCGATTCATTCCATCGCCTACCACACCGTGAGACTCATAGCTTTATCATTGTAGTACTGTGGTGGTTCACATTCCGCTTCGATTGTCAATCGTGAAGCACGCTTGTCTATGAGCGGTTCCCGATAACAATTATGACTACAACACATACCACTCACACCACATCGCTTGTACTGCATGTAGTATCATGGAGGTCCTCACCCGAGTTTTGAGTGTCAAACGGGAACATGCTTGTCTATGAGCATAATCCTTGTAACAATTATGACTACTCTTATCATGACCAACCTCCACAATACCAAACGATTCAAACACAACCTCTCGCAAATTCCTCAAGAACTTCTCCAAAATTGTCTCGATACACTCAAAGATTTAAAAGAATTGATTAAAGAAGAGTCTCGCCGAAAAACGATGTCAAGAACAAGCACTAGAGTAAGTTCCCAATATTGGAAACCTCTCGCAGACGATTATGATGACGACGACGACGACGATGATTTTGATGAGGAATCACGACCGAGTGGCAATCCCACTCCCGCTTCGAGCCTTTCATTTCCGACTCTTGCCTTCACTCACGCCGCCGAGAGAAGTGAATTTTTGAAGAGGTCGATGATCCTATTTCTTTGAAATTCTTTGATCCCGAGGACTCTCTCATAATGGAGGATGATCATCTCAAAGACTATTTCGAAACGGAATCATCGAGTGTTGAGGATCTTGTCCTAATCCCAAGTGAGTCTCGAGGATATATCCAATAGTGATTGGGATTTGCATGTTTGTGATTCTCTCGACATTTCGAGGTTACTTCCGGATTTTCTCAAATCCTCTTTTGAATTTAATGATGACTACATTTTTATGGTAAATCCTCTTTCGATGAAATGTCCGATTCCGATACTGAGACCATTACGGAGTGGTGGAAATTGCTAGCTCTCGAGCACACCACTTGTCCCACCTCCAGATTCTATCTTCTCTTCCATCATGTGATGATGACTCTATCCTCATCGATGAGATTCATGATCCAAAAATCATGAATTCTCCTTCCGATAATGAGGAGTTAGTCATGATCATTATCATAATTCTCCTTCTTTCTTCACATACGGTGTGACTTCTCCATGTCTTAACTCCTTCGGGAGTGAAGACACTATCTTTGACCCCGCATTTTCATTTACCATCCGTGAGCCGGTCTGCTCTGCTTTCTATATCTCATCGGTGTGGAACTTTCATGTGCTTCAAATGTTTGTCCAAACATCTTGAATGAAAGTCCGATGGAGATTGTTTCTTCCACTTTGCTTCCCCATGAACCAATGAATGCGGGTCGAGTCAAGCTAGCGACTGAAATCAAAAACAAGAGACGCACTATATGGGTTTTCACCCATATATCTGCCTTCTTACCCCTTTCTACCACCTAAGTGTGGGGTGATGCCCACATGTTATATATATATATATATTATCTAAAAAAAAAAAAAAAAAAAAAACCTTTCTAAATAATGGCCGTAGTATTTCCTTTACGTTTTTGTTTCGCATAACTGCACGGTACTTTGAATATTGAGGGCAATATTCATTTCTAAGTGCTGGGGAATTCTCACGAATTTCATATATTATCTACCCAATTCCCCGCTTTGGCCAAAATTTTTTTGGAGTAAGTGTTCTACACTTTCTCATTTGGTTATCATCTCATTGTCAGAAGACAAAAGGATTGGCTAATCCAGAGCAAACGGCTCTTGGTAAAGATATATCAAACCGCTTATATGGCTTGCAATTTGCCCAAAATTGTATGGTATTCATTTCACCATATCCTAAAAAGTGAAGAGTTGGCTAGCCCGCAAGATTATGGCTTGTGGTAAAGGCAAGTGGAAAACCATAATTGGTAATCACCACCAAAGATAATATTGATAATTTATCTAAGAGTTGGCTAGTCCGTAAGGTACGGCTTCGTAAAGACAAAATCAAACCGCTGAAAGTCGGTGGTTTGCTCAAAATCACATGGTTATCTGTACCATGGTTCTTACTTGAACTCAAACATTTGGCTACTCCGTAAGTAATGGCTTTTGGTAAAGAGATTAAAATCCATTATGTTTTCTCAAATCATTGCTAGGACTAGCAATATCTCAATGGGGATTGATGAGTGTCTAAATACTCATCATTTTTGTATAAAATAAACTGCAAAATCATCTCGAAACACTCGAAACACATCAAAATGATCAAAATATCACAAATCGTTGTTTTATGTGTTTTAAAAGCAAAATATCAAAATCGATGAAAAACATATCAAATTTGCAAAATTGCGCTTTAGTCCCCAAGTTTCATAAATTGTCAAAATAGTCCCCGAGCACAAAATTTCAAAAGAAAAGTCACCAAAGGTCCTTTTAAAATCAAAAGTTGTCAAATTTAGTCCTTTGGTGAAAAATATGAAAAGTTTGAGAAAATTGCAAATTGGTCCTTTAAGTTTCAAAATTGGCGGAATTAGTCCTCGAAAATGGCAAATGTCAACTTTAGTCCTTATACTTTTGGAACTTGTCATTTTCAGTCCTTGGAGAAACTTTGCAAGATTGGCAGCCTAGGTCCTTGAACTTTCAGGATTTACACATTATATCCCTATAGTTATTAACCCTTTATCAACCCTTTTGGCCTGGTCAATAATTTTGGACCCCCTGTCATCTAACCATTTTGACCCCCCATCTTATATTAGCCTCTGGTCAAACCTTGGTCAAAAAACCACCAACGCGCCAAAAAGTCACCATCTCAACTGCCTGCTTCCCCTGCTCACTCAAGCTCCTCCCATCCCCCCAGCTCACTCCTATCACCATCCTTGTCTCCCCACCTCATCACAACTCCAAAAACCATTAATTACATCTCACCCCATTTCAATCAATCCCTCACCCACTGCTAAACCCTTTTCCCGCCAAAAATAATCAATGGCCAAAAATGAATCTAAGACATCCAAAGGTCAAAACAAGTGGTGGGATTCACTTAGAGAGAGGAATGAAGCAACTTGGAGTATAAAAGAGAGAGGAAAGAAGCTAGAGGCAGTAGCTAGTTTTAATATTTTCTTTAAATGTCGTTTTTTTTTAATTAAGTGTTTTAGTCTAGTTTAAATAATGTAATTTCAGCTTATTGGCATCACATTTATGATAAATCATCTTTGTAATATCATTTTGAGTTTTCAATCCAAGTTTAGATAAATTTCATGTTTCAGGTCACTGTAGCAAATCTCAGTCTCAAATCCTTGCATTTAAGCTTTCAATAGCTTGTATTTTACCTTAAACAATCTTGTATAAGCTTATGATACTCAATTTTTAAGTAATTTTGTAAAACAGTCAACCAAAGTCAACAGGAACTCAAAAATGGAATGGAAGCTGTTAATGGGTGTTGCAGAGGTTGGAATAGCTTAGGTTAGAGTAGGTTGGGTTTGGTTTTAGCCCGCATACCGCTTGAACTCATGTAAGTGAATTTCATTTACAAATTTTCAAGATAATTTGTAGTTTTGCTTAAACTTGTATCCGTGGTCACAACTTGTTTCAAAGGTGTTTGTATAATTGTCATATGATTATGAGAACTTAGTTTGATCACCGAAAAGACAGTTTAGGAGTTTTAGTGTTTTTATGTGCTTAACAGTTTTTAAAAGGGTGTTTGGCTCAACTGATTTATCTGACATTTAGGCTTAGTCATAGGTTGTTTAAGGTTGGTTCATGATTGTTAAGTACTTTTGGGCTCATTTGAATCAAAGTTTGGGGTCTGCTAGCTCTAGAAGTCAAACATCACTCAAATCTGTCATAACTGTCAACTGTGGAATTTTCATGTAACCAAATCATGTCATTTAGCTTATTAGTTGTTGTTCTAACTTAAATCAGTCCTTATATACCTTAATACATGTTTATCAGTCCTTAAATCCAGATTAAAACTCAGTTTAGTCAAACTTTTAGTTTTGCAAAAAAGTCAAAAGTTGTAAAATTTAGTTTTTAGCCAGAATGGAAAGATTTTTAGTTCACTAATTTCTAGGTCATTTCAAGTGTGACTTGTGGATTTTAAAAGTTTACTTGGTCTAGTTTCTTGTGGTTATTTTTGATTAATTTTGTGAATTTTCCTTAAAGCTCAAAAGAGCTTGTGATTATGGGACTTAATCCTCACATGCAGTGTAATTACACTTCGCATGTGTTTCAAGCAGTTTTGCGACCTTGCACAGTGGCTCACCTGAGCTTCCCTAGGCTTGATCCTTGGTGTTTTACATAGCCACCCAGGTCATCTTTAGGTCCCCTTAACTTGTTCTTTGTATCTAGCTTATTTGGTAGCTTTTTCATAAGCTGCAAGTCGACCCCCTTTACTGTTTTTTTTAGCTTATAGCTCAAATCCTCAAATCATTGCATCTTGATATCCAGTAGCTGTAGCTTGTTGATTTGTGTTGCTTTTTGGTTATTTTAGCATATTAGACCTTCCATATCAGTTTGGTGCTTGTTGTGCCTCATTTGCTTATTGAAGTGCTTATTTCAATAAGCACTTCCTTATCAGTTTCATATTCTTCCAAACAAGCCCCTGTTTTTCTATTTTTCTTAGCTTCTTAATATTATTTTAAGCATTTCCTGAATTTTTCAGATTTTTCTAAGTTGTTTTGCTATTTTTCCTAATTTAAATTAGTTTTAAGCACTTTAATTAGCTTTAAATACAAATAATTAAGAAAAGCTTCAAAAAATAATTTTTCATTTTCTTAAGTTTAGATAAATGTAAAAGCTTAAAAGTATTTTTCCTATTTTTCTCCTTTTATTTGGTATTTTAATAATTTAAATTAGTTTTAAATAGTTTTAATTAATAATAAATACATAAAAAGTCTAAAAATATATTTTCAGTTTTAAAATTAGTTTTATCATATTTTAGATTTTTCTAAGTCTTAACTTTATTTTTCTAGTCTTATTTCATATTTTCTTTTATTTTAGAGTATTATTAAATAGTTTAAATTAGTTTTAATTAATAATAATTACATAAATAGTTGTAAAAATAATTTTCCTTTTCTATAAATTTTCTTTATCATTAGGATTGTAAAATGTATTTTTCATATTTTTAGGATTTATATTATATAAGTTTCACTTTTATTTAGTACGTTAACGTTATTTTTATTTAAACGTAAGTTTTAAGTTTTAGGTTTTAAACGCTCATCACTTTAAATATAGTGATAGCGTTTATTTAATATCTTTTATCTTTTAATTTTCTTAATTTGCATTTAAGTCGCTTTTGTTTATAACCTTTTCAAGAGTGTAATTATTCAATCCTAATCCTTTCTGATCGCTATCATTAGTGATCAATCTATCGTCTGATCAAGTGTTGTACACACCATTGAGTCTCCTTGGGACTTAACGACCCGGGAATCCACTATATTCCCTGATCTTCATTGCATTTGTGTCTGAGCAGTTTTAAGTCTGTTTGACTTGACTGTTTTGCGCGGATCAATCACCGACCCCACCTCCTTCCCCCATTTCACCTATACTAGACTCACCACCTTCTCCCATTGTGGCATCACCGAACGTACCTCCCTCACCACCACCACCCACCTCTCCTACACACCCAACGACCCCCCGTTTCCCAAGACCCCCATGTTGCTAACCCTACCCCGACCACGACTTCAGTTCATCCCATGGTTACACGTTCTCGTGTCGGGACTACCCGTCCCAATCCCCGTTACGCTTGTCATGTGTCTACTGCTTCCCTTTACCCCGCTCCTATAACGCCGCTTTCATGATCCTAATTGGTTAAATGCTATGTATGATGAATTTAATGCTCTTATTAAAAACAAAACTGGATTCTTGTACCGTCCTACTACCACCAATATTGTTCGATGTATGTGGCTATTTCGCCACAAGAATTGGTGACGCAGATTTCGCCGCTACAAGGCTTGCCTTGTCGCGAATGGTAGCACCTCGATAGAGGGGATTGATGTTGATGATACCTTTAGCCCGGTTGTTAAACCCGCACTATCCGCACTGCTCTTAGTTCGCTACTTCTAGACATTGGCCTGCTCACCACCGATGTTAAGAATGCATTTCGCATAAGGATTTATCTCGAACTGCTTACATGCACCACCACTGCTCGGATAATCGAGCACCGGATTATGTATGTTTGTTACGCAGATTCAGATAATAAACAAGCTCCTCGGGCTTGGTTTCAGCTGCTTTACATATGTTCTTGGATTTGCTTTACACATAGTCGCCGTGACACCTCCTTGTTTATTTATCATCGTGGACCGACATCGCTTATCTTTTATTATATGTTGATGATATTGTACCGATCGCTTCTTCCGATGGATTACTTCAACAGATTATTGCACTCTTCATAAGGAGTTCTCTATGACATATTTGGGATCACTAAATTATTTTTGGGCATATCTCGTTACACGTGACACTTCGGTATGTTTTTGTCTCAACGCAAGTATGCTACAGTAGATTCTTGAGCGTGCTCACATGGTCGATTGTAATTCCAATGGACTCGGTTGACACCGAGTCTAAACTCAGGCGATGATGGCGCTTGATATCCGATCCCACCTTATATCGGAGCCTTGCAGGTCACTTCAAGATCTTACATTCACTCGCCCCGATATATCTTATGTCATACATGTGTGTCTTCATATGCATGATCCGCGAGAGCCTCATTTCTCTGGCCAAACGGATTTTGCGCTACATTCGAGGTACTTGGATTACGGGTTACGCTTGTATTCTTCTTCTACTACCGTTGGTTGCATATTCGATGTCGATCAATGGTTACCCAACTACTCGGAGGTCTACCGATATTGTGTATTTCTTGGCAACAACTTGCCTCATGGTCCTCTGGCGCCAACCGACACTTTCTCGCTCTAGTGTTGAGGCGTAATATCGTGGGTTGCCAACGCAGCTTCTCAAACATGTTGGTTGCGTAATCTTCTTCGAGAGCTTCATACTTGTATACCGCGATAATATCGGTCTGCCTACATGTCCTCGAATCCGTTCAACATCAACGAACCAAGCATATCGAGATTGACATTCATTTTGTTCGAGATTTAGTGGCTACAGTCAAGTCGTAGTTCTTCATGTACCTTCTCGCTATAAGTTTACTTGACATCTTCACCAAGGATTGCCTCACCTTTATTTGAAGATTTAGACCGCTTGAGTGTTCGGTGTCCTCCCGCTCAAACTGCAAGGGTGTGTTAGTAGTATGTATTCATTGTATGTATTAGGCCCATCTATGTTATGTATTTGTATCAAACCCATGTCATTGTAGGGTTTACTATCTATTTGTATGTTCCGGTTTTGGGATTGCTACTCAATCAAACACAAACTATCTTACACAAAGAACTTAAAAATGGTGTCAATCGTGATCAAAGGGGTCATTTTTTTATGAAACATAGAATTTGTTAGCAAGTATAGGCAATGGATATTATATAAACGAGCTGAGGTATACTTTCAAGTAATATCATGGACTGATGTATTTGTTTCTCTCTTATCCACCAAAAAACCAAATGAAAAAACAATTGTTGGATAACAAATGGAATGATTTATATGTTCAATAAGAAATGCTTTGTTTCGCACATCATGCGACAATGGCACCATTCAAGTTACAATTCAAGTTGTGGTGCAAGATTCTCATCAATTATTCTAAGCTTACATATAATGTATCTTGCTACATTTTAACACTAACAAGAAAGCCAGTGTAGATATAATATATTTATTTTTTTGGCTTCGTGAGACTCATTAAGCATTGACATGTCAAGTTATATGGAAAGGCTAATGATTTGCACACTCTAATTTTTTATTTGCACACTCAAATATGTGCATTCATCAGTTGTACATTAATCATATGATGCTTTAATGGTTTGTATATTTGAGTGTGCAAATAACAAATGAGAGTGTGCCAATCAATTCCTATATGGAAATCTCGATCGTGTGGAAGGTGTCTCATCTACTTTTTCTGATACAAACCTATTGCTAGGACATGACTGTTATGAGCCAGGAAATGGAAGTTTTCTCTTTTGGTTTTTTAGCCACACATTTCATATAAGGAGAATTTTAAAGTGAGATATATTTATTTTTGAATGTGCATCTAAAATGTGTGGTGGTGATTTTTGCTAACTTTTCTCATTTTAAATTTCTTTCTCATTTGATCATAATTCAAGTTAAACTTATATGAGAAGGCATGTTTTGCTCAAGGTGTCATCACTTTTTAGGAAAAAAGTTTGGGTATTTCCAAAATAGACTTTGAGACTTGCGACTTTTCTACTTTTCATATAAGCTTGACAAGTGTCTTTCAAGTTTGTGTACCCAATCATTTTTTCCGACTTTTACATTTCTGATTTTACAAATAATCGAATCTAAGCGACTTTTTAGAATCTTCATGAAATGTTTTTGTCCTTTAGTAAAAAAGTCAAAGTTACAAAATTATTTTTTTATACATTTAGTTCCTTCCCGAGGTTGAGCGACTTAAGCGAAACAATATAAGCGACTTATTTTGTGTACACTTTTTGTACCTAAAGTACTGTTTTAACATTATTTTTACACCCTTTTTTTACCATGTTTTCAAATTTTTTACCCAAATACAAACACACACACTAACACTCACACTAACACTACTACCAGAAAAAAAACAATTCAAAATTGTGAAACCCTAAATTAATCCCTAATTATTCAGTCAATTAAACTCCAAAATGGCTTACATTCCCCAATATTTTGATGCTAAGGTAACGGTTCGCTCCAAGGTTAAGTTGTTTTCTAAATTAAGTCTAAATTGTTAAGCAATCCAGATCGAATGAGGTCGTTCAGAGCAACTGCTTTTGGGATATGGTTAGATATTCCCGACCTAGGTAAAGGCAATCATATTGTTAATTTCGCTTTTACAACACTGTGTATATATCGACAAACTTCTTGATTCTTGTCCCATTTTATACAAAATTGGGAACAATGTATTGAAATTGGTCGGAACAGCTTCTATTGATGACCGATTTCGCTTTTGGTCGCTTGCCTCTCAGAAATTGATCAAGTCCTTTGCTTTATGTGTCTTTCCGAAAAACAATTAATAAGAAAGGTAATCAGAAGGGAATGAGCTTTTAGATTTGTTTGGGAATGACATGTAATTTTCAAAGTTATCACCGAGGATGCGGTAAGGGTATGTCTGTTAGTCACGAGGTCGTGTTCATAGGTCGTGGACCTTGGTACATTGTTGACAATCATTTGTTGCAATTAGTTGAGGATTTTGGGGCATGGAATGCATATCCATGGGAGAGTTCTTGTGGACCCGCTTTTACAAAAATTTAGCCAATGTGGTACCCGGCATTACAATGCTCACTACAAAGAGAAATTGCAAGAAAACCTTCTACAATTGCAACATATAATATTTCCGGCTTTTTCTTGGCTTTTAAGGTTAGATGTGTATACATTTATGAACATCTCGCTTTTTGTTTACTAGCAGCTCATACAATGCTTTTATTCTTTTCGCTTATTTTAGATATGGATTCTTGAGAGTTATCCCACTAGCACTGAATGGTGGAACAAAGACCAGTCAAAGATACCACGTTGTCTTTGTTGGTCAAAGGGTAAAACATTTGCCAAACGCCATTATGGCAAACTTTTTGGTCCTGTAAGCATTTCCATTTGTTTGTATTTGTCAAATAAGTTACGACTTCGTTATATTTGTTTTTAACTTTATAATTGTTTGTTTACTAGGGTTCTATTCCAGTCTTGGATCTTCTTCCAACAAATGCGGAAATGTTACAACCATGGTTTGCACCAAGTAACGCATATTTGAGCCATTGATAGTCTACAAGATCAATTACCGCCATGATCCCACTAATGAGGTAAGTTGGCCCGTTTGTGCAAACCATGGTTGTATTCACGTTGACAATTGACCATTGCACATTCTGTTTCGATCTTGCTTTGTAGGTGCATAAAAAGGTGGTGATAACTGATACAGATGTGGCGTTAGGTGATAAAGAGGTGGCTATAGTCAATAATGATGTGCCAATAACTGATAAAGGTCAAAGTTCCAATCAGCTAGACATACATGCCGAGGTTGACGATATTAACAATAGACTTGCCGTTGTAGAGGAAGCTCTAAAGATACAACCCCGAGCAAGCTAGACATTAATGTGGGAGTCCTTAATGATATTAAAAATAGACTTGCCGTTGTTGAGGAAGCTCTAAAGATACAACGTCCAAAGGTGAACATGGTCTTTACATTCATTTTTAGGATATATGTTTCAGTAAGAACTTTGAATTAGAAAATGAGACACGATATTACAACTTCTTTTAAAAACTCGTAAGTCGTAAGTATAATGAGGCTTTGTTGTAAATGTACCCACACGTGATTTTCATTCCTCCTTGGAGTTGACCCGATAATGTATACTGGGGGTTGTTTTGTAAATTTAATGTATCCCTCGCTAGCGCCTATCAAACCCCGCTAGTGGTTTTCAATCCACCGCTAGCGTGTTCCCTAATGTATCACTGAGGGGTCGCTTTTGTAAATTTGATGTATCCATCGCTATCGCCTATCAAACCATCGCTAGTATCTATCAAACCACCGCTAGTGGTTTTGAATCCACCGCTAGCGTGTTTCTTTAGTAGTATAATTGATTGTATATTTTAAATTTCGTACTTCAACTCATACGCACTTTAAATCGGATGAGGCTTGTTTTGGCCAAATGCCATGGAAATTGTACGCCAAGTCCAATTCATAATGAAAACCGGAATGGTAGTCCTAGTTTGTTTGATCTTCATTCTTGTGATGTTCATTCGGCCGATTATAATAAGGTTATGTTCCTTTTAGTAGTACTTTTTATTTTATTGTTTTTTGTTACATACCTAAATCGCTTTGGTTAACTATGAATCATGCGACAAATCGAGTTGTGTAAATGCCGAAACGAACAAGTTGGTCTTACTTTATAGACCCCGCCGCTTCCATCAACTATGTCGCAGACTTGTGGAATATTGTCTTCACGACGGACCATTGCCGTTAGATGATCACATTCCTGCATCATGATCCCACCATTTGAATTTACCTAATTTGAATGAAACATTTTCTCAATCGGTCAAGAAGCACGATATATAAATTCCACCGCACTATCTATACATGTTTGCTATATTTGGTCATCCATAGAGATGTGTTATTCTTGTATAATTATGGGAAACAAATTGCAGCCTAGATGAACAGTGGAGCTAGAAGATGATTTCTCCGTTTATGGACTTCGAAGGTGAGGACAAATAGGTTGGGATAGATGAACAAATGTCACGAAAACAAGGAATATGGCGAAACACCGAGTGAGGTGGTGGTAAGTGTTGATGATAAACCCGAGAGACTGCTCAAGCCATCGATATTGTTAGGAATTAGAAATTCCGGATTAAAGAGTCGGTCACCTCAAGTATATGTAATCGCTAGAAAGCTCGTAGTCGTAGTTCTTTAAGTTAAGTAGTAATTTAGTTTTGTAACACCGTGGAGGACGGACGGTCTTTACCCACTCAGTATGCCCGATCCACACCCCAAAGTGTGGCGTAGTTATGTAAGATTATAAATACTCTACCTTCCAAGGTAGAGAGTTGGAGCTCATAATAATATCTTTCACTTTCTCTCACTAAGTTCCCTAAACCTCTAACTTTCTCTCTAGAATTCCATCTATATGCTACTTTGTGTTATGGTTTGATGTGTATGTGAAAAGTAATATCTAACAATTGGTATCAAGAGCCATGGTTAGATCATATCTTGCACATCTTTGGATTTATAGTGGTTTTAGGTGGTTTTGAGTTTGAAAAGTTTAGTGGTTTTTGCACCATTTGGTTGATTTTTGTGTTAAAGTTTGAATTTTGTTGGTACTTTTATGTTTAGAATCATCAAAAGTGTTTAGGTTTTCATTTGGTAAGCTTGAATCATCTTGGTTGGGTTGTTTTGGATTGAAAAGTGAAGTTTATTTGGTTTTTCAAGCCAGCGACTTAGCTCCTGACTATTTTCTGGTAGCGACTTGCTTCACGCTTTGTAGCGACTTCACGTTGTTAAAGCTAGCGAGTTAGATCTAGCGAGTTAAAGTACAAGTAGTGGACCTCCACTACGGTAGCGACTTGTGGTAGCGACTTGGTCAAGAGCGAGTTGCTCTTTAGCGACTTGTGTTTCTAGCGACTTGTGTAGCTTAATGTCGCCAAAATTTGGTTAGCGAATTGGTCCAGAGCAGTTACTACTTAGCGACTTGCTTTTCCGCTCAGCGACTGGGACTCTAGCGACTTAGGGGTTAGCGAATTAAGGGTTAGCGACTTGGTGCATTATTTGCTAGCGACTTAGTGCATTTGTCTCTAGCGACTTAGTGCATTATCATCTAGCGACTTGAGTGATTGTTTACGGTTTTCTCTTGATTTAGTAAAACCCGTGAAAGAATCTATTTCCGGTTTAATCATAGAGTTATAAAATCCCGTATAATCCGTTAACATGTCTACCAACGCCCCTACCGCCATCTCCATCGCTGTCGAGGATGTACAAGCAACTGGCTCGAGATACTGCCCACCCATGCTCGACAGAATCGACACGATTCTTGGGCTCAACGAATCGATTGTATTGCCTTGAAAGGAAAATGGTGTCAACATTCTCAAATCCATTGATGAAGGACCATATCGTGTTGAGACGACTAGAGACATACTTGATACTAATGAAGATGGTACTCCCTGCTTACGGAATGGATGCACTCTAAGATGTATGATGAGCTTGATGATAAGGAGAAAAGAGATTCAATGCGTATATCGTATGCCAAACATTGTTCTTCAAGGTCTTCCTAAAGACATCTACAAAATGATCAATCATAACACCGATGCAAAGGCGCTTTGGGATAATGTAAAGATGCTTCTCTCGTGTTCGTAATTAACCATGGAAGACAGAGAATCACAACTCTATGACTAATTTGAGCACTTCAAGATGAAACCGATGAGAATGTCTATGAGTACTATGAGAGATTTCATGTTAGTTAATGACATGAGGAACATCGAATGACTATGCCTAACATTCAATTGAATTCAAAATTTGTGAACAACATGAATCCCGAATGGCACAAGTTTGTTACACGTGAAGCTTACTAAAGGATTGAAGAACACAAATTATGAGCAACTCTATGCCTTCCTCCTTCGTAATGAGAGACATGCGATGTTTGAAAATTGATTCTCAATCGCTCAAAACTAACCTGTGAGAGACAAGCTCGCCTAATGATTCAACCGCATTCTACTCAAACATCGGAATCACAACCAAAGCTTCACAAGTCATACCCTTGGGTAATGGTAATCACAAACTCATTCCCGATCCTATGTACAAACAAGCCGATGTCGATGCACACGCTGAAGCTTCATTAATCAACTAGCTCTCCGATTAGCCAAAACATGAATTCTTCCCACAAACCAACAACAACCTCGTAACAAAGATCTAACCCACACAATCAAGCTATCGTTAAAGATGGAAGGATCGTGGCAACCAGCTCAGAAAGACAAGATGATCGTGGAAGGGTGGTGCCGGTAGAGGATATGGGCAATCGAATCGAGGAAGGAATGGTAACCAAGGTCAAGCTAAGCCGATCAAATGCTATAACCGTGGTGGTGAAGGACACATTGCAAGGAACCGCACATCTCCAAAGCGCCCACGTATCGCCGATTACTTGAGATAAGATGTTGCCGCACAAGCTCGTGACAATGGTGCCGCGTTGGATGAAGAGGAATTATCGCTTTTTGCCGAGGGCAATGCTAAGACCTATGATGCGATGTGGATGAGCAAATATTCGTGAGATAGGTCACAATCATCGAACGCCTTTCAAGTCGCCGACCGTGATGCATACGACTGATGTAGATGATGGACCCATCGCACACACAATCTTTATGGCTAGCATCTCTCCAATGGTTTCTCCCAAGATCTCTTCTTCACCGCAAGTCGCCCATCCAAGGACAAACTCATCTCGTAGGTATTAAAGCTATAGGATGATGTCGATGCAACAGATGCATGACAAAGTACAACCAATCGAAACTTTGAATCAAATATTGAAAATATGGGTAATATCAATATTGTCCCATACGATCAATACGTGAAACAAAGTGAAAGTGAAGTTGTACCAAGTGATGCATCTTCTGCATCAACAATGACTATGTCTTTGATGAATACACCGCATGTGCTCCTCAAGATTCCATAATTTCGAACTAAATGCCTATAAGGAACGTGTTGCTATTTATGAACAACGTATGAAATTTGAATTGACCACTCGTGAAAGGTGAAATGGATGTCCAAGTTAGTACAAGAATTAGAAAAGTAAGTTTAGAGAAGAAGTATTGAAACAAGAATTAAATTCCTTGCAAGAAAAACTTTCTAAAACAAATAAACAAAAGCAAGAACTTCAAGAAAATGTGAAAATGCTTAAGCAAGAATTTAATGCAAAGGAATCAAAACTCTTGAGAGATTTTTCTAATCAAAACTTTGAAAACAAACTTGAAAACAAGTTGTACATACAAGGAAACACCATTCAGATCGCTCACATGATCACTAAGCATAGAGTTCTAAGCGATAAGCATAGCGCCCCTTGTAGAGGAACCAAATCCAGAGGTAATAAAAAGGCTAGAAATGCTCATAATGTGCTTTATGATGGTAATGAAGTCCTTAAGCCTAGGCGTAAACCTAGTTGCGCTGAGTGCACCGAGGAAGATAAGAGATTAAATGAAATCACTAGGAAAAGATGAATAAGAAGCAAAATGATCCCAAGTGCAAAGAGAAAACATAATCATCTCTCCTCATGAATACAAGAAGGAAAACCGATTTCCTTGAACAAGTTTAAGCCTCGACTTTGTTGACTCCAACAAGTCTTCTCGAAAATGGATTTAGATAAGCGAAAGTCGAAAATATTGTAGAAACAAACCTCCCTTTGAAAATGCCTAGAGCGACGTGTATCCTCCTAATACACCAATGCATCTTGTACCTAGGAAAATTGCCACTAAAAGCAAGACATTAATTAGCCAATATGTTATATTTCAACTATTTGTTGACTTTGAGAAAACTTGCAAGAAAAGGATCACACCCACGGTATAATCAAGGAGAAAGGGTTTTGAACAAATGAAAGAATGCTATCTAATCGAGGTCATGCCCTTCTTTAAACTTCTAAAAGATCACTTTGAGAGTCTTAAAAGGGAATAGAAGTTTATATTAAGGAATGGAAAAGGAATTTGATGCAATGGTTGTTGAAGTTAGTGACTATGAGCGCAATCAAATATAATGAGATTGAGAGAAAGAACTTGCATACATTAAATGAGAATCTTATTATCGAATGTGTTGCTCAAGATGTGTTTTTCACCGCTCAAATTGCTCTATTAATGCTTCCAAATTTCATGAATTATCTCGCCCTCGAAAGTCTCCCATGATCGTGTCATTGAGCTTGAAAAACTAATTTAAACTAAATGAGAAAATTGAATCGATGTTCACGACAATTTCGTTAAACATTTTTCTAAACTAGAAGTTGAGCATTTTAATTTACAACTAAAATATCAACATCTTAAAGAAAATGTAAAACTTCAAATGTCAAGACATCTTCGATGCTCCGAGTTTGATGCGCTTTTCAAATTAACAAACGTGATGAATGATTCAAGCTCAAGGCAACACGATCGTAAAGTTGAAAGCCCAAATCTCTCAATTAAAGGGTCAAACAAACAATATGACAGCTCCCAAATGCCTCCTTCTTTAGATTCTCGAATTCTCAAACGCTTCATCTTCAAAACCTAGTAAATGCTTTACAAAAGGAAAACGAAAGTTTTCTAGAAGAAAATGAAAAGGTTAAACGTCACTTCAATGAGTTGTTTGAATCAATTAAAGTCACTCAGAACAAAAACAACGAACAAATAACTTCATTGCAAAAGGAAATTGAGAATCGAGGAGTCGTAAAAGGGAAAATGCCAATGATCAATGGGGAGAATGTTGTATCTAAGGTTCACTCGTAATAAATCGCTTTATCTCGTGACATATGTCCCCTCACCTAAGGAACAACAAACTTGCCATTCAAACATATTTCTCATCCCTTAAGGATTGCTTAGAATGCCTCATGTGAGATTGTTGAAGAGGATAAGCTAGAGAAACCTCATGATAATGCAATTGGACATGCATGCTCATATGCCAAACGATCTCAAGAAATCTTAGAATGCTTGATCACTATATGCCCTAAGACATTAGGGTGAGAGAGTTAACCCTTTGATTCCATGCTCAATGCCTAAGGCCAAATATGATATGCACTCTACTCCCAATGTTTTGAATGAGAGCCGAGTGTACCCTTGAGTAGTTCAGATTCTAGATCCACAATGCTAGGAAAGAGAACTCAAATGTGCCTTCTAGGAGTACTAATCTCAAGACATCTAGCTTTAAGAAAGTGAACCGTAGTGCACTGCATGTAGTTCAGATCCCAAAGACATCTAAACAGTGGTGCAAAGAGTAGTAAACAAACTAATGTTCCCATTCCTCTACAGAGTAATCATGACATTAAAGGGAGCAGTCAAAGTCTCAAGACAATACAAGGAATGATAGGACCTCTCAAGCTAAGAATGCACCGGAAGAAAGTAGAAGAACAATCTAGGAACCTTAAGTTTGAATCGAATAAAACGAATCGTGTTGATTCTAGTATTAGCCATAGGCGCATCAGAATTAATTCGAATTCGATACTATTTGCAAAACTTGTACCGATGATTGCTTGAATTCGCTTCTAATCATGGATGTGATGTCAATGTTTTGCCTAATGATGTTAATTGTCCAGCTAATATTGTTAATGCTAAAATTCATGCTAAAAGGCTAAAAGGCAAAAGCGAAAGAAAGTTAGAAAACAATGGAAACCCACAGAAGAACATTCAAAGAATAGGTTTTATTGGATACCGTTGGTCATAAGACCAATCGATAATGCCCACTAGAAAATGGATGCCTCACCGTAGAACTATTCCTTAAGAAGTGGTCACACCGTAAAATGTGGCTAATATGACACTAGTATTGCATCTACTCACAATGTTTCCATTACCTCACCGTTCGATATGAATGCTTCTATTTCGATGCGGGTGTTCCAACTGTTGTTACTAACCAAATGGAACCCATTCTTGCATGGGGATCCCAATTATCCGCTTATCCATTCTTGTCTCGTGTTCAACCGCAGATCGCTCAAATCGCTCGTGGTACCGGACTCAGTCGCTCCAAGCATATGACCGAGACCGGTCGCGCTCATGAACTTCGTGAGCAAATTCATCGGACCGTTAGATTTGGTAATGATCATTTTGGTGCTATTATGGGTTATGGAGATTATGTTGTTGGTGATAGTGTCATCTCCGAGTGTATTATGGAAGGTTTAGGTCATAACTGCTCTCTCGCTGGTCAATTCGTGACTCGATCTAGAAGTAGCCTTCGTAAAACATACCGCTTTGTTAGAGATCTTAATGGTAAGGAACTGCTGAAAGGAACTCGTGGCTCAAACCTTTACACCATCTCTATCGATGACATGATGAGAGCTTCACCAACTGCTTGTTATCTAAGGCTTCAAAACAAAGTCATGGTTATGGCATCGCCGCCTCAATCACTTGAACTTCGCACCATCAACGATCTTTCCGTAAAGGACTTAGTTGTAGGTTTACCTAGACTAAAGTATGAAAAGGATCATCTTTGTTCAAGATGTCAATTGGGAAAAAGCAAGATGTTTGCCCATAAATCCAAACCTACTAACTCGTCACGTAGTTCTTCATATGATTCATATGGATCTATGTGACCAATGAGGGTGCGTAATATCTTTGAGAAGAAATATGTGTTAGTTGTAGTTGATGATTACCTAGATTCACCGGGTCAAGTTCTTAAGGACAAAGGATGAAACTCCGATATCATCATCAAACTCATCAAACAAATGCAGTTCGACTCAACAAAACCGCCGTATTTATCGTAATGTATAATGGAACCGAGTTTGTCAACAAACAACTTAGTGAATTCTATGAAAGCGTTGGAATCACCCATCAAAGAAGTGTTCCACGAACCCTCAACAGTAACGGTGTAGTTGAAAGACTAAATCGCACTTTGTTGAAGCCGCTAGAACAATGTCGATCTACTCAAAGGTTCCAATGTTTCTCCGGGTCAAGCTTATTGCCACCGCATGCTACACACAAAATCGCTCCTCGATTCACACTATTCATGGAAAACTCCATATGAACTTGTCCACAACAAAAACCTAATCTATCTTCCCTTCGTGTTCGCATTGTGCTATCCAACTAATGAGGGCCAAGACTTAGGCAAACTTAGAGCCAAAGTCGACATTGAGTATTTGTAGGATATGCATCAAACAAAAGGGATACCGAATCTACAACAAAAGAACCCGAAATATCATGGAAACAATTCACGCACGCTTGATGAGTCGACCGTCAAATGGCTCCCGACACTCCACCAGACCCCGACTTCAAAACAAATCCCATTGGTTCATCCCTTGTTCCAAACTCCTCTCAAGAAACTCCATATGTACCTCCATCCAAGATGATGTAAAGAAATTGTTTGATCCAATGTTTGATGAACTGTATGAGTCTACTACTAATGAGGTGATGTTACCTACAATGAGGATGCTCATATTCCCGTGAATGAAGTCAATCCATCAATCTCAATATCTCAGAAGTCAAGAAGCACCGTCACGATCCTTCGCCTCATCAACAAATCATCATTCTTCAAATGTACATCATGGAAATGTTTCGCATCAATGATGAAGTTAATCCCTATGACTCCTCAAGATGCTCCATTTGAAAACATATTTGCTACTCCCGAATCATCATCGAACCATCTTCTTCAGAGACATCGACTCGCCTACCTCGGTCCCTCAACAATGCCACATGAACACCTAAGAAAATGGACTCACGATCACCCCTTAGACAACATCATTGGAAATCCTCTCGTCTCAGTATCAACACGGAAACAACTCGCAACCGATGCCTTATGGTGTTTCTTCAACTCGTACTATCTAAGATCGAACCAAAAGATGTTAAACCGCCATGAATGAAGACAAATGGTTCAATGCCATGCAAGATGAAATTCATGAGTTTGATCGACTTGATGTATGGGAGTTAGTACCGCCCCAGATCGTAGCTATGATTATAGCTCTAAAATGGATCTTCAAAGTAAAACTTGATGAGCATGGTGATGTGTTGAAGAACAAGGCTCGATTAGTTGCTAAAGGATATCGCCAAGAGGAGGGTATAGACTTTGAAGAATCGCTTGTCTCGCTGTTCGAATCGAGGCAATCGTAATCTTTCCGCTAATGCCGCTAGTAAGAACATGGTGGTATATCGATGGATGTAAAGACGGCATTTCGAACGGAGATCTTAAGGAAGTTGTCTACGCCACCAACCTCAAGGATTTGTGAACCAAGAGCATCCTACTCACGCTTATCGCTTGAAGAAGGCTCTTTACGGTTTAAAGCAAGCTCCAAGGGCATGGTATGATACATCACAAAGTTTCTTCTATCAACCGGATTCAAAGAAAGGAGCAGCTTGATCCTACATTGTTCACCGTGAAGTCGTGCAAACATTTAACTCATGTTCAAATTTATGTTGACGATATTATTTTGCCTCGACCGACCCAATGGAATGTGATCGTTTTCTAATGAAATGAGTTCAAAATTTCAAATGTCAATGATGGGACAAATGTCATTTTTCTGGGATTACAAAATTCACAAAGTCCCTGAGGCATTTTCATAAATCAATCTAAATATGCAACCGAGATCTTAAAGAAATTTGATTTGATTCAAGTGACCTCGTTGACACCCCCATGATTGATCGAACCAAACTAGATGAGGACCACTCGTGGATCATGATTGACCAAACGAAATATCGTAGTATGATTGATCCTCGATGTATCTCACGCGCCTAGTAGACCGTACATCTTGTTCATTGCTTGCATGTGTGCTAGATACCGTGCTGCCTACTAAAAAGCACCTTGAAGCGCTTAAACGGGTCTTCGGTATTCCAAGGAACCATCAATATGGGACTATGGTACCAAGGACACGGGTATGTCACTAACGGCCTATGCAGATGCCGATCATGCAGTTGTCAAGATACACGCCAAAGTACATCGAGGTGCTCAGCCTGGGTGATAAGCTTGTGAGTCGGTCTTCAAAGAAGCAAATGAGTACTTCTATTTCTCTACAGAGGTCGAATACATAGCCATGTCATCTTGTTGTGCTCAAATCTTATGGATGAGATCTCAATTATCCGACTATGGCTTTGAATTCAACAAAATCCTCTCGATCGTGATAATAAAAGTGCTATTGCTCTCTCATGCAACAACGCTCAACACTCAAGAGCAAAGCATATCGACATTCGACATCATTTCATCGTGGAACAGTGGAAAAAGGTGTGGTGGAACTATATTTTGTGAGGTCCGAATATCGCTAGCGTACATCTTCACCAAAGCTCTTCCAAGAGAACGCTTTGAGTTTATTCTTCCACGACTTGGTTTGAAAAGCCTTCAACCGAACTCTCAAACGCCTTCGTGGAGGAAGACGAGGAGTAAAGGTCTATCTTCATCTATCTCTTGTAAATATTTATTCATAAAACCTTCAAAATCCATAAAATTTGAAAATTCAAATATCTTCAAAAATATTGTCATTTTTGTCATGTCTTTCTCGATTCGATTATATCTACGGTTTTTGTGTCATCATTCAAAGAATGACACGGACTTTAGATATTGTTCGAATTTAAAAAAAAAAAAAAAAAAAAAAAAAAAAAAAATCGCTTTGTCACATTAAAAATCAAAAATCAAAAATATTTTGGAGAAAGATGTGGTTTATAAAATCATTTATCGATTATCAACCCGCTTTAAAAGAAAGAACAGATCACAATTATCAAATCATTTCAGATTCCATGATCGATTCTATAATGTGATTTAAATTGAATTCAAACCTTTGAAAAATAAATGGTTTTATAACTATTTTTGATAATCATCGTGACTTATTTGTCAAGATCTTAACTCTCAATCAATAACCTACGCTATTGATCGAGGGGAGAATGATTTCAATTAAATTAAAAAGTTATTTGGCATTAAAATTGTTTTCAAAAGATACACATGCATGCTTTAACAATGGAGTTTAAAGTCTTAAAATCCGATCCGAATCGCTTAAAACACTTTCACAATCAAGTCACAATTCCCTTAAAAGCTTTCAAAATCAATTTAAATCTATAGAGATCACAAATCTCAAATGATTTGATAATTGTGATCGGGGAGAATGTGTGATTTAAATTGAATTCAAACCGATAATTCGTAAATGGTTTTATAAGAATGTACATGTCGTCCTTCCCACATGTGACAAACGATTTCAAATTTTTCAATGCACATGTTGAGGGGAGCATCTATCTTAAACCTTTGATTTGAAACGTGATCATTCATCCCATGTGCAAGTTCCTCTAGTATGTGCAAAACTCTTTCAAACCTCGAGGCACATATCGAGGGGAGCAAATTTATGGAAACCTCATCCTTCCCGAAATGCTATATATACTTGATTTGATGCGGAAGTGATGTTGATATCTTTAGAAAATGGTAATCAAAGAAGTTAATTTTTTCTCTTGCCTCCGTGCAAAACATTTTCAAATACTTGATGCACATGTTGAGGGGAGTTCTCGTTCTAAAATTATCAAAACAATTCGTACAAAATGCTTTGATAATATATCACAAGTATCCGAATTGATTTTCAAATGGTTTTCAATTGATCCAATGGCGTATGAACAATACCAAATTGACCAACCAACTTTACTTTATGTACGGTGATATAAGGATGATGAGGTTAGGTATTGGTTCCCATGATCCGCCGTAACCGAGGGATCTACCCAGGACAATCCACTAGTTAGTGTAGAAGTCCTTAGGTATGATGATAAAAGGAGAAAATGAGATATGGGAAGAGTGCGGACTAAGACCGAGCTAGTATCGAATAAACCCAACAAGGTAATAGCTATGAAGTCTCGTAAGCATCAAGGGGTCAAGAATTAAAAGAATTGAATGAGGAAAGGGTGAAAACAAATAACCTCCATTTATTCAACCTTAGGCGTAAACCGGGTTCAATTCATATGCTACCGATGGTAACATCAAGATTGAAGACAAAGACGTCATGGACCCAAAGGACGCATCGCACTTCAACTTTCCAAACCACTCAAGTTCCTCTTAAAAGGACTTGTTTCATTCTCACGGGAACCGACATTATCTATCGACTTTCTCTTAGAGATGGTTGATATTGAAGAAGGAGACCTCTCCCTAGTCTCCGTTATAGGATCCAAATATGCACAAATTGAGTCTAGAGCCACGAGATCATCAATAAATCTCATTAGGACACTTTCAATGAAGACTCTCTGCTTCACACAATGTGAAAAGAGAGATTATATCTCGAGTCCCACGATTATCCTTGTGGTATTGCCGTAACATCCGAGTGATGTGTTTACATATTCACAATGAAGATGGAAAGCCTTCGAGCCAACATCAAACAAGCTCCCGGTAGGTGGCATGTGAGATCTATTTTATAGATTAACCATGTGACAACCGAATGAAACAATGGGGCGATTCAATCTCTTGAATCAATCTCGTTCAGTTATGGATTGACGGATACTTTTGAAAACCGGTCTTTGTGCTTAAAAACTCTTTTCTTTAGCACATCGATCGTGTACTCATTTTTCAAACCAAAAGGTATTTTTATGATTGATAATTGATTTTCAATAAAACCTTCGTTGTATTGCAAAACAATTTCTATTGAGCAATACACGATTGTTTTTCAAATCTCTTTTCATCAATCGGTGGACTTAAAAAAAAATTACCGTTCACTCACTCCGTGTTGTCTTCTTTGAGATGTTCCGTTTGAGAACAAATTTGTACATAAAAACCCTCGTCAAGGAGATTTTTATAGAAGAAAATATGAAATAAGTCTAGAAAATAAAATTAAAACTTAGAAAAATCTAAAATATGATAACTAATTTTAAAACCGAAAATATATTTTTAGACTTTTATATATTTATTATTAATTTAAAACTATTTAAAACTAAATAAAATGCTAGAAAATACAAATTTAACTAAGAAAAATCTAGAAAAATACTTTTTGTCTTTTATATTTATCTAAACTTAATAAAATTGAAAATTTATTTTTGGAACCTTTTCTAATTTTTGTATTAAAAGCTATTTAAAATGATTAAAAACTAATTAAAATTGAGAAAATAGCAAACAAGCTAGGAAAAATCTGAAAAATTCAGGAAATGCTTAAAATGATGTTAGGAATATGAGAAAATTAGAAAACAGTGCACTTGTTTGGAGAAATATGAAGTCGTTTAATCAAGTGCTTATTAATAAGCACTAAAATAAGCCAACAATGACCCTACAAGCACCAAATGATTACAGGAGCTCAAATATGCTATAAGAACCTTAATGCAACTTAAATCAACAGTTATAACCAACGATTCACAGGATACAACAGCTTTGATGGTTATGAGTTTTAAGACCAAGACAGATTCCAAGTGCTACTTATAAGCTTATGCACAAGCTTAAGAATAAGCTCAAACTTAAAAATACCAATTAGAACTTGTAAAGGACCTGGTTGAGAGTACTTAAACCACAAATTAGACCATGGTGAGCTCTTATGAGCTCTGCACATCTCAAGACAAAATCGAGGAAAAAGCTCAAGATTCATCGAGCTTGCGCAGGCACTTTGGCCCGAAGATGAGCTAATTTGAAGCTTTTGCAAAAATAGAAAAATTCCACAAAAATACTCGACAAGAAAGAGGACCGTGTGAGCTTTTTGAAACACCAAGATTCACCGATTAAGTCCTTAAATGAGCTCAAACAATTCTCTAACCGAGCTCAAATGCACTTTTGACTTTTCGACTTTTGATAAAATGAAGAACTTTGACTTTTTCCAACTTTGGATCTAATTTTAATAGTGATGATGGTGTAATATGTTGTAATAAACTTGTTGCAAACAATGTTATGTCTTTCTAAACTCAAAATTATGGTCTGCTATACCACATTTCACAACAAGGGATGCTTAAAGGGATTATGATGCAATTTTGACTTTTGGTCATTATGCACCCAATATATTGACTCAATTGAGTATACTTAGACCGCATAAACATGAAACAAAAGAAACTAACCATCGAATACAACTTAAGAAATGCTTTTAGCCATAAACCAAACACCCTATAGAACCGATTAACAAGCTAAACCTAATGTGATATTGAACAAGCATGAACCAAAGATCAAACTAACTTAATACAACTTAATCACTACTATTTGAACAGATAAACCTTATTAAAACCAACAAAACAGATTATGCTAAGAACTTGGAATTAACTTACAAGTGGTCCATTAGCCACTATGGCTTGCAATCGCGAACCAAGTACCACTAACCTAAATACCAACCTAAATGAATCCAAAGCAACCCATTTCCAACCGCTTCAACCCATGTCCAATCAAGATTTACCAATTTTTGCCCTTGTTTGACTTTTTGTTGACCCGAATGCAAAATGAATTGAACTTGATTATAAACTTATGAAAAGCTATAAAAAGCTTATCTAAGCTTATATAACCGATAAACAAGCTTATCAAGCTTGGGTTTATGAAATGGAAATTAGAATTTTCAACAAGAGTATATAAAGATGAAGTGAAATGAAACTTGAAATTAATGCTTAAAACTTGATCAAACTTACAATATAACTTGAGTTTAGTAATTAAAAACAAAAGATTACAGCTTTTGAAGTAAACTAAGACATAATTATTAAAAACGACATAAGAGTAAAATAAAACTAAAACATCTACTACTTTTCTTCTTCTCTTTGCTTTCTTTTTATATCTCAGCTCATCTTCTCTCACTTCTGAATATTTCCCACCATTTCTTGACCCTTGGATTGCTTGAAATCATCTCAACCGTTTAAATGGGATTTTGGCGCCAATTTTTGGTGTTGACAATTGAGGTTGAGTAAGGGGGGAAAAGATGCAATAAATGCATATTGGATGTTAGTTGGAGGAGGGGGAACATGGTGGAGTGATCGAGAGAGGGGGATGGGTCGAGATGCGTCAGCAAACAGTGGGGATGACTTTTTGGCGGGTTGAGTATTTTGACCAGAATTGACCAGGGTAGGCTAATAATAGGGGGGTCCAAAATTAACTTTGACAGGGGTCCAAAATTGCTTGACCAGGCCAAATGGGTGAAAGGTTTTAATATCTTAGGGACTTATTGTGTAAAATCTGAAAATCAAGGACCTAGGCTGCCAATCTTGCAAAGTTTCTTCCAAGGACTAAAAGTGACAACCTTCAAAAGTATAAGGACCAAATCTGCCATTTTGCAATTTTCCAGGGGCCATTTCTGCCAATTTTGAAAGTTGAAGGACTAAACTTGTAATTTTCTCAAACTTTTCATATTTTTCACCAAAGGACTTATTTTGACAACTTTTGATTTTAAAAGGACCTTTGGTGACTTTTGCTTTTGAAATTATGGCTCAGGGACTATTTTTGACAATTCATGAAACTTGGGGACTAAACTCGCCAATTTTGCAAACTTGATACATTTTTCATCCGATTTGATAATTTTGCATTTGAAACACATAAAACACGATTTGTGATATTTTGATCATTTTGATGTGTTTCTGAGTGTTTTCGATGAATTTGCGCTTATTTTGTACAAAAATGATGAGTATTTACACACTCATCAATCCCCACATCGAGATATTGCTAGTCCCTAGCAATGATTTGAGAAAACATAATGGATTTTAATCTCTTTACCAAAAGCCATTACTTCGGAGTAGCCAAATGTTTCAATCAAGTAAGAACCATGGTACAATCGATAACTATGTGATTTTGAGCAAACCACCGCCTTCCAACGGATTTGATTTGTCTTTACCGTGCCGCACCTTCGGACTAGCCAACTCTTAGATAAATTATCAACATTATCTTTGGTGAGCTGACACAATTATGGTTTTCCATCGCCTTTACCACAAGCCATAACCTCGCTGCTAGCCAACTCTTCACTTTTTAGGATATGGTGAGTTGAGAACCATACAATTTTGGGCAAATTGCAAGCCATATAAACGGATTTGATATATCTTTACCAAGAGCCGCTTTGCTCTCGGATTAGCCAATCCTTTAGTTTATCAAACATGGTGGATCGATAACCAAATGAGTAAAGTGTAAAACACTTACTCCAAAAAATTTTGGCCAAAACGGGAATTGGGTAGATAATATATGAAATTCGTGAGAATTCCCCCACACTTAGAAATGAATATTGCCCTCAATATTCAAAGTACGGCGGTTATGCCGAAACAAAGAACGAAAAGGGAAATACTACTACCATTATTTAGCAAGGATGATTTTTTTTTTTTTTTTTTTTTTTTTTTTTGAATATGTGGCAACCCCCACACTAGGGTGGTAGAAAGAGGTGAGAAGATGTAAATATGGGTGAAACCCATATGGCATGCTATTTTTGATTCCCGAGTCGCTAGCTTGACTCAATTCTCAATTCATTGGTTCATGGGAAAGTAACGTGGAAAACCAATCTCGATCGGACTTTCGCTCACAATGTTAATGAACATATGAACATCGAAAGTTCCACACCGACGAGATATAACCCTGATTGTTTAATAGTAGAAACTATAAAGGATGATACCGGGTCAAAGATGGTGTCCTCATTCCGAAAGAGAAAAGGGAAAGAGCAACCACACCATCTCGTGAAGAATGGAATAAAGACGACATGAGAATGCATGTCCATTCCTCGTGAGAGAGAAGCAAATCACCGCTTTGACATCTTTAAGCTTAAACTGAAGCTTAGATGGTGATTGTTAAGAAGATGTCCGGAGGAGGGCGGAAATGATTCTTCAATCAATGACTTTCCGGAAAAGGATGTCTCCTCCTGATCAAGGTAGTGTTATCAATTCCCATTGGAATTGACTTATCACAAAGAAATGCATCGACTTCATTCCAAAGTTGTCATCTTCCTCATCGTGATGGTGAAAGTGGATAGAAGAGTCGGGAATAGGACTAGAAGATGATGGATCATTTTGAGCAATTCATCAATGGAAGAGTGTTCCATTGGATCACAATCATCATCCAATCTGTATGAACCTCAAGAGAGTTTAGTTTCATCCACGACTTAACAATCTCGATCGACAAACCGATGCCGGAGGTGGGACAAGTGGTGTGCTCTTAGAGCTAGCAGCTTCCACCACTCCGGCGAAGTCTCCGATTCTAGATCATCATCATCATCATCAAGAACACTTTTGACTTCCCCGGTACAACTTTCAAACCATTTGTTTGAACCAGGTAATTTCAAAGCTTTGAGCTCAAGACGCTTTTGGTGAACACCTTAACCGTGAAATTTGAGAGTGTTGCATCGATTCTTTCTGCATTTTTGATCAATCGTGGCAACACTGCTTGTACAAAGGTTTGGAGTTCTGGCTGATATTTAACGTGAGCTCTTCGTTGTCAACCCGTATGGTCAACTCTTCCGCAAACACATCGATCGTGTAGCACCACTGCTTTTAAGAAAGCCTCCCAAGATAAGGGGAACTCTAGGATCCGCATCAAGTCTACTACAACAAAGTCGCATGAAAGTGAAACTTTCCCACTTTCATCACGACATCCTCGGCTATCCCAAGTGGACGAGTTACGGTGCACGATCCGCTAGCTCGAGTGTCATACGAGTGGATGAAAGTTCGTGAAGAGAGTTTCTTCCATAATCGAGAGGTATGAGGTTAATGCTAGCACCAAGATCGCCAAGGCGGAGCATTGAAACATCCCCAAGAAATCACACGGATTAAGAACCCGCCAGGTCTTCAAGCTTTCGGAAGCTTGTTAAGAATGGTCACGAGCATTGCTCATCGAGAGGAGTTTTAGCCATCTCTCGATAGTCTCTTTGTTGGTGAGTAAGCCTAAGCGTGGATGCAAATTTAGGCATTAGAACGAGAGCATCAACGGCTTATATCAAAGTGAAGCTCATTGAAGATTTGGAAAAATTTTCCTTTGCTCTTTGTTTTTGTCTTTGAGCTTCTCATCATTCATTCTGATGGGTAAGGAAGTCGACTAGACTTTGAGCCGGATGGAAGTGTTTTCGCTCAAGATTTTCTTCGAACATCGGGTTCCGGACTTAAAGCTTGACCACCGAAGGTGGACGCAAGCGGTACTTCGTGGGCTTGAATAATGCACCTTGTCCGTTGTCTCTCGGTAACTTGACTAAATGCCACAGTGAGGAGGGGCATAGGAGTCTTAGGTCCATTGTGCGCCTTACCACTACGAGTGGTGACGGCTTTCAACTCGGCATTGGGATTAGGAATGGAATTGCTTGGGAGTCCTCCGTAAGATGGCGTAAGCTTTGTTCATATTCATGTTCATGAAACCGCTCATCATATTCTTTAACTCATTTGTCTCGCCGAGATAATGTGGTATCAATTTCCTTTTAGCTCACCTCTCATGTTATTGATCCGAGTTTGCATTGAACGATGTTTGCCTCTACCATTTTCATGAAGTCATTTGGCATGGGAGCTTGAGGAGGTGGTTGATAACTTTGATGATTGGAGCTTGATATGGTTGAGGTTGGTTGAAATTGTTCCGCTTTGATTGAAATTTTGAGAGTTATTGAAATTTTGTCCTGATTCGAACAAAGCGATTCGATTGCCATGGTTTTGCACGGAGGAAAACTGTGTGGTGTCATACCGCTAGGTGCACAGAGTGAGGATCACCTTGGGTCGGTATTGATTGTGGTTTACCGGGCTACGGAGCTTGGTAAAAGGAAGCATCGGTTGCTTGACAATCATAATACGCATGTGGACCACTACAAGTTTCACACACCTTGTTTACGGCTTTGACCGGTTCCGCTTATGAATTTCGCTTGATTTCTTTTACCTCTTTATCATACATGGATGATGTCCGTTAGAGCTGTTAATCTGAGCGGCTAACTCGGAAGAGTTACCGGATGAAGAAGGTGGAGTGTTCGGAACATTGACTTTGTTATGAGAAATAGGAACTTTTGATTTTGCTCGCAAATCTCAATCACATCTTTAGGTTTATTTATTCAAGATATTGCTACCGCGGTCGCATTCAAGGAATCTTGATCATTACCGCTCAACCCATTGTAGAAGATATTGACTTGTTGAAGTCTCGTGAATTCATGATGGGGAATTTCCCAGGAGATCTTTGAATCTCTCCCATGCCTCCAAAATTTTCATCTAAATTTTGACGAAATCCGTAAATTTCATTTTCGATTAGTCGCCTTTGATGGAGGAAAGAAATAGTTGACAAACTTTTGAACAAGATCCTCCCAAGTTTCGATAGATCGAGGGTTCTTTTTCCACCAACCGGCCGCCCTCAAGAGAGAATGGAAAAGCATCAACTTGATGACTTTTGAGGAACATCCTTGAAATTGATAGTTGAAGTCAACTTGTTAAACCAACGGATGTGCATACGGTCTTCTCGATCGCATCGCGGAATTGATTTGTAGACACAAGTTGGATCAAATGTGTCTTCAATTCAAGTGATCGTAATTGATAACGGTAAACGATGGCATCTCCATAACCCTCGGGGGCCTCGAGCATTTCCGCCATAGTATGTCTCTCCCGCCATGGTGTTGTTTGAAATAGTGCGAATCTCGGTTCGACTATTCGGGCAAAGACGCTCACGAGAACGCCTCCTTGAATTTCGCTAGATCACGCAGGACCCAATGATCTAGAAGAACGAGCAAGATGCACTAGAGTTAACTCTAAGGACTCTCGAGTTAAGGAGAGAAATGGAATTATGAAGATATTTCGATGAGAATGAGAATTATGAAGACGCTTTGTAAAAATCTGTGGAAGAATCTTTTATGGGTTTTCCGTTCAAACGTCGATATCACAACAAAATCAATTAACACAAAATCGAGGCAAAACAATGTTGAACTTAACCAATAATCCAAGATGAATGGCTTTTGAAAAGGTACACCAATCACAAGGACACAAAGGCAAGTTTTATATCTTTAGTTCGGGAACTTATTATGGTCGCACCCCAGCTAGGTAGTGCACGCCTTGATTTTCGTGGTAATCTTTTGTTGTTATTATTAAGAAAACGCATTTAATCTTTTGTGTTTTTATTATTTGATACATATATATAAACAAAAGGAAAAATATTTTGTGTTTTATACGCTTTTGCTTGTTTTGAGTTTTGATTTTTATAAAGAAAATATGGATATATATATAGAGAATGATGATATGAACAAAGATTGAGGCTCAAACAACTAATCTGCTAGACGTAAGATTATCAAGACACCTCGCTAGCAAGGCCAAAAATTTGATCCAAGGTCGAATACAGTCAAGTCTAAAAGACTAAAACCGCTCAAAACCAATGCAATGAAGATCGAGGAGTATAGTGTTTCCTGGGTCGTTATGTCCCAAATGAGTTGTGCAATGGATTATCAAACGCTTAGTGATCGAGGAATTTGAATGGAAAAGGATTTGGGAATGATATTAACTACTAAAAAGCCAACAAATTAAAAACGCCTTAAATGCAAATTAAAGAAGATTAAAAGATTAAAATATTAAATAAACGCTATCACTATATTTAAAGTGATGAACGCTTAAAACCTAAAACGACGTTTAAATTAAAATAACGTAAACGTATAAATAAAAACGTGAAATCTAAGAAATAAAAGTCCTAAAAATATGAAAATACATTTTACAAACCTAATGATAAAAGAAACTTTTAGAAAAGAAAATTATTTTTACAACTATTTATGTAATTATTAAGCAAATGGATACATCAAATTTACAAAACATCCCAAGTGATACATTATTGAACAGAACATGCAAAGGATTGAAACCACTAGTGGGTTTCATAGACGCTAGCAATGGATACATCAAATTTAAAAAACAATTTCAAGTATACATTATCAAGTCAACTCCAAGAAAGAATGAAAATCACGTGGTACATTTACAACAAATCGTCTTATACTTACGATTTCATTACATTTTTAAAATAATTTGTAATATACGCCTCGTGTTGTAATTCATCCGTTGTTACTTAAACATATATCCTAAAATTGGCATTGATATGTATGACACTGAATCGTGATCACCAATATAAGGTTTTCCTAAAATAGGTATTAGTACATCGCACCCACCGCTATAATAAAACCCCAACTAATTTCGTGATATATTATCACGATCTATCTAGTTTATGATATATTAATGTTAGATTGCAAGGTGTGAAATAACCAAACACTTAATGAATACCAAAGTCAACCACTTAATTTACTCCTCAACAACTTATACCTTCCCCACATTAATTTTATGATTCCATATTAACTTCTATTTAAGAACCTATAACTTACATACTACCCATATCACACATACCCCAATTATTAACCTCAAATTCTTTCACCTCAACTTGTTCATCTTCATCTTCACCACACCACTACATCATAGCGCCGCCTCCACCACCACTACATCACCGCAGTATCGCTTATTACTTTTATAAATACCTGACTGACCGTAAAAGCTTCATGGGTTTTGTTATATAGTTGTAATCTTAATCGGGTATCTCTTGTTTATTAGGTATTGTTATATAGTATATTATATGCAATTGATTAGTTGTAGGAATATATGATTTTCTTTTATACTTGTTTGAAATTGATTAGGTGTCACGGGTTCCAACTGGGCCAAGCGACCGCCGCAATGAGGCCAAAAGGTAAGATATACAGTGATTTTTAGCTTAGGTTTTCGTGATGAACCATCGGTATCAAAAGACCATTGCCGAGTCAATACTGTAGGAGGTGATGGTGGATTTGGGATGACCCGCAGGTCCGCTTCATAGCATCTTTAACTGATATTGAGATATGTTGTGTTTATGTTGTGATACAAAGATTTGATCGTGTTTTGATTTGCTGAATGAAGAAGTGGAGTTGAGGTTCAAAGAATCGTTGTTAGTGTGTACCAGTGTTATTATTGCCCAACACCATTTCATTCTCCTTTTAATGATCTTCCCAAAATCACCACCTCTCCCATATTATCAAACAACAAAATTGAAGTCAGCCATGACACGCGGCCTCGGTTTGACGACGGAGGTTACGGTTTTGGTCCGCAGACACCGAAAGTAGCCATTTCGTTACGGTATAGAGTTACCCGATGATGAGGGTTGAATCATGAAGGTAGCGGTGTGCAGCGGTTTAGCTTGCTTTGAGATTGTTTATCGTGTGTGTTTTAGTGGCTTTTTGGTGAGAAAGTCCATGTTTCGCGCGACGAGAGATCATAGATGATAACAAGATAGATGAAATGGTTGGTAATGATATATATATATATAATGGTGGCGGCGATATGAGCGCTTTTGAGGGTGCCTCATTAACTCCACTTCACTCGCCATCACTATCATTACAAAACCCCGTCATCTATTTCTTATAATCTCGACATCTCTTTGTTACACAAAACATGGAGTTTCTCAACAAAATGTACACTAAAAACACACACGCACGCTATGAACTCTCTACGCATGGCTAAACCACTTTGCACCACCTTTCTACCCTTCAAGATTCAATTTCATCATCGTGTAACCATTACAAACCGTATAAGAAACGTGTTGTACACTTTCCCGTTCATCGGACCAAGAAACCGTGTACTCGTCATCGCGAACCATCAAAGAAGCCACGGTCATCGACGCAAACTTCAATTTTGTTGGTACATAATATAGTAGAGAATTGTTGGTGAGTTTTGGGGTGATCATTGTAAAAGGATAAGGAAATGGGCTGGGCAATGGTATAATATAACTTTAAGTAGACACACTAACATCATTCCTTTGTTTTCGTGAACCCTCAACCATATACACACTGCTCAAATAGTTATGCAAACACGATCAAATCTTTTGTATCACAAGCATATGAACACAACATGATCTCATTATCCTAGTTAAAGTGTTACATGAGGGTCGACCCCAACACCGCCAAGAACTTGGTTTATGTCCCAAAAATCCACCATCCTACCTCCTACCCTAATTGTTAAAATGACCAACTCGAGCTTAATGGCTTAAAGGGTCTTTTGATACCCGATGCTTGGATAGTTCTCATTACCTAAAACCTAAGCTATTTAAAATACGCAGTTAAGCTTTGGTCAAACTCGAAGAAGGTAAGATATCGAATTCAACCGACAAACCGCCTCGTTAACACGAGTTCGCGCTTTATGTTACGATATGTTTGTAGAGAATAACATGGTTAGGATTACCGCTAAATGGATTATAGGTATAGTTTTGAACATTTGCTTATACGTAGCTTAGGTATAGTTTTCGACCATTGGTGATTTTGGAAACACATTTTATGTTATCGATTGATGCTTATATATAAAATTATGTTTAATAATTTGTGTTGTTGTCACAAAACAAAACGAAAAAAATTGTTCTTCTTATTGAAAATAGAAAATACAAATATCAATTAACAAATCAAAACATATATGATGATAACTTCTAAACAATATACATTTTTTTCTTCTAAACAATATACATTTTACACTTCTATTTTAAAATTACTAAATGACAATACACATTTTCTCGCTTATCACTCTATAATTCCACTCTATTTAATCCGCTTCTAACAACTCCTATCACAACTACCAACACATTTTGTTATCACTCTATATTTCCACACTCTTTTTTAATCCTCTCTAAAACGATCTCAACCAACAACAACAATGTCCAACCTCGTTTTCCCTCTTGATCAACTATCCCGACAAAGAAACTCGATCCGCAAGTCTATGATGATTGTGGAATATTGGGAGAAGTTAGGATACTGCTCGATGAATTAGATGCGAAGAGAAGATTGACGAGCTAACCGCCGTGTACAACGTAGGGATGTGCTTATTGGAGAGCTTGGTTGTGGGTCCAACTAACTCGCCTCAAGGCTCTGCTCGCACATGAGAAGGATGCAAATGAAGATAGGGTCGAGACCGTAAGGAAGCGACCTCCATCTTAGAAAGGCGTGCTCGCTTTCTTCTTTGTTATCCTTCATTGAACATCTTGAGTCATTGGTCCTTTGACTTTGAAGCCTTCATGTTAGGTTTATGTTTTGTTTAGGTTATGTAAATCTTTGATTTAGGTTAGTTATGTGTGTACTAGTTAAGTGTAACTACTTTTGTTTATGTCGTTGTCAATCTTAATCTTATTTGTCTTTGTGTTTTACAAAACAACCTACATTGACGTTGAATTAAAAAGAAAAATTATATCGCATAATCAACATAATTAAAATAAAACATAAAATAAAATAGCAACCACATAAATTCTGTATCCAATTTTTGTTAGTAAAACAAAATATGTTTGTCTAGTCGGTTTAAGTTGGTAAGATGAAAATAGCGATTTAAAAGGTTTGAATACATCGGTTTATGTGAAAGTACTTGACATGATACATTGGTTTGTGTGATAATACTTTTTACACTTTTCTTATTGTTGTTTGACCTCAAATCGAAAAGATTTGCATTTGACTTGTTACTAAAGTTCTTGTCGTGGTTCGGTGTGATAGGGCTTTAAATCGCTAATCGTAAAAAAGCGCTTTTAAAAAGTCGCCGTAATATATTGGATTACGATAGTACTATTAAACATGTCTTATTGTATATATATTTTTGGGTACCAAACATGTCTTATTGTATATCTAGATCATACTTTTTTCACCATACTTGGGTGATATACATGCTCAAAATGTTTTGAATTACGACTAAGTTTATTGCTTAAAAAATATCGCTTAAAAAAAGTTGTTTAAAAAACTAGGTAAAATATTCGCTTAACAATTTAAAATAAAGGGAACTAAATAAAGACATATAAATTTAGGCCACCTAAATACAATTTTCGAATATACAATTTAGCTATACAACTATTCTCGAGTCCATGCACGCTTTAATACGCTTAAACCCGCTCTAATCAACACGACATCGTGAGGCATGGAAACCGTCAAATTAAAGAATAACAAAGGTTCAACATTTCCTCAAGCAAACAAATTCATCAAGTAGTCTACTATACTTATTTTGGTTCAAGTTGGCTATCAAATGAATATGGCTTATAACAAATTCATCAAGTAGTCTACTATACTTATTTTGGTTCAAGTTGGCTATCAAATCAATATGGCTTATAACAAATTCATCAAGTAGTCTACTATACTTATTTTGGTTCAAGTTGGCTATCAAATCAATATGGCTTATAACAAATTCATCAATTAGTCTACTATACTTATTTTGGTTCAAGTTGGCTATCAAATCAATATGGCTTATAACAAATTCATCAAGTAGTCTACTATACTTATTTTGGTTCAAGTTGGCTATCAAATCAATATGGCTTATAAGTCAAAAGGCCATAATTAAAAAGAGCTTATAACTCATATAAAAACACACATAAACCAAAGGAAAACTATAACTGCTTTTTTGTTAAAAAAAAAAACAAAAGAAGAAAATGACTACAAAATGGTCATGAGGGAGTTAGTCATTGCCGGGTTCTAGTCTCGTAGAGACATGATGGGGAGAAGTTTCGTAGGAGGTTACCGTCACTAGGACGGGCAGACTAACCAAAAAGCCCAAGATATTGGGCTCGTGTTAATGAGAGGATTTCGTGATTGCAAGTTGGAGCTTTTGTATCCCTTTGATTCTGTGTGCAAAGTATTTCACAGCTTGAATATTTTGCAAAATGAGGATTCGCGTACATTGCAAACATGTTGGGAAGGTCAGAACAAGGTGGCTTAACAAGGGAGCTTATGTCATTCATTGAGAAGCTCAAGTCTATGGTGTAATCGAATCGTTTCTCCGTGTTTTTATGTGTTTTGAGTTTAATATATGGTTAGGAATGTATGAAGTTTATGTTTATGCTTATGGATGTTCTATAAACCTATTAAGGTTAGTTTTGTTGGATATTTTAATATGTGCACTTACTTATTTTATGCTTGTCTCAGTACTTTTGTGGGAACATACTTGTGTTATAACCGCTTCCTCCGCGATATGTCAAGTTTCAGTAGCGTAGTGTTGAAAACATAAACTACATCATAAAAAATATAATCAATATGGATACGTGTCTCGTGGTAAGCGTGATATGAATTAAGGGGTAACTTTGGCGACCAGTCAATATATCGATTATGCTATATAAAAATAAAAACACAAAAAAGCAATGAGATTCTGGAGCCATAAATGCTGCTGTGACATATATACGCACGCTTTATTGGATTTATGTGTCACGATAGCATCTAACATTTCGTAAATACGTTGTGTTTTTTTTTTTTTTTGCACCACTTAATTTTTATCGATCGCACGCAAAGGCTTTATCTTGCTCTTCAATGAAAACCAACTTACGGCAACCTTAGGCTTAGAAACTACATCCCTATGGCTACTGACACGATTGATATCAACATCAATAAAATCGTTACTTGTTCAAACCCAAGCAATAAGCTCATCATATGTCATATAGCTTGCATCTTTTAATCTTCTTCCATGTATAATCGATTTAGTTTAATCATCTTCGTAATCATAAAAGTTAAGATTTTGATAATAAAAATCAAATAAGTTTTGAGGTTATGTGCCATATACATCATTAACTTCCCATATCGACGTCAGAAGGTCACACATGGCACCCGCATCCCTATCATACTCTATGCGTTTCAATCCTGCCTCTAATCGACATCAGTGGTAAGCAGAAAAACAACTAATGGAAATTTAGCTGAAGATCTTCTTCGTAAACCGGCGCATACTACTATAGTCCACCTTCCTATCCTTGGACACACTCAAGTAAAAAACACCCATTTTCATACCTCAGCGGTTGGAAATAAAACTCCCCCAAAACATGAGCGTCAAGCAGCGCTTGAGGATGCTAAAGTCGAACTAGGTGCCATCACGTTACAAGAACACGATAAAATAACAATACTTTAAAAATATAAATAATTTTAAATATAAACCCTAATTAGAGTACGAATATTGAAACATTAAATAGAGACAAAATTGATATGGGGGAATATAATAATAAAGTATCATGAACCTTTCGCCGCAATTCAATTTTAATAATCGAGCGAGCAGCCAGCTGAATTAGATTATTAAAGCTGTGGTTACGGTGTCAGTAGGAAGTGATGTGGGAACAAAAATAGACAAAGTATTAGTGTATCATAAGTAGCTAAATTGAAAAAGGCGCTTTTAAAAAGTCGCTCGAGAATATTTTGGGATATGTGATAGTACATTACAATTGTCGACTCTAGAAGTGGTTTGAAATGTCCTAGCGGTGGGACCATTTTACAATATACTAACAAAGGGTTAAACAACACTATTAGCGAAGGGTTTAATTTAAGCATTAGTTCATTCTTACGCAAAGGTTTCAACAACTCTAGCGGTGGTTTGAAATGTCCTACAGATGGATACACCAACCACGCTCAATCATGACCAAGATTACATCAACCAAAATAAATAAAAATAGTGATATTATGCACTAATATGAAGGTTTACAAACATAATGGTTGTGTTGTGAAACTCCTCAAGATTACAACATCTGGCATAAAATGGCCATGTTGAAAAGTCCTTACCATATTTATGTTAAAATTTAAATTATCTACAACCAATCGAATACAAAGTATATCTGCTTCCACCATCAAAGTTTATTCATGTAACCCAAAAAAATAAATAAAAGGAATAATAGTTAAAATGTCATAACAATCTACATACATGAAATTAAACCTTATACGATTTCCAACAAATATAGGAAACAGATACACCAAACCATCATAAGAATCTCACACATGAACTTAAACCTAATCATCTTCCATGCTCAAACTCACAATCTTCAAAAAGTAGGGCCCACCACCTAATGCATTCACATGATTCACCCGGTATGGATTGTCTCTTATGATACTCAATCACGAATTTGCATCATGTATTCGACTCATCATTCCTAAAGAGTGCATTTTGATAAAAATGCATAGGATGATTTCAAGAAAATGGTCCGAATGTCCCGTGCAACAATTACAAAATTATATAAAATTATATAAATGCATAGACAAAAAACTACACAAAACACAAACTTACAAGTTTATATAACGGAAGAATTTCGAACCTTCTCGTAAAAGACATCGAGTCATTCACCAAAATGATCAAGGTGACTAATCCATTGGCAAATGTGTTGCATTCGCCATCACTGCTTCAAAAATATCAAAATAAATCTTAAAGATAAATGTTATGATATTGTTTGAATATGATTATGAGATTTCAAGCCTACCTCCATCTTCATTATCAAGATCATTTTGTGGAAAAACAATAAGGTCACACCAAGAAATCGCCTCAAGATTCTTTCACCATCGAAACCAAACACGGTTATATTCAACCTATTGTTCTCTAATTTAGTAAAAACAATAACATCGCCAAATTCAATATCGGAATATTGAAGAAAGCAAATGACCACATCTCATCATCCATAACATACAAAGCACGAGGATCATGACCTCGCTCATAGCCCCAGTAACATCCACATTAAACTCCATTCCTTCAACAACAACAACAACAAGATTTTGCAAACCCAATACCATCTAGAAAATTAACGGCAATGTGCTCAAACACCATATCTCGATTCACAATTATAACATATACAAAGAATAAAATACACTTATTTTTAAATAAACGTAAACAAAAAAATTAATTTTATAAATAACACGAAATTGATATGGTAGCCGATACCTCTGAAACCTTATATGACGACTTTCTACACCAAAGATATTCCTCAACTTCCAACCCATTAGAATCATACCAAAGAACGTAAAAAGAGTCATCACCTTCTTGAACAAAGTGTAACATGTAAACATCCAGACATGTTTTCATGAACAAATTCTACCCATTTCTTACCACAACCTAATGGGACCTCCTAACCGAAAGCAACAATCCTTACTTTCTTCCGTTGTCTTTGTATTCCAGCTTAAATATAAATGATGATTCCCATTAAAAATTCGGTCAAATGGAGGAAGCTCAAGAAACCTGTGGTAAAAATTTATGTTTGGTCGCACCACAAACTCGATGGCCATGATTACCTTATAAACAAATTTACAAGCATGTAAAGTTGTTAATTCTAAAATTTTGATAATGAATATTCAAACATAAAACATCAATATTGATATGGGGGACCATGACAATAGGATCACGAACCTTTGAGAAATTCAATTTTAATAATTGAACGAAATTGACAGCTGCACTAAAAAGCAAGGTTCTGGTCGGGTAGAAATTGATGCCAAAATAGCTAAAGATAAGGTTTTAGTTTTTCATAAATCGCTTTAAACGCCGCCGGACTATATCGCTTATCTATTCTCCCGCCAAAATATTATTCCCGCCTAAACACAAGTCAACAAAATAAGCATAAATACAACCAATTCTATAGTCACATACAACAATCCACAATGGCTTTGAACTTATCCGGAAAGGTAATTATGAACAAGTGCCAAACAGAAAGAGGATGTCGATGACAATTTGATAGCACATATAACAATCAATAATGGCTTTAGATTTATCCGAGAAGAAAAGCTAGATGGTGATATTACGGGTAAGGAGAACCAAGATGGCATTACACCAGAAAAAGTTAAGGCATTGGCAAAAAGGATTAAAGATCTGGAAGAGTTCTTTGAAAAACTAAAGGAAAGGAAAGCAACTGAAGAAGGATGTGGTTCTAGCAGTACTGTTTGAATGGATGTAATGGTTCAATAATAAATGTTATGAGTCTAAAATTTAACAATGTAATGCTTGTGTTGAAAATCTTATCTATGAAATAATTTATTGAGATGATTGTTGTAGTTTTGTTATCGAGATAGTTGTGCTGATAGACATCAGCATATTTAATCAAAATAATTGCAACGTAACATACACATGGTAGTAGAACCATCATCACACACGGTTTGTAACATACACTAACAAGCCTTCACCACATAATTGAAAATAAATTGTTTCATCGATGATGACTAGATTAGTGTAGTTTGTAACATACACTAACTAGTCATCATGCATGGAAAGGGACAAAATACAAATTGTTTAATGTGGTACATACCACCACCGAAGATCAAATAACTACCGCATGGTAGCCTTCATCATACCTTCAATTACTTGGATCAAGAGGTCGGGTATGACATGGAACCGTCACCGTGGAATCTTCAACTATCACTGATCATTAACCAAACCGATTGCCTCATCACCCTTCATATCATCATATTGATTACTACCAACCGCTTCAAATTCATCAAATAATCTCCTAGATTTCAAGGTACCGGCTTAAAACGACTTTTCTTGGACACATATGAAGTACAGAGAGCTTCCAATCGTAGGAAGGCCATCAATATCATTAAAAGCCTCTTAAACTTTAAAGGGTTGTTTTGAATAGATGGAGTAAACTAGAATGTGGATCCACGAAGGTCATGATTATCGCTAGCCTCCAATGCTAAAAAGGTTCTTACCTCTTAACGGACTAATCTCAAACCCACATTCGCTTGACAAAGAATACATTAATAGTGGGACTTCGTGTCCAAGAATCTTCAAAGTCATTCGACACATAAGGCCTGGATCTGTGAGTCCTTAAACAAGGAGGAATGTATTCAAGGTCATTATCACCACCAAACCGAATTTCCTCTCAATAAACTAGCTTCAACAAAAGGCTTGATATAAGGTGTCCTAAAGTGGTCGTCTTTTTTTCCTTCTTCCCATGCTATTAGTTCTTCAAACGATGCATACCGACATCTTTTTTTTTCTTTCGTGACTTATAATTTTAAATGTCGATCATCGTCTCGAGGAATCAAAAGATGTGTTCTTGTGATAGTAGCTAACTAAATGAACCTCAGGGCGATGACAAACATAGATCTCAACCAGACCATGGAGCTCACCATGTCATACAGCTTGACATCATTATCATCTTCTACAAGAGTCAACCCTTCGAGACTACTACTTGGAAGACAAAAATACAAGCCCAAATATCCTCCTTAATTTCTTTCTTTCAAGATATCACATATTTGAGAATACGATAACTACTCAACCTAGGTAACCTCAAATGTAAAACATCTCCACCTAAATAACTTAAGTGGATAAAATAAACCGATCGCCATGATAAACATCAAACCCAAGATCTTGACTGCTTTCGTACATTCTGTAACAATGGAAATAATTCAAAGAAACAAAATATATTTAAGATAAAATTTAACATAGAAAAGTAAATGTACAAACTTGCTTCATCATTGATACCATAATTCATAACAGCCTTTGATCCTGTTTTGTGATGCCATAGTTAGTAGAAGTCCGAAAACACAAAATATATGTAAGATAAAATACGGGTAGTTTTGTTAATAATAGGTACAAAATATACAAAAGGTAAAAAAGTGAATGAAAAGTGTCTAAAAAGTACATGACAAACCATACTCAAATGATATATCTAAGATATAGTCAAACTCACCCAAAAAAGTCGCCTAGTTTACATGTTTGATAATGCATAAACCAATGGACAATACTTGTAAAGTAGCATGCATGGTTTGCCCTACTTTGTATATCCATAAATTGGTGTGTATTAATATTTTTTGCTTATTTTTATAGAAAATATTACTAGTAAACAAATTTAGAAGGCTCTAATTATACTATTACATTAGTATTGAACACAACAATATAATACAACATGTTGAATACAAAATTAAAACCATTCAAGTGGAGTATATGGTTATCAATTTGTTTCAAGTAATACATCAACAAAACCAGAACATAACTAAACACAAACACGGTGGTTTAAAAAACCTAGCCATTTGTTCACTGTATGAAAGCTTAGCTGAATACGATCCTTCACATCCAATGATATACCAAAAGCCAAGTGGTATAAAAATACATACCCAAATACCACAATCACCAAATATCCCTACCGCTTTGTACTTGTTCGCCGATGAGTAAATGTAATTAAATAACTTGCTTGATCAATGTCTTTCTTCTCAAATACTTATGCTTGTGCTAGACCTCGTGTATTTGTAGCTGTGGACAAAAGTACCAATCGCTTTTAAAAATCTATTTATGTATTAATTCTTATGACCTATGAATAAATAGCCAAACCCGAAACACTCCCCGCTTGATATAAAACTCGCCATTCCTCTTCAAAATTTTGACCGCTATCATAAAGGTAACAATGCCATTGTCTATCTCCAAACGCCAAGAAGACACCAATGAGCTTTGCCATTAATAGGCATGAAACCTACAACGTTGGGTCACAAACATAATATTAATATATGGCAAAAGCTAATCATATATAATATATATATATATATATATATATATATATATATATATATATATATATATATATATATATATATATATATATATATATATATATATATATATATATATATATATATATATATATATATTTACGCAAGCAACGCCGCACCATGGAATAGAGTATCTTTCACCATTAGCATACCACACCAAAGAATTTTGTAACAGGTTAAGCAAAATAGCTACTAACCATCGCCTAATCACCAGATCAGCCTAACATGCCAAAGGTAATTAACCCACAACTCTATGTGTCAGAATTTGAACATGAATGAGTGTGATAAACATTATAAGAAATCAATTCAGAGGTACATGCTTGTAATTAGTACTTGCCTCATCCCTTAGCCAACCTTTCCTAGGCGTGGTCTAAGCAAACCAAACTTTCCCAAAACCTTCTATCCACACACACACGTCACACCAAGAAAACTTGCGCTAAGGGTCCAATTTGTCCAAGAAATTAGTCAAATTCATTTGTAAATGAACTCGTTGACAAAGATCGTGGAGCGCAAGATCCTAGTATATGAAACGATTAAACTTATAATCAAGATATATTTTAAAAGGTTGTCAAGAAGTATTTTCATACCAACCCAAGGCGTGACAAATTTAAGTTTTTCACTAATATCCGATCAAAACCTAGAGCATCGCTTTTCTTTTCAAAGATATGCCTTGGTCCAATAACTAATTAGTTTCACCCAACGCTGTTCACCTCTCGAAACCGCAAAACGCTTCACGGGCTTTCATATGATCCGAGTTCATGATTGCTTCCTCCCTTTCTTTCGCTCATTTTCATATCGCAACCTCTTTTCTCTCTCTTCTTCCTCATTATCAACTTCTCTCTTCCATCCTTAACCTCTTCTCTTGCTGCATCAATCCGCTTTTTAACCGGCACTTTCTAATTCTTCGCGTCGCAACCTTAATTCTTCTTGGATAATAAATTCGCCGCTTATAAAGAACCTATCGTTATGATATGTTATGGCACGCAAATAGTTTTACACTTGTTTACCGATTTTGTAAATTACCTTTGCAAGATCGTCATCGAAAATTCATCTAGCCGCCACCGATGAACTAGTATCAATGCTTGACCGACTTGACTCAAACAAGTCAAGAAAATCATGCGATTAAGCTCATCACAAACTGCACTAAGATGTCAAGATCATTAGTTAACCAATTTCTCCTAAGAATGAAAATAAGTATTTATAAAAAGCATATATACGAAAGATAATGGATAATTGAAGGTTGTTTGGTAAATTTCGGTATCCACCGCTAGAGTATATGAATCCATCGCTAGTGGTTTTGAATCCACTTGTAGGTGTTCCGATAATGGATAATTGAAGGTCTGTTGTAAATTTTGTGTATCCACCGCTAGAGTATATGAATCCACGCTAGTGGTTTTGAATCCACCGCTAGCGTGTTCCCAAAAGGATAATTGAAGGTCGTTTGTAAATTTTGTGTATCCACCGCTAGAGTATATGAATCAACGCGTGGTTTGAAATCCATCGCTAGTGTTCTCGATGATGTCAAAGTATATATATGAAAAAAGGATATATTACCCCATTTCTTTTCGAGCAAGAACCCAAAAAGGGACGATATTATCGAGTCGTGTGATTATTGATGGGTCTATGAGTTTGAACAAATGCTTTAATAACTCGAATAATTGTCTCAAGTTTGAACAAACGCTTATTTAACTCGTAATAACACGATCCGTGTTATCCGATCTCATTATAACGCTCTCACCCTCGCGATAATAGGTAAATGTTTCTTCGCCTTGCCACGTTTGGTCGCTGCCATCTTCTTCAACCACTCGTCAGAAGATGTGTTGTTTTCAACGTGGAGTTCTAGGTATGTAATCATGGAAAATGCCGAACTTTATATACCAATCGATCTCCTCTCACTATTGTTGGTGTAAGTTCTTTAATGAGATTGGAATCCTTAAAATCAAATAATAATGTTCAATAAAAATTGCATTAATGTAGAAAAAAGATTGCATTAATAAGAAATTTTTAAATATTACTTTACCTTTACAAAAGAAACTTATAATCGATCTTTAGGGTGTATTCTTTGACCACTACTCCTCTTGGCATAATATCGAACTTTATTCCACCATAGAATGCTTCTTTCAAAAGACTCAAGATCCAAATCTATTCGGATTTTGGAATTTCAATAAAAAATAATAACATAAAATATTGATACATAAATGAATCCAGTGTATATTGATATATAAAATATTAACCTTGAAAGCCCAAACGAATCCCCGATGTATAGGTTGGAACAAATTTGTGGTCTTTGTTAATACCTGAAGGAAATGCCACTTGTGTTTATCGCAACATCCAAAATTTCATGATACAAATGCCTCCAAATATGCTCTCCCATGGAAGGCATCCCAATCATCTAGGTTTTCAACTAATCGCATGAGAGAAACATTAACTTCGAACCAATAATCCCCATGAAGATAACCTCCAAAGCTAATAATAGACAAAGACGCATCGCATCTTCGTCGATATGATACCAAATGCCTCTTCATCCTCAATTAGGCCAAGAATATCTAAGTTTGTAATTTTGAACCCGAAAGTTTTGGGAAAACCCTTGACATAAAATTGAGGTGTCCGATCCATATTTTCAAAACTTACTTTTCCAAAATTAAAACCAAGAATAATCGAAAACTCGGACGACCGAAATGTAGGGACGGTCATCAATATAATATACAATCGGCATATCATAATGATTTTCATTCGGATAACATTGTTTTTGTAAAATATAATCTATCATATGTGCTTGTGGTCAAAATAAGAAAGGTCCAACCATTTACGAAACAAGTTGCTCAAACAACTTCCTTCGTTTTATCCAACTTGGATTTTATTAAAGAAAAGTAGTTTGGTTTGTGATGATGATTTTCATATATTCCTACAAATGAAAAAATAAAATAAATAAAGAAAATAAAATAAAAACATATTCTACTTAATTACATATAAGGAGTAACAAACCGCATTCAATCATCAAACTCACGGTACAATTTGTAACAAATACCAAATATATTTCCATTGCTTAATGCATTTATTGCAAAAGGTAGAACAAAGAATCACATCTCACACACCGTATAAATTACAAACCCCAACACAATCTAAAACGTTTGCTAACTTAAATAAACAAAATTGTTGTTGCAAAACTACTATTAAACATGATTAATTTCAAATAAATAAGGGAAAAACAAATATACAACAATTTATATATATCAACATAAAATACATACCCGAATACAAACATTTTTTCGTGATTTCGAAGACGATAGTTCTTGATCAGGAGTAATTTTGTAATGGTGTAATGTATGTGTTATTCTAATTCAATGGTTAGGAAAGATATGCGATATAAAAAAAAGTATTTTTACCGTGTAAAATTGGATAAGAGTTAAAAGTACTATTTTGTTAAAAATCACTCAAATTAATTCGCAAGCTCGACATCGGTAAGAAAGAAAGGAATAAAATAATACTTTAAAGTTTGACTTTTTTCTCGAAAATATCAAAAAAAGTCGATTAGCATCATCGAACATCAAAGTACCTCTAATGACTTCCTCATCCACCAAAATCTCATTATCATCCACCACAGTCCTAAACACCTCAAATCCATCTCGCTCCTGTATCTCAAAGATTACCCCAAAAATCATGTATATAGTCTTTAAGAATTGTGGGTGCTACAGTTAATGCAAACTGAATTTTACTGTGGTTGATAAAATCAATCATGTCATGAAAACCATCTGATTGATTATTTTTTATTAAGTAAGCAACTAGGTTATGGGTGTTGGAATACTGCGACGGCATTGTCAGTTGTTATGAAATATGATGTGGGATTTTGAAATTACCAGTTTGGAGTGGTTAGGGTTTATGTGGAGCGTCAATTGGAAGTGATTTGAAGATCAATTACTTCAACTGGCAGTGATTTGGGGGAAAAAATAAGTTTGCACCAAATTTACAAAATGACCCTTGAAGTATGCATTACCATGAACTTGCTAGCGGTGGATTTCAAACCACTAGCGGTGGTTTGATACAAGATAGCAATGGATACATCAAATTTACAAAACAACCCCCAAGTATATATTATCGGAAAACCAATGGCGGTGCATTGACAACCACAAGCGGTGATAGGAACTAGCGGTTGATAGACGATAGCAGTGGATACATCAAATTTACAAAACAGCCCCTCAAGTGATACATTAAGAGGAACCTGCTAGCAGCGGATTGAAAACCACTAGCAGGGGTTTCATAGACGCTAGCAGTGGATACATCAAATTTACAAAACATCCCCTCAAGTGATACATTAACAGGAACATGCTAACAGTGGATTGAAAACCACTAGCAGGGGTTTCATAGACGCTAGCAGTGGATACATCAAATTTACAAAACAGCCCCCCAAGTATACATTATCAGGTCAACTCCAAGAAAGAATGAAAATCACGTGTGGGTACATTTACAACAAATCGTCCTTATACTTACGACTTACGATTTTTTAAAATAATTTGTAATATACGTGTCTCGTCATCCGTTGTTACAAAACATATATCCTAAAATTGGCATTGATATGTATGACACTCTGAATCGTGATCACCAATATAAGGTTTTCCTAAAATAGGTATTAGTACATCGCACCCACCGTTATAATAAAACCCCAACTAATTTCCGTATATATTATCACGATCTATCTAGTTTATGATATATTAATGTTAGAGTGCAAGGTGTGAAATAACCAAACACTTAATGAATACCAAAGTCAACCACTTAATTTACTCCTCAACAACTTATACCTTCCCCACATTAATTTTATGATTCCATATTAACTTCTATTTAAGAACCTATAACTCACATACTACCCATATCACACATACCCCAATTATTAACCTCAACTGCTTTCACCTCAACTTCTTCATCTTCATCTTCATCACTGCACCACCACTACATCATAGCGCCGCCTCCACCACCACTACATCACCGCGCAGGTATCGTTTACTACTTTTTATAAATACTCTTGACTGACCGTAAAAAGCTTCATGGGTTTTTGTTATATAGTTGTAATCTTAACTGGGTATCTCTTGTTTATTAGGTATTGTTATATAGTATATTATATGCAATTGATTAGTTGTAGGAATATATGATTTGCTTTTATACTTGTTTGAAATTGATTAGGTGTCACGGGTTCCAATCCGAGGCCAAGCCGCGACCGCAGTCGAGGCCAAAAGGTAAGATATGTCGTTGCGTATTTTAAATAGCTTAGGGTTTTAGGTAATGAGAACTATCCAAGCATCGGGTATCAAAAAGACCCTTTAAACCATTAAGCTCGAGTTGGTCATTTTAACAATTAGGGTAGGAGGGTAGGATGGTGGATTTTTGGGACATAAACCAAGTTCTTGGCAGGGTGTTGGGGTCCAACCCCTTTCATGTGTAATAGCACTTTAACTAGGATAATGAGATCATGTTGTGTTCATATGCTTGTGATACAAAGATTTGATCGTGTTTGCGGACGACTATTTGAGCAGTGTGTATATGGTTGAGGTTCACGAAAACAAAGAATGTTGTTAGTGTGTATACTTAAAGTGCTATTATACCATTGCCCAACACCATTTCATTCTCCTTTTACAATGATCTTCCCAAAACTCACCAACAATTCTCTCTATATTATCAAACAACAAAATTGAAGTCAAAGGCCATGACACGTGGCTTCTCGATGGTTTACTGACGAGGAGGTACACGGTTTCTTGGTCCGTGAGATACCGGAAAGTGTAAAGCCATTTCTTGTTACGGTATGTAGAAGTAACCGATGATGAGGTTGAATCATGAAGTGTAGAAAGGTGGTGCAAAGGGTTTAGCTTGCTTTGAGATTGTTTAACTGAGTGTGTGTTTTTAGTGGTGTCTTTTTTGGTGAGAAAGTCCATGTTTCCGTGTGACACAGAGAGATCATAGATGATAACAAGATAGATGAAATGGTTGGTAATGATATATATATATGGTGGCGAGCGATATGAGCGTTTTTGAGGGTGCCTCATTAACTCCACTTCACTCGCCATCACTATCATTACAAAACCCTGTCATCTATTTCTTATAATCTCTGACATCTCTTTGTTACACAAAAACATGGAGTTTCTCAACAAAAAACAGTCACTAAAAACACACACGTACAATTATGAACTCTCTACGCATGGATAAACCACTTTGCACCACCTTTCTACCCTTCAAGATTCAACTCTCATCATCAGGTAACCATTACAAACCGTAACAAGAAACGTGTTGTACACTTTCCCGTATCTACTGGACCAAGAAACCGTGTACCTCGTCGCCGTGAACCATCAAAGAAGCCACGTGTCATCGACGCAAACTTCAATTTTGTTGGTTCATAATATAGTAGAGAATTGTTGGTGAGTTTTTGGGGTGATCATTGTAAAAAGGAAATGGTGTCAGGCAATGGTATAATATAACTTTAAGTAGACACACTAACATCATTCCTTTGTTTTTAGGAACCTTCAACCATATACACACTGTTCAAATAGTCGTATGCAAACACGATCAAATCTTTTGTATCACAAGCATATGAACACAACATGATCTCATTATCCTAGTTAAAGTGCTATTACACATGAAAGGGTTGGACCCCAACACCGCCAAGAACTTGGTTTATGTCCCAAAAATCCACCATCCTACCCTCCTACCCTAATTGTTAAAATGACCAACTCGAGCTTAATGGTTTAAAGGGTCTTTTGATACCCGATGCTTGGATAGTTCTCATTACCTAAAACCCTAAGCTATTTAAAATACGCAGTTAAGCTTTGGTCAAACTCAAGAAGCGAAAGATATCGAAGTCAACCGACAAAACCGCTTTGGTTAACACGAGTTCGCGCCTTATGTGTTACGGTATGTTTGTAGAGAATAACATGGTTAGGATTACCGCTAAATGGATTATAGGTATAGTTTTTGAACATTTGCTTATACGTAGCTTAGGTATAGTTTCGGACCATTGGTGATTTTGGAAACACATTTTATGTTATCGATTGATGCTTATATATGAATTATGTTTAGCGAATTTGTGTTGTTGTCACAAAACAAAAACGGAAAAAAATTGTTCTTCTTATTGAAAATAGAAAATACAAATATCATTTAACAGTCAAAACATATATGATGATAACTTCTAAACAATATTCATTCTCCTTCTTCTAAACAATTTACATTTTACACTTCTATTTTAAAACTACTAAATGACAATACACATTTTCTGCTTATCACTCTATAATTCCACTCTATTTAATCCGCTCTAACAACTCCTATCACAACTACCAACACATTTTGTGGTTATCACTCTATATTTCCACACTCTATTTTTAATCCTCTCTAAAAAAAACGTATCTCAACCAACAACAACAATGTCCAACCCCCGTCTTCCCCTCTTGGATCAACTATCCCGTACAGCAAACTCTCGATCTGTCAAGTCTATGATGATTGTGGAATATTGGGGAGAAGTTAGGGATACTGTTCGGGATGAATTAGATCTGCAAGAGAAGATTGACGAGCTAACCGCTCGTGTACAACGTAGGGATGTGCTTATTGGAGAGCTGTTGGTTGTGGGTCCAACTAACTCGTCTGTTGCGTCTGTTCGGCACATGAGAAGGATGCAAATTGAAGATAGGGCTGAGATTGTAAGGAAGCAGACCTCCATCTTAGAAAGGCGTGCTCGCGTTTCTTCTTTGTTATCCTTCATTGAACATCTTGAGTCAATGGTCCTTTGACTTTGTGAAGCCTTCATGTTAGGTTTATGTTTTGTTTAGGTTATGTAAATCTTTGATTTACGTTAGTTATGGTGGGTTATGTGTGTACTAGTTAAGTGTAACTACTTTTGTTTATGTCGTTGTCAATCTTAATCTTATTTGTCTTTGTGTTTTACAAAACAACCTACATTGACGTTGAATTAAAAAAGAAAAATTATATCGCATAATCGACATAATTAATATAAAACATAAAATAAAATAGCAACCACATAAATCCTTGTATCCAATTTTTTGTTAGTAAAACAAAATATGTTTGTCTAGTTGGTTTAAGCTGGTAAGATGAAAATAGCGCATTTAAAAGGTCGCTTGGAATACATCGGTTTATGTGAAAGTACTTGACATGATACATTGGTTTGTGTGATAATACTTTTTTACACTTTTCTTATTGTTGTTTGACCTCAAATCGGAAAAGATTTGCATTTGACTTGTTACTAAAGTTCTTGTCGGGGTTCGTGTGATAGTGGCGAAAATCGCTAATCGAAAAAAAGCGCTTTTAAAATGTCGCTCGAAATATATTGGATTACGTGATAGTACTATTAAACACATGTCTTATTGTATATATATTTTGGGTACCAAACATGTCTTATTGTATATCTAGATCATACTTTCTTCACCATACTTGGGTGATATACATCCTCAAAATGTTTTGAATTACGACTAAGTTTATTGCTTAAAAAATATCGCTTAAAAAAAGTTGTTTAAAAAACTAGGTAAAATATTCGCTTAACAATTTAAAATAAAGGGAACTAAATAAAGACATATAAATTTAGTGCCACCTAAATACAATTGTCGAATATACAATTTAGCTATACAACTATTCTGAGTCCATGCACGTTTGCAATACGTTTAAACCCGTCTCCTAATGTCACGATTACTGTGAGGCATGGAAACCTGTCAAATTAAAGAATAACAAAGGTTCAACATTTCCTCAAGTAAACAAATTCATCAAGTAGTCTACTATACTTATTTTGGTTCAAGTTGGCTATCAAATAAGTAGTCTACTATACTTATTTTGGTTCAAGTTGGCTATCAAATCAATATGGCTTATAAGTCAAAAGGCCATAATTAAAAGAGCTTATAACTCATATAAAACAAACATAAACCAAAGGAAAACTATAACGCTTTTTGTTTTAAAAAAAAAAAAAAGAAGAAAATGACTACAAAATGCCTTTCTGCGAGGAGTTAGTGCTGCTGCTGGTTCTAGTCTCGTTAGAGACATGATGGTGGAGAAGTTTCGTAGGAGGTTATTGTCACTAGGGTGGACGAAGCAGAATTAACCAAAAAAGCCCAAGATATTAGGGCTCGTGTTACTGAGAGGGATTTCGTGATTGCAGAGTTGGAGCTTTTGTATCCCTTTGATTCAGGTGTGCAAAGTATTTCACAGTTGAATATTTTGCAAAATGAGGATTTGGCAGACATTGCAAATATGTTGGTGAAGGTTGTGAACAAGCAGAAGCGAACAAGGGAGCTTATGTCATTCATTGAGAAGCTCAAGTCTATGGTGTACTGAACTGGTTTCTTCTGGTGTTTTTCGTATGTGTTTTGAGTTTAATATATGGTTAGGAATGTATGAAGTTTATGTTTATGCTTATGGATGTTCTATAAACCTATTAAGGTTAGTTTTGTTGGATATTTTAATATATGCACTTACTTATTTATGTTTGTCTAAGTACTTTTGTGGGAACATACCTGTGTTATAACCTGCTCCCTTGATATGTTGGCTTGTAACGTACTGTTGAAAACATAAACTACATCATAAAAAAAATATAATCAATATGGATACGTGTCCTGTGGTAAGTGTGATATGAATTAAGGGGTAACTTTGACGCACCAGGTCAAATATCAGTGTCTGCTATAAAAAATAAAAACACAAAAAAAACGGCGATATTCCTGGGCTGCTAAATGCTACTTTGTGACACATATATCGCCTGCTTTATTAGATTTATGTGTCACAAAGTAGCATCTAACAGCTCAGAAATAGCGTTGTTTTTTTTTTTTTTTTTTTTTGCACCACCTTAATTTTTTTATCGATTGCCTGCAAAGGCTTTATCTTGCTCTTCAATGAAAACCAACTTACGCTTAACCTTAGGCTTAGCAACTACATCCCTATGGCTAATAGACATATCGACATCAACATCAATAAGGCTGCTTGCTTCTTCTTCAGCCCAAGCAATAAGCTCATCATATGTCATATTGCTTGCATCTTTTAATCTTCTTCCATGTATAATCAATTTGGTTGTATAATCATCTTCGAATCATAAAAGTTAAGATTTTGATAATAAAATCAAATAAGTTTTGGGGATTATGTGCCATATACATCATTAACTTCCCATATCGATCAGCAAGGTCATACATGGCAGCCACATCCCTATCACACTCTATTAGTTTCAATCCTACCTCTAATTGACATTGTGGTAAACAGAAAAACAACGAATGGAAATTTAGCTCAGTATGTTCTTTCAGAAACTGGCACATACTACTATAGTCCACCTTCCTATCCTTGGACACACTCCAAGTAAAAACACCCCCATTTTCATACCTCAACGGTTGGAAATAAAACTCCCCCAAAACATGAACGTCAAACAGGTAACGAGGATCTGAAGTCCAACTAGGTGCCATCCTGTTACAGGAACACGTAAAATAACAATACTTTAAAAAATATAAATAATTTTAAATGTAAACCCTAATTAGGTACGAATATTGAAACATTAAATAGAGACAAAATTGATATGGGGGACCATGACAATAAAGTATCACGAACCTTTCGCACAATTCAATTTTAATAATTGAACGAAAACGACAGTTGAATTAGATTATTAAGAAGCTAGGGTTCTGGTCGGTAGGAAGTGAATGTGGGAACAAAAAATAGACAAAGTATTAGTGTATCATAAATCGCTAAATTGAAAAAGGCGCTTTTAAAAAGTCGCTCAGAATATTTTGGGATATGTGATAGTACATTACAATTGTCAACTCTAGAAGTGGTTTGAAATGTCCTAGCAGTGGGACCAGCCTTACAATATACTAACAGTGGTTAAACAACACTATTAGCAGTGGTTTAATTCAAGCATTGGATTCATTCTTCTGGCAGTGGTTTCAACAACTCTAGCAGTGGTTTGAAATGTCCTAGCAGTGGATACACCAACCACACTCCAATCTGTTGACCAAGATTACATCAACCAAAACTAGGCGAAAAATAGTGATATTATGCACTAATATGAAGGATTACAACATAATGGTTGTGTTGTGAAACTCCTCAAGATTACAACATATCTGCCGCATAAAATGGCCATGTTGAAAAGTCCTTACCATAAACTGTTAAAATTTGTAACAGTCTAAGCAATCAATCGAATACAAGTATATACACACCCACCACTGAAAGTTTGTTCATGTAACCCAAAAAAATAAATAAAGGAATAATAGTTAAAATGTCATAACAATCTACATACATGAAATTAAACCTTATCCGATTTCCTAACAAATATGGAAAACAGGATACACCAAACCATCATAAGAATCTACATACATGAACTTAAACCTAATCATCTTTCCATGCTCAAACTCACAATCTTCAAAAAAGTAGGCCCAGTCACCTAATGCATTCACATGATTCAACCGGTATGGATTGTCTCTATGATACTCAATCTGAATTTGCATCATGTATTCGACTTCATCATTCCTAAAAAGTGCATTTTGATAAAAATGCATAGGATGATGCTGAAGAAAATGGTCTGGAATGTCCTGGTGTGCAACAATTACAAAAATTATATAAAATTATATAAATGCATAGACAAAAAAGTACACACAAAACACAAACTTACAAGTTTACATAACGGAAGAATTTCATGAGACCTTCAGAAAGACATCAGTTCGCTCACCAAAATGATCAAGGTGACCAATCCATTGGCAAATGTGTTGCATTCGCTCATCACCTGTTTCAAAAATATCAAAATAAATCTTAAAGATAAATGTTATGATATTGCTGAATATGATTATGAGATTTCAAGCCTACCTCCATCTTCATTATCAAGATCATTTTGTGGAAAAAACAATTGCGTCACACCAAGAAACTGCCCCTGTATCTTTGGCCTACCATCGAAACCAAACACGGTTATATTCAACCTATTGTTCTCCAATTTAGTAAAAACAATAACATCGCCAAATTCAATATCGGAATATTGAAGAGCAGTCGACCACATCTCATCATCCATAACATACAAAGCACGAGGATCATGACCTCGTTCATAGCCCCAAGTAACATCCACATTAAACTCCATTCCTTCAACAACAACAACAACAGTACCTTGCAACCCAATACCATCTAGAAAATTACCGGGCAATGTCTGAAACACCATCTGTGGATTGAAATTATAGGGTATGGCGGTACTTATTTTTAAATAAACGTAAACCTTATAAATAACGAAATTTATGGCTACTCCCTTATATGACGACTTTCTACACCAAAGATTCCTCAACTTCCAACCCATTAGAATCATACCCGATGCGTAAAAGAGTCATCACCTTCTTGAACAAAGTGTAACATGTAAACATCCGTATACATGTTTTCATGAACAAATTCTACCCATTTGTTACCTACAATCCTAATGGGACCTCCTAACCGAGCAACAATCCTTACTTTCTTCCGTTGTCTTTGTATTCCAGTTAAATATAAATGACGATTCCCATTAAAAGCACGGTCAGCAAATGGAGGAAGCTCAAGAAACCTAGGGTAAAAATTTATGTTTGGTCGCACCACAAACTCGATGGCCATGATTACCTTATAAACAAATTTACAAGCATGTAAAGTTAAGTTAATTCTAAAATTTTGATAATGAATATTCAAACATAAAATACAATAATATTGATATGGGGACCATGACAATAAAGGATCACGAACCTTTTGAGAAATTCAATTTTAATAATTGAACGAAATTGTGATTACACGAAAAAGCAAGGGTTACGGTCGGGTAGAAATTGGATGTGGCCAAAAATAGCTAAAAGATAAGGTTTTAGTTTTTCATAAATCGCTTTAAAAGCGTCGCTCGACTATATCGCTTATCTATCTCTCCGCCAAAATATTATTCCGCCTAAACACAAGTCAACAAAATAAGCATAAATACAATCAATTCTATAGTCCACATACAACAATCCACAATGGCTTTGAACTTATCCGAAAAGGTAATTATGAACAAGTGCCAAACAGAAAGAGGATGTCGATGACAATTTGATAGCACACATACAACAATCAATAATGGCTTTAGATTTATCCGAGAAGAAAAAGCTAGATGGTGATATTACGGGTAAGGAGAACCAAGATGGCATTACACCGAAAAAGTTAAGGCATTGGCAAAAGGATTAAAGATCCGGAAGAGTTCTTTGAAAACTAAAGGAAAGGAAAGCAATCGAAGAAGGATGTGGTTCTAGCAGTACTGTTTGAATGGATGTAATGGTTCAATAATAAATGTTATGAGTCTAAAATTTAACAATGTAATGCTTGTGTTGAAAATCTTATCTATGAAATAATTTATTGAGATGATTGTTGTAGTTTTGTTATCGAGATAGTTGTGCTGATAGACATCAGCATATTTAATCAAAATAATTGCAACGTAACATACACATGGTAGTAGAACCATCATCACATACTGGTTTGTAACATACACTAACAAGCCTTCACCACATACTGAAAATAAATTGTTTCATCATGATGACTAGTTAGTGTAGTTTGTAACATACACTAACTAGTCATCATGCATGGAAAGGGACAAAAATACAAATTGTTTAACAGGGTACATACCACCCTGGAAGATCAAATAACTACCACATGGTAGCCTTCATCATACCTTCGAATTACTTGGATCAGAAGAGGCTGGGTATGACATGGAACCGTCAGCTGTGGAATCTTCAACTATCACTTGATCATTAACCAAACTGATTGCCTCATCACCCTTCATATCATCATATTGATTACTACCAACTGCTTCAAATTCATCAAATAATCTCCTAGATTTCAAGGTACCGCTTCAAACGACTTTTCTTGGACACATATTGAAGTACAGTAAGAGCTTCCAATGGTAGGAAGGCCATCAATATCATTAAAAGCCTCTTACACTTTAAAGGGCTGTTTTGAATAGATGGGAGTAAACTAGTAGAATGTGGATCCTGAAGGTCATGATTATCAGCAGCCTCAAAGTCGTTAAAAAGGTTCTTACCTCTTAACGGACTAATCTCGAACCCACGTTCGTTTGACAAACACTCGGTAACAGTGTACTTTTGTGTCCAAGAATCTTCAAAGTCATTCGACACATAAGGTCAGACCGTAGTCCTTAAACAAGGAGGAATGTATTCAAGGTCATTAATACCACCAAATTCAGACTTTCCTCTGAATAAACTAGCTTCAACAAAAGGCTTGATATAAGGTGTCCTAAGGTAGGCTGGTGAATTTTTTTCCTCTTCTTCCCATGCCATTAGTTCTTCAAACGACAGACAGTCGACATCTTTTTTTTTTCTTTTCGTGACTTTTAATTTTAAATGTCAGTTCATCGTCGAGGAATCAAAAGACGAGTTCTTGTGATAGTAGCTAACTAAATGAACACGTGGTGATGACAAACATAGATCTCAACTAGACCATGGAGCTCACCATGTCATACAGTTTCTTGACATCATTATCATCTTCTACAAGGGTCAACCCTTCCTCCAGACTACTACTTGGAAGACAAAAATACCAAGCCCAAATATCCTCCTTAATTTCTTTCAACAGCATATCACATATTTGAGAATACGATAACCTACTCAACCTAGGTAACCTCAAATGTAAAACATCTCCACCTAAATAACTTAAGGGATAAAAAATAAACCGACTGCCATGATAAACATCAAACCCAAGATCTTGACTGTTTCGGACATTACGTGTAACAATGGAAATAATTCAAAAAACAAAATATATTTAAGATAAAATTTAACATAGAAAAAGTAAATGGACAAACTTACGACCATTCTTGATACCATAATTCATAACAGCCTTTGATTACGTGTTTTGTGATGCCATAGTTAGTAGAAGTCCGAAAACACAAAATATATGTAAGATAAAATATGGGGTAGTTTTGGTTAATAATAGGTACAAAATATACAAAAGGTACAAAAAGTGAACAAGTGAAAAAGTGTCTAAAAAGTACAAGACTGACCATACTCAAATGATATATCTAAGATATAGTCAAACTCACCCAAAAAAGTCGCCTAGTTTACATGTTGGATAATGCATACCGAATGGACAATACTTGTAAAGTAGCATGCATGGGTTTGCCCTACTTTGTATATCCATAATTTGGTGTGTGGTTAATATTTTTTGCTTATTTTATAGAAAAATATTACTAGTAAACAAATTTGTAGCGTCTCTAATTATACTATTACATTAGTTTGAACACAACAATATAATACAACATGTTGAATACAAAATTAAAACCATTCAAGGGAGCATATGGTTATCAATTTGTTTCAAGTAATACATCAACAAAACTAGAACATAACTAAACACAAACACGGTGTTTAAAAAAAACCTAGCCATTTGTTCACGGTATGAAAGCGCGACTGAATACGATCCTTCACATCCAATGATAGACCAAAAGCCAAGCGGTATAAAAATACATACCCAAATACCACAATCACCAAATATCCCGGCTGCTTGGTACTTGTTCGTGATAGTAAATGTAATGAAATAACTTGCGGATCAATGCCTTTCTTCTCAAATACTTGCGCTTGTGCTAGGACCTCGGTAATTGTAGTGTGGACAAAAGTAGCACCGTTTTAAAAATCTATTTATGTATTAATTCTTATGACGTATGAATAAATAGCCAAACACATAAACACTCCCTCGTTTGATATAAAACTCTCGCCATTCCTCTTCAAAATTTTGACCGCTATCATAAAGGTAACAATGCCGGTGTCTATCTCCAAACGCAAAGACACCAATGAGCTTCGGTTTCATTAATAGGCATGAAAACCTACAACGTTTGGGTCACAAACATAATATTAATATATGGCAAAAGCTAATCAACATAGTTAAATATATATATATATATATATATATATATATATATATATATATATATATATATATATATATATATATATATATATATATATATATATATATATATATATATATTACTTACGTGTAAACGTCGACCATGGAATAGAGTATCTTTCACCATTAGCATACCACAACGGCAAAGAATTTTGTAATGTGTTGAACAAAATAGCTACTAACCATCGCCCAATCACCGTATCGGGCCTAACATGCCAAAGGTAATTAACCCACAACTCTATGTGTCAGTAAATTTGAAACATGAATGAGTGTGATAAACATTATAAGAAATCAATTATGTAGGTACAGTTGTATGAGTACTTGCCTCATCCCTTAGCCAACCTTTCCTAGGCGGGTCTAAGCAAACCAAACTTTCCCAAAACCTTCTATCCACACACACATCGTCACACCAAGGAAACTTGCAGTTAAGTGGTCCAATTTGTCCAAGAAATTCGTCAAATTCATTTGTAAAATGAACTCTGTTGACAGCATCGGTGGAGCGTGCAAGATCCTAGTATATGAAACGATTAAACTTATAATCAAGATATATTTTAAAAGGTTGTCAAGAAGTATTTTTCATACCTCAACCCAAGGCGTGACAAATTTAAGTTTTTCACTCATATCTGGATCAGGTAACCTAGAGCATCGTCTTTTCTTTTCAGCATATGCCTTGGTCCAATAATACGAATTAGCTTCACCCGAACGTTGTTCACTCCTCTTGGAAACTGCAAAACGCCTCTCTCGGCTTTCATATGATCCGAGTTCATGATTGCTTCTCCCTTTTCTTTCGTTCATTTTCATCGCAACCTCTTTTCCTCTTCCCTCATTATCAACTTGTCTTCTTCCATCCTTAACCTCTTCTCTTGTTGCATCAATCTTTGCTCTTTTAACCGGCACTTTCTAATTCTTCATGTCGCAACCTTAATTCTTCTTGGATAATAAATTCTGTCGTCGTTTATAAAGAACCTATCGTTATGATATGTTATGGTACGAAATAGTTTTACACTTGTTTACTTGATTTTGTAAATTACCTTTGCAAGATCGTCATCGAAAATTCATCTAGCCGCTACCGATGAACTAGTATCAATGCTTGACTGACTTGACTCAAACAAGTCAAGAAAATCATGATTAAGCTCATCACAAAACTGTGCACTAAGATGCCGAAGATCATTAGTTAACTCCAATTTCTCCTAAGAATGAAAATAAGTATTTATAAAAAGCATATATACGAAAGATAATGGATAATTGAAGGGCTGTTTGGTAAATTTCGTGTATCCACTGCTAGAGTATATGAATCCACTGCTAGCAGGTTCCTGATAATGGATAATTGAAGGGATGTTTTGTAAATTTTGTGTATCCACTGCTAGAGTATATGAATCCACTGCTAGTTCCACGAGCGTGTTCCTATAATGGATAATTGAAGGGTCGTTTTGTAAATTTTGTGTATCCACCGCTAGAGTATATGAATCCACCGCTAGTGGTTTTGAATCCATCGCTAGCGGTTCACGTTCCTGAAAAAGGATAATTGAAGGGTCGTTTTGTAAATTTTGTGTATCCACCGCTAGAGTATATGAATCCACCGCTAGTGGTTTGAAATCCACGCTAGCGGGTTCTCGATGATGTCAAAGTATATATACGAAAAAAAAAAGATATATTACCCCATTTCTTTCTCGAGCAAGAACACGAAAAAGGGACGATATTATTATCGATAGTCGTGTGATTATTGATGGGTCTATGACTTTGAACAAATGCTTTAATAACTCGAATAATTGCCTCAAGTTTGAACAAACGCTTATTTAACTCTGTAATAACACGATCCGTGTTATCTTGATCTCTATTATCTTGCTCTCACTCCTGCGTATAATAGGTAAATGTTTCCTTCGGTCTTGCCACGTTTGCGTCTGCGCGCCATCTTCTTCAACCACTCGTCAGAAAGATGTGTTGTTTTCATTGGTGGAGTTCTAGGTATGTAATCATGGAAAATGCCGTAAACTTTATATACCAATCGATCTCCTCTCGCTATTGTCGGTGTAAGTTCTTTAACAGATTGGAATCCTTAAAATCAAATAATAATGTTCAATAAAAGATTGCATTAATGTAGAAAAAAGATTGCATTAATAAGAAAATTTTAAATATTACTTTTACCTTTCCAAAAGAAACTTATAATCGATCTTTTGAAGGGTGTATTCTTTGACCACGCTACTCCTCTTGGCATAATATCGTGAACTTTATTCCACCATAGAATGCTTCTTTCAAAAGACTCCGAGATCCAAATCTATTCGGATTTTGGAATTTCAATAAAAATAATAACATAAAATATTGATACATAAAATGAATCCAGTGTATATTGATATATAAAATATTAACCTTGAAAGCCCAAACGAATCCCGACGATGTATAGGTTGGAACAAATTTGTGGTCTTTGTTAATACCTTGAAGGAAATCCCACTTGTGTTTATCTCGCAACATCCAAAATTTCATGATACAAATGCCTCCAAATATGCTCTCCCATGGGAAGGCATCCCAATCATCTAGGTTTTCAACTAATCGCATGAGAGAAACATCAACTTCCCGAACCAATAATCGCCCATGAAGATAACCTCCAAAGCTAACAATAGACAAAGACGTCTCGCATCTTCGTCGCATATGATACCAAATGCCTCTTCATCCTCAATTAGGCCAAGAATATCTAAGTTTGTAATTTTGAACACGAAAGTTTTGGGAAAACCCTTGACATAAAATTGAGGTGTCCAGATCCATATTTTCAAAACTTACTTTTCCAAAATTAAAACCAGTGATAAGCGAAAACTCGGACGACCGAAATGTAGGGACGGTCATCAATATAATATACAATCGGCATATCATAATGATTTTCATTCGGATAACATTGTTTTGTAAAATATAATCTATCATATGTGCTTCGTGGTCAAAATAAGAAAGGTCCAACCATTTACCGAAACAAGTTGCGAAACAACTTCCTTCGTTTTTATCCAACTTGGATTTTATTAAAGAAAAGTAGTTTGGTTTACTTGATGATGATTTTCACTCATATTCCTACAAATGAAAAAATAAAATAAATAAAGAAAATAAAATAAAAACATATTCTACTTAATTACATATAAGGGGAGTAACAAAGTCGCATTCAATCATCAAAGCCTCACAAGACAATTTTGTAACAAATACCAAATATATTTCCATTGCTTAATGCATTTATTGCAAAAGGTAGAACAACAAAGAATCACATCTCACACACGGATAAATTACAAACCCCAACACAATCTAAAACGTTTTGCTAACTTAAATAAACAAAATTGTTGTTGCAAAACTACTATTAAACATGATTAATTTCAAATAAATAAGGGAAAAACAAATATCGAACAATTTATATATATCAACATAAAAATACATACCCGAATACGAAACATTTTTTTCGAGATTTCGATAAGACGATAGTTCTTGACTTGTAGGAGTAATTTTGTAATGGGGTGTAATGTATGTGTTATTCTAATTCAATGGTTAGGAAAGATATGCGATAAGTAAAAGTATTTTTACCGTGGTGTAAAATTGGATAAGAGTACAAAAGTACTATTTTGTTAAAACCGCTCAAATTAATTCGCTTAAGTCGCTCGACATTGGGAAGGAGCAAAAGGAATAAAATAATACTTTCTAAAGTTTGACTTTTTCGAAAATATCAAAAAAAGTCGCTCGAATCTTAAAAACTCATTGGATATTAGTCGACTATAAATCATAGGTACGAAAATGATTGGATTACGAAAAGTGTCGGGACACTTGGCACTCTTAGATTGGAAGGAAAAAGTCATGAAGTCTCAAAGTCTATTTTGAAATACCCAAACTTTTTCCTAAAAGTGATGACACCTTGAGCAAAACATGCATTCTCGAATTACCCCAAGTGAGAACTTAATACTGTAAACCATAACACCATCTTGCAAGTTTTCAAAATAAAATGATCATATCACCTGTCTTCACGAACTTCTGGTTCTCTTTCCTCTTCACTCGACTCTTCCAACAACTTCCAATCAAGGCCATATTGCATATACCCAACGGGGGATGATCATAGTAACCTCACTCTCAATGATCTTCCTGCCCTCTCTTTGTGATATAAATAAGTCTCTCTCTGCAAAAACGACACGAGGGCAATTTTTCATGTGAATCACCGAAAGACGCTTGCAGCCATTACCCAAAGCTATCAATGCTTCATTATGAAAGCTATAACATTCGTTCACATGAAGTATTTCCAAATTACTACAATACCATCCAATCGGATACCAACCAGAAGTCCCAATCTTGTCACAATATGATAAGTTCCATTCTTGCAGCAGCGGACACCCTTTTGAGATACTTAAGACAACTTCGTCCGTAACAAAACTACACCGATTTAAATCAAGGACTTTAAGATTTGCAGCAAATCCTAAACCAATGGCTGCGAGTCCATTGGCCCCAATGCATTTAACAGAACCAAAATTTAGATACTCGAGACCACCTCCACTTAAAATATAAGTAATACCCGTTGAACTCAGCTCACAATTAGTAGCTAGCATTAAACAAGACAATGTCGGCGAACACCCTTGGAAGCCTACTCCAGAAATTCCAGGGCAGCACCCAATAATCAGTGTTCTTAGTTGTCGACAATTTTGGTTAAGAGACTGAATGCCACTGTCAGTTATACTATCACAGTGAATTGGACGAAGTTCCACGTCTTTTAAATACTTGCAGGATTCTGATAATATTTTCAGTCCTTTATCGGTGATATCACAAGAACAAATACTGATAACAGACAATAATGGACATCCAGAAGCAATATAAGAAAGTCCTTTATTCCTGACGCAGACACGAACAAGATAAAGAGTGTGCAATTTTGAGCCGCATGTTTGTAATCGAGATAAACCTGAATAAAAAACATATGTGCATCCTTTTAAAGATAATGACTCCAATTGCCTAAAACGTTTGAGTAGTTTATCCAGCATAAAGGAAGAACCGTTGTAGCCAAGTTCTAAGCATTTACAACTTGAATTTTGAATATCAAGAAATCGGTGACAAGTTAGGCCAAAAGAGTCTTGATCAACCTTCATGTCTAGCTTTTTGAATATCAGATACAAAGAGTCATTATGAAGGTTAGTAATATAGGAGTGGTGATCTTGTGAACCCATATCCATATCTATATATGGCTAGTGATGTTTTTAGATAATCTCTTGGCTATTAGCTAGGTTCACGGAGCTAAATTATGGTCTAGAAGGATATGGAAACTTTTTGGATGAACTTATGATATTTAGAGCCTATTGCAGACATCCATATGATCGATAACTGTTGAAGCAAAGAAACAGATAATTAGAAAATGACATGCATTTTATTTGTACAGTTGTACATAATTTCCTCCCCAAGATAAACTAGTAAACTTCTCATATTATTAGCCAGAGATTTTATACAATTTTGTAAGCAAATAAATTTTGCGAGCAAATCCAATCACTTGTTCCATTTAATGATATCTAATTCACAGATCATATTTAAATTTAGAGTTACCCAAGATCATAAAATTCAAGCGCAACTATCTCATATTATTAAATAGAAAGAGTGATTTGATTTGCTCACAAAAGTTTATTTGCTCACAAAATGTACATTTTTTTTTTGTGAACATGTAGGTGGAATCTGCCTTCATGCAACATGCGTAACGTATCAGCTCATGTCTAATCATGCCCAATTAAGTAGAATGTTATGAAGTTTGGGTACTAGTTTGTTGATAAATTAGATTACATAGGAACCAATCTTAAAATACATGCATCTACATCACACTAAATGAACTTTTTTTACTCTGAACTATACCTTTTTATGATACTAATCAGTAAAATATGCTGAAACTTATACACTTAAGTTGCATATATGATCTCTAGCAAACCAATTCCACATAAGATATAGGATCCCCATTCACCAGCATGAACCCAAGGATGAGCCTTGTTCTTAAAGGCAAAGGGGCTTTATTTTATCATCATTTAAGCATATGCAGAAATTAAAAAAATAATAATAATAATAATTAAAAAAAAATAAAAAGCCTTATCTAGAGGACCGAATTGTATGTGATCTAGTTTGGGAGGGCCGAACTTTTGTTTTCTTTATATAGCGTATCAAATAGATAAATTGCCAAAAGGTGAAGGAAGTTGGTGACTTGATGATAGGGGAGCCGGTTCACGACCCTCCCCGGCTCCCGGTCTCCACTAAGGTATATCTTTGCTTTTGAGAAGGATATAAATTCAACATAATTAGTAAACTATGATCTATATGCCTCACACAAATTACATAAACATCTCAACTTTGCAACCAGTGGCGCAATGCAATGCGGCTGAGGCTCAGGTTCGGGTTGAAAAATCGCAACCTTAACAGATTAGTATTAGACCCAGTTAACTCACCCACTATATTTTTTATTTTTGTTTTTAAGGGTTAAGTAGTTTGTTGACTAGACCCATACGACCGTATCCAACCCAACCACGACAGTTTTAATCTATCTATACTGAGAGTGAATGATCATTCTTGAAATCTTGAAATTTTGAATCTTGAAAACTTAAATTAATATAGTTTGCTTAAATTATCCGTAAGTATTGTTTAATACAGTACAACTTAAGTTTGATCGATTCTAAACTTTACAACTTTTCAGAAAACATAAACTATATTAATTTTAGAAAACACACGCTATGCATCAAAGGTCGAACCAGAATCACGATTTTGCAAATATAATTATTTACCGCTATACACTGCCGTTTTACGCGTATCGTCTAGTAACCAACTACCAATACATATATACTAAGTTCAATCAACTACCAATACATATATACTAAGTTAAAACAGCCAAACTAAGTAACCAACTACCAATACATATATACTAAGTTCAATCAATTAAGCAGAGTATAAATATAATCATGTATAGTTTAGATACCTGGTTACGTATGATAATAGGGGATCCTTTAATCAATTTTTAGCCTAAATACAGGGCTAGCTTTATAGTTTATATATATACTATTATTACTAGGCTATCACGTTTGCTTGGGCCATGTGAAAAAACAGAATGGGTCAAATGGGCTTAATTATTAATACGAGTATTGGTTGATGACTTGATGTGAGTTATTTTAGAGAAAATAAAAGAAAGACTAATTTTAGCAACTTATTTTTTTAATAAAATAAAAGGATTGTTTAATGAGTGCGTTGGAGGCAAGGTTAACGTTAGTATAAAAGGAAATTTAGAATTTACTGAATTAAAAATCTAATTTAATTGTGATAATTTACAAGTTTAATTAGTGTGTATTGAATGGAATTTGCATTTTAAAAGTAAAGTTTGTGTTTAATGAATGTGTTTTGACCAATGCTTACAGAGCATTTGTTATACAAACCCAAAACATCAACTTTTCAAGATTACGACAAACATTTAATTATCTTTCAATAGAATGGCACTTTCATATACTTTCGCCAAACTTTTTTTTCTTCGTTTTTTTTTAAGTTTTTTCGGTACAAAAGGTTGCATGATATATCATATGTGATATAACAATAATCTGTAAATTCGAACATTCAGCAACATGTTGTCGTAAAATAGTACAAGTATTTGTGTAGAGCTCCAAATCATTCAGTGTTTTTTTTTTCATATAAAAATACAAAGCATTAGCTTTCCAATCATATATCACGCATAATATTCTAACTTAAAAATTAATGCCATTTTATTCATGGAAGTTGGAGAGAATATATAGTTTTTATATATATATATATTCAAACTTGTTTGATATATCATGGGGTGTCTTTTGATTGGATGGGAATGAATAATTTTGTAGGTTTGAAGGTTGAAGATGCCGTCGTAAAATGTGCATAAGTAGAGTTCTAAAAAGTGCGCCAGAACGCCGCAAGGCGTGACCTCCATGAAAAATCCCATGAAGTTAAAATCGTCGAATAAGAAATGAAATGTTAATCTTGTAAAACATGAGGGCTGGTGTTGAATGTTTAGGACATCAAATTTGACATCAACAATTGAGGTTGTAAGAGTGTAAGGTTCAAAATGTTAGAACTTAACCATACGCCATGTTAAAATTTTTCAAAATAAAATGAGCACACCACATGTCTTCGTAGATCTCTAGTTCTCCTTCCCACAACTTCAAATCAAGGCTGTCTTGTGAATGCCAAACAGGGCATAACTGTACTCACCTCCCTCTCAATGATCTCCCTGCCCTCTCTTTGTGTCCTAAACGAGTTTTTCACACTTGAAAAGACTTGAGGGCAACTTTTCATGCTAACCACCAGTAGACATTCGCAGCCATTACCCAAAGCTAACAATGCATCATTATGAAAGTTATAACATCTGCTAACATGAAGTTTTTCCAAATTTTTACAATACAATCCAATTGGATACCAACCAGAAGTCCCAATACGGTCACAACGAGATAAGTTCCACTCTTGCAACAACGGGCACCCTTTTGCAATGCTTAGAACAACATCATCCGTAACAAATTTACACCTACTAAAATCAAGGATCTTAAGATTCGCTGCAAATCCTAACCCAATGGCAGCCAGTCCATTGTCTCCAATGCATATAATATTAGCAAGATTTAGATACTCAAGACCACCTCCACTTAACATTTCAGTAATACCCGTTGAACTCAATACGCAACTATGGGCTTTTAAGCAAGCCAATGTAGGTAAACACCCTTGGAAGCCCACTCCAGAAATGTTTTGGCACATGCCAACATTTACTGTTCTTAGTTGGCGACAATTTTGGTTGAGAGACCGAATTCCATTGTCAGTAATATTAGCACAGCAAAAAAGATTCACTTCTTTTAAATACTTGCAGGATTTTGATAAGTCTTTTAGTCCTCTATCAGTAATTTTACAAAAAGAAAGACTGATAACAGACAGTAGTGGACATCCAGAAGCAATATAAGAAATTCCTTTGTTGGTGACATTAAAGAGATCATGAAGATAAAGGGAGTGTAAACTAGAGCCATAATTTTGCAATTGACGTAAACCTGAATCTGTAACGTCGATACATAGATTTACTGATAATGACTCTAATTGCCTAAACCTATTCAGCAACTTCTCAAGCATACATGAGCTTATGCTCTGATTGGTAGGAGGGCGACGTAAGGAATCAATTTCCAAGCATTTAAGATTTGAATCATGAAAATCAAGAATTTGGTGACAAGTTAGACTAAAAGATTCACGATCAAGCTTTGTGTCTAGTTTCTTGAATATCACATACAAAGCGTCATCAGAAAGGTGTGTAATAGAGAATTGATGATGTTTTAAACCTATATCCATTTTTATATATGGCTAGTAATAAACGGAATTAGATCACTGATCTAGAAGAACATAGAACCTTTTAAGTTAAACTTATGTCATTTGGAGCCAATTATATATCGTAGAAGTTAGCAACAGAAGTTGGTGATTTCAAAAGGCATCCATGTGATCGATAGCTGTTGAAGCAAAGAAACAGATGATAAGAAAATGAATTATGAGTCCTATTAGTACAGCTATACATATGATTTCCATTAAAAGATAAGCTGCTATGAGTCTATGATCATATTGGAATTTAGTGTTATCAAAGATCATAATAATCAAGCTAAACTATATACCTCATATCTTTTAACAGAAACTTAACGAAACCAAAACGATATAAAACTAGGATTTAGGACAAATAACATTTTCATTTGTTCACAAAATGTTCATATATCTAGTTATTTCACAGTATGCATGCCTAATAAAATATAAAGGATGACTATAAATAAATAATCGATTAAGAAACAAACTTTGTTGACTCTAAGTTATAAATTTCACGATAACAACCGGCAAAATCTGCAGAAACTTTTTAAGCATAAGATATAAGATCCCATTTCACCAACATGAGCACACGGATGAACCTTTTTTTTACACAGACTAAATTGGCATCGATCATGAAAAGGAGGCTTAATTTTATCATCATTTAAGAAGGGCATAAATTAAATCCAAACATGACTTGTTTACGTGATTAAGCCAACAACAACCAACACGACCCATGTAATCTGTTGGCAAGCCAAAGGTGGACATAACTTTTTTGAGTTGGAGGTTCACAGGGGCTATAGCCCAGGACCGGTCCCAGCTCCGTCCCTAAAGCCCGGTCCAGACCAATGGCCTTAATATTAGCCAACAATGCCTGGTCTGTACCAGTAGCTAAATGGTCATAAACTCTGGATAATAAGGCCAACTATAAACGGTAAATGGTAAACGGGTGAGGTTTACTCTGTTCAAATTACCCTTGGCCACCCCAAATGTATACCTAGTGAGGTTTGAACCGGACCTCTTGTTATGAGGTACTAAGCCCATGTAAACACTAAAGTTAATACACATAACCGAACACGACACATTTATCTCAACGGGGTGGCAAGTCAAACATAAGTTTTTATTTAAAGTTATAACTTAAACAAATACCTGTAAAAACAATCATATAACTAACAATCAAACGACATTTAACCTATCATACCTGCATATGTTGATAGAGATTACTGCCTGCTCACTTGAGGAGTGTTTGGGAGTTTGGATAGTTTAATTTTTGGATGTTTGGTTAATTGTGTTTTATAGATGGGAATTTATGGTTGTACGTTGTTGGTTTAATGTGTGACGTATGAAGTGTTTTTTAGATTTTTGTGTGAGAGAGTATGAAAGGCCAATTGTCATAAAAGTATGTTATAATAATAATGTTTATATGATGTCATAGCATGAAATGATGTCAAATAAAGTTGGCCAAACTTTCTTTAAAAAGGTGCAATTACTATACAACCTCATGGACCAAGGGTGTTTGGGATTCTTTCTCAAGTAGTTAATCCCAAACACTCCTCTAAATAAACAAAAGATCATCTCAATAACATGAAAGGATTTAGTGAGAAGGGAAAATAAAATAAGAAAAATGAGAAATATTCATCGCCACACATTTTAAATGAAGGTGGGGAAATTCATGAGAAATGCATTTTTTTTTTGAAAGTGCATCTAAAATAATGTGCGGTTGTAGTTATTTCTAGTTCTTCTCATTTTACTTTTATTTCTTATTTGATCCTAATTCAATACCGTCGAAATGAAAACAATATACAAGTTTAAGGGATGTGGCATTTTAACTAAAAAAATATAGTACTTTTTTTCTTTTCTTAAAATGTGACCTTGAGAACCCACTGAAAAAATTAATTTCTTCCTATCTTATCAACAATCAAATGATATGAATTTCAAAATTGTTCACTGTTCAGAAAACAAAATACCCGTATGCAGCAAAAAATGTTGATCTTACACAGCAGATCACACATTTTTATCTGTTGTACATGTATTTAGAGAGATGGAAATGACAAAATCAGATACAAAAGAGTCGCAAAAGATGCAGTTTATTACTCATGGTAACCTGCAAAAACATTGATGGGATTAGCCATAAGCATCCGAAGACCGGAGAAGCTCATTTGATGTTACCTTTTCGTAGTCAGACTATCACTTCCAATTACAGATGCCTCTAAATGATTAAACATGATGTGGTAAAATTCAGAATCATAAAACTACATACATACATATATCCAGATTACATTAGTTAAACTAAACCATAACGGCATCTTACAAGTTATCAAAATAAAAGGAATACATCACTTGTTTTCTTAATTTTCCTGGTTCTCCTTCTTCAACTAACTATTCTGACGACTTAGAATTAAGGCCATTTTGCAAATGCCCAATGTGGAATAATCGACCTCACTTCCTTTTCAAGGATCATCCTGCCCTTCTTTTGTGTTCTAAACAAGTTCTTCCCACTTGAAAAGGCTTGAGGGCAATTTTTCATGCTAACTACCAATAGACGTTCACAGCCATTGCCCAAAGCTAGTAATGCATCATTATGAAAGCTATAACATCCATTCACATGAGTCTTTCCAAATTTTTACAGTACAATCCAATCGGATACCAGCCAGAAGTCCCAATATAGCCACAATGTGATAAGTTCCACTCTTGCAGCAATGGACACCCTTTTGAAATGCTTAAGACAACATCATCCGTAACAAAGCTACACCGTTAAAATCAAGGACTTTAAGATTTGCAGCAAATCCTGCACCAATTGCTGCGAGTCTGTTGTCCCCGATGCATGTAATAAGACCAAAATTTAGATACTCGAGACCACCTCCACTTAACATTTCTGTAATACCAGTTGAGCTCAACACACAACTATCAGCTTTTAAACAAGCCAATGTTGGTGAACACCCTTGAAAACCTGCTCCAGCAATTTTATCACACATACCAATATTGAGTGTTCTTAGTTGACGACAATTTTGGTTGAGAGATCGAATTCCACTGTCAGTTATCTTAGAGCATGCAAAAAGATCCACTTCTTTTAGATACTTGCAGGATTTTGATAATTTTTTTAATCCTCTATCGGTTATTTTACAAAAAGAAAGACTGATAAGAGACAGCAATGGACATCCAGAAGCAATATAAGAAATTCCTTTGTTGGTGACTTTATCTAGATCATCAAAAGAAAGGGAGTGTAACTTAGAGCCATAATTTTGCAATCGACTTAAACCAAGATCGGTAACATCCATGCATACATTCACTGATAATGACTCTAATTTCCTAAACCGATTCAGCAATTTATCAAGCATAGATGAATCCATGGTCTGTTGAGAGGTGGGCGATGTATGGAATCAATTTTCAAGCATTTAAGACTTGAATTTTCAATATCAAGAAAATGGTGGCAAGTTAGACCAAAAGATTCTCGATCAAGCTTTGTGTCTAGTTTTTCAAATATCAGATACAAAGAGTCATCCGAAAGGTGTGTGATAGAAGACCGGTAATGTTTTAGACCTAACTCCATTTCTATATATGGCTGGTGATATTTCAAGATAATCTCTTGGTTAGATTAATGAAATTAGATCAGAAGGTATCCATATGATCGACAGCTGTTGATGAAGAAGTAACCTTTTCGGATGGACTTATGAAATTTAGAGCCTATGGCAGAAGTTGCTAATATCAAAAGGTATTCATATGACCGGTAGCTGTTGAAGCAAAGAAGCAGATAATTAGAAAATTAAAAATAAACTATATTTGTAAAACTATACACTGGATTTCGTTTTAAGATAGACCAGTATGGTCATAATGGAATTTGGTGTTAGCTAAGATTATAAAAATAAGCTAAACTATATATGTCATTCTTTTTTAAACAAAAAGAATGACGGAATGAAAGCAAAACGATATCAAACTCTGAAACCTCTTTTTTAGTTAAATAGATCAAGTAGAAATGTTTGATAGATTAAATTAATTATAAACCGATCTACAAGACTTGCATCTACCTTAAATTGCATTAGCTTTATAATTTTCACGATAATAACCAGTAAAATCTACAAAAAACATACGTAACACTTAAATAGTATACAATCCTGTAAAACTGATTCCGACATAAGATATAGCATTCCTGTTCCCCATCATGAACCCAAAAATGAGTCTTTTTCACATGTGGACTAAATTTAAATTAGTAATAAGAAAAGGGGCTTTATTTTATCATCTTAAAAAATAGGGGTTCCCGCATATGCCGAATGAGAATACCAAGTAATTAGTAAGTCATACTTCATTATTTAGCAATCCGCATTCGTAACATGTAAACTGCTACACTGCCACCACATGCGACAACATCTTTTACAGTCTCGTGCAAAGATAGCAACACTACTTTTATATATACCAAAAATTATATGCTGTCTTTTCTAAAGACTACGCACTAGAGATGTTGTTGCGTGTGATGGAAACTCAGCAGTCCACATTTGGCAAATGTGAGTCGCACAAAACCGAAAAAGTAGATAACCTGACATGGCATATGCGGAACCTTTCTGTAAGAAAATATAACAAAAACCACATTCCAAATAACTGGTTCAATTTCAATTCCAATTTGAAACAAATAAAAATTCAACAAACAATATCTACTTAAATTTATATATATATACCTCACACTAAGTATTTAATAGTTTAGGTTCTTCAACTTCACAACACTTTAATAGTAGAATGGCAATTCAGGTCAGGTTTAGGTTGGCAAGTCACTATAGCTAGGCCAGAACATGACTTGTATAAGTAGTAAGTAATCAAGTCACCTCTGTTAACCGTAAACCATATATGCATATAAGTGCATAACATGAAAATGACCTATGTATCTCGTTTAACTAAACGGGTTGAACTACTTGGTGGCTCGACACGTTTAACCAAATATAATTAAATTCAACTTAAAATTTCTATTAAACAGCAAATTGGGATCGGCAGTGGCGGACCCATGACCAAAAGCTAACGGGTTCTTTTCAAGAAATTGCAGCACAAAATTTCCGGACAGGTTCATTTCCGAAAAATCGGGGGGTTTTGACATAATTAAACCTTTGCTAGAATTAAAACCATGTGGTTCACAGACACCCATGAAACCCCTTGCGAGTTGGTAGGTTGTTGGCGTATATGGCGGACGTTACGCGAGCGATAGGTGCGAAGGCGTAAAGACATTCTTTATGTATTGCACATCGGTCTTCAACCAATAATGCAATCTTGGGGGACATGTTGGCGTATATGGCGGATGGCCGCGAAACGAATCACTCTAGCGAGCAGCGGTGCGAAGGAAATATTACGATTCCGCCTAAAATGTTTCCGCCTAAATGGTTGCCACCTAAATATATCGCCATCGGTATATGGACAAGAAGTTTCTTACTCTCACTCCTCCTCTTTCTATATATACTCATAGCATCATATCTACATGAACAAGAGATATATCTGATAAACACATCACATACCACATCCATACATATCATAGTGCATACATAAACATATATGCTAAATCATCTACCACGAGGTTCTGACTTGACCGTCGGAGGGTGGTTCCCGGGGCTTCGGCCTCGGGTCCCTTTCTAACGGGCTCTTTCATGTTTGTAGTATACTTTCAAGCTCGGGATAAAGATGAACGACACATGGAAGCCATCAAGATCAACCCAACGGAAATATGCTTCAACATTTGGCGCCATCCGTGGGACCACGCTGAACGATAGGCGCCAAATGTTGAAGCATATTTCCGTCGGGTTGATCTTGATGGCTTCCATGTGCCGTTCATCTTTATCCCGAGCTTGAAAGTATACTACAAACATGAAAGAACCCGTTAGAAAGGGACCCGAGGCCGAAGCCCCGGGAACCACCCTCCGACGGTCAAGTCAGAACCTCGTGGTAGATGATTTAGCATATATGTTTATGTATGCACTATGATATGTATGGATGTGGCATTGTGATGTGTTTACTGTATTATATCTCTTGTCTATGAGATATGATGCTATGAGTATATATAGAAAGAGGAGGAGGTAGGTGTAAGAAAACTTCCTTGTCCATATACCTGATGGCGACATATTTAGGCGGCAACCATTTAGGCGGGAAAAAGTTTAGGCGGGAAACATTTTAGGCGGGAACTGTAATATTTCCTTTCGGTACCTGTCGTTCGGCTAGAGTGATTCGTTCGGCGTGGGCCATCCGGCCATATACGTCAACATGTCCCCCCAGTATTGTACTATTGGTTGAAGACGATTGTGCAATACATAAAGAATGTCTTTACACCCTTCGTCACCTATCGTTCGGCGTGGGCCGTCCGGCCATATACGTCAACATAGGTCGACCCATTTAACCCATAATTTTAACATAGTCAAGAGTTCATTCACCACACAATTATATAAACTAACAATGAGAATAATCAGATAAGGATGAAATAAAATACTTAAAAATAAAGTAAAAATGTATATGGATGTAGATACCCCATACCTGCATAGTGTATTGTATTAAAATATTTGATTTGAATGATGTAGAAGAATGTTGGTCATCCTTAAAAATTCATATTGAAATGAATTGGGGTGTTTGGGGTTTGGGTTTATTAAAAGGTTCAAGCGGGAAAAATATTAGCTTTCCTGCGTGCTGACTACCGGAGGTTTAGAGGGTGCTTGGTGGACATGGTGGATTTGGGTCGGTTTGTGGTCAAACTCAAAACTCAAACACAACCAAAATCAAAAGGGGAGTGATTGGTACAGGTTATTGACTCAATGTATGCACTTAAAATAAATTATACTTAAAGTATAGTGTACAGTCTCGTCTTAGAAGGTAGTCTTGCATTGAAAAAAGTTGTCTTGCACCTCGATAATTTTTCTCCAGTGTCATGGGTTTGACTATGGCCCAAACCCCTCCAAAGATAACACCGGTTTTACGGTGTAGTCGTATTCTTTTTCTTTTTTTTAAATACAATAATATATTTAAATAAAATTTAACTTCGTTAATAATAAAATGAGCAACCTTATATATTGTTGACTTAAATAAACTTTAAACATATTACTATTGTACCATTTCAAATGTTCATATTACAAAAGTTTGATAATACACACGTACACAATTGTATATTTTTGAGCATCTTGTTGGGCTTGAAATAAGAGCAGGGTTAAATATTTATATACATTACTATGTTTTTATGTAGAGGAAGCCACCATATACATCTTATTATCTCCTTCCAACCACCATCTGCATCCTCTTCCATAGCCATACCAAAAAAAAAAAAAAAAAAAAAAAAAAAAAAAAAGATCGAGATCGAAAACACATCACAAACTCAAACACAAACACATCACAAACAATAAAGAAACAAACCCACAAAAAAGAATATTGCTCGTGTGAAATTTGGTGGCCTGGCCAAGACCTACCGACAAAGACCGGTGTGGGTTCTCGCGCCATAGGGTGGTGTCGAAGCCCATGGCTTGAGCCATGCGCGCACTGCTCTCTTGGTGCATGCATCTGATGAAGTGTCTTAATAATTTTTTGGAGTGTGCCATTGTGCCAGTCACTTTTTAAATTAAATTGTTCAAGTTCAATATTTGGTGTGAGGCGAGATAAACGTAAATGCTAGTCCTTTAATTTTTTCATAAAAAAAAATTAGAGTAAAGTCCAAAATACATCCATGTGGTTTGCCCTTTGTCTCGGTTTACATCCCTAAACTTTTTTTTGGAACAATTACATCCCTCCGTTAGTAAAGTTGGCACAAAATCATCCATAAGGACGAATGCTGCAAAGAAGTCCCCGTTAAGTTCCCCACGTGCTAATCACGTGAGGGGTATTTTTGTCCATTTCTCACTCCCGACTACCGCCCGCTCTTTTAATACCTAAAAACACTAAAACACCTCTTTAAAAAAACTAAAGATTGATGTCAACAAAGAAAATTGAGCCTGAAGTCCACCACAATAATGCTATAGATCCGAAGATCATTTTCCAGCAGAAAAAAAAAAAGTGTATAAGAACACTGAAAAACCCAGCAATAATTATAACAATAAAGAAAACCGTATAGAAACCATTGATAGTCAGCCACAACGGAAAGAAACCATGTTCCAAGCCTGGCTATATAAAAACCAACAACACCCAACAAATCCAAAAAATACTCAGACCATTTGAAAAGATTGCTGCATGAAAGCATACTAAAAATCACTCTATGAAAGAGAGTGGCCTCTTTCAATTATTAAACATGTAAAAGTAACAAATCTAACAGACGAACCACTTGAATAACTAAATCATATAGAAAACAAAAGCAACCATAAACAAACCAAACCAAATCTCAAAAAAATACCCAAAGCAAAACTCTTATAACCACCGTATATCGGATAGATCTTAACATACCACGTGACCAACACACATACCGATGACCTACAAACCAACCAAACCAATAAACGTTCTGATCCGACAAGATCCAATCAAACACGACAAAAAGCAGATCCAAAACATCACCAAAACCACAAAAACACCATCGAGGCCATTGAAACATCAACGAAACCACCAAAACTCAAACACCACCAGTTATAGGTGGTCTTGGCGGCATAATTAGTTGATGGTGGTGGCGGTGTCTATGGCGGTGATTAGGGGTGGAAACGAGCCGAGCCGCTCGTGAAAAGCTCGGGATCGGATCGGTAAAAAGCTCGAGCAAGCCGAGCCTAAGCGAGCTCGAGCCTAAGTTTGGGCTCATTTAATAATCGAGCTCGAGGCCCGGGCTCTATACAAAAGGCTCGTTTGGGCTCATGAGCCTAAACGAGCCCTAGAAATATATAATATATATTTTCTATCGTATAACCATGTTAACGAGCTCGAGCCTTGTGTTAACGAGTCGAGCTTTGTGTTAACGAGCCGAGCTCGAGCTTGTAAAAAATTTCACGAGCCGAGCTCGAGGTCAAAATGTGAGGCTCGAAACGAGCTCGAGCTCGAGCTCGAGCTTTTTATATATAAACGAGCCGAGCTCGAGCCTAAACGAGCTCGAGCTCGAGCCTAAACGAGCTCGAGCTCGGCTCGGCTCGTTTTCACCCCTAGCGGTGATAGGACCTGGTGGTAGCGGGAGTGGTTTTATCCGATGGTGGTGATTATAACATATGTGCGGGTTTCGAGGCTGCGATTAGTGTGTGTTTGTGGTTTGAGGGAGAAAGAAAAAAAGAGGATATTTTTTTGAGTAGCTGGGAGTGAAATAGACAAAAATACCCTCACGTGACTAGCGCGTGGGGACTTAACGGGACTTCTTTGCGGCATTCGTCCTTAGGGATGATTTTGTGCCAACTTTACTAACGGAGGGATGTAATTGTTCCAAAAAAAAGTTTAGGGATGTAAACCGAGACAAAGGGCAAACCACATAGATGTATTTTGGACTTTACTCAAAAAATTATTTTTAACTTTTTTTAAAATAAGATATATCTTGCAAATAGTAAATAGTTAAGCTATGGAAAATGCAGAATCGCGATGATAATATTTTTATCTTAACTTTGATATATTTTCGACTATTTTCTATTTTTGAAATTTCCGCTCAGAAAAATCACACATGTTTTGTAAAAAAAAACTTGTGATTTGTTATTATAAACACTCGTAATTGGTTATTTTAAAAACCGCGCGTAATTTCATAAATCATATGTTTAAAAATCTCATATGATTTCACAATTCACATGTGATTTTTAAAGTAATAAATTATATGTAATTTTTTTGGACGAAAAAATTTTGAAAAAAAATTAGTCGAAAGTAATAGAAGTGCCCATCTATAAAAATATAATTTAGTTCTCATTGCTATGGTATAATTAATTTTTTGTAACGATTAACAAGTTTAAGTTTGGGTCGGCCGGTTCATGTTGAACCAGGCCAGTTCTTAGGGCGGGGCCAGGTACATTGGACTCGCTTTTGCATTCTCTTTCTTCCGGTATCATCGGGGATTCATTTGGACTTCGATAAAAATATATACGTGATCGATACTTGTCCGAACTTTCACGTTTTTGTTCCATTTTCAATTCTTCATAACTAAAATGTAAAATACTCGTCTAAAAAGTCGTTATCTTACTTTGTAGGTACAAAGAACTGAAGAGGGAGCAAAAACGTGAAATTTTGGACAAGTGTCGATCACGTATATATTTTTATCGAAGTCCAAACAAATCCCGATGATACTAGAAGAAAGAGCATGAAAAAATGAGTCAAACAGATTTAGCCCCGCCCCAAGGGCCGGCATGGTTCATTATGAACCGGCTGGCCCAAACTTAAATCAATTTATATGCTATAAAGCCAAACAAAAATGGTTAGAACATAATTGAGTTGGTATATTTACACCACTAGATGCTAGTCCAGTGGTTGAGGCGCTGTTTTGTGAAGGAGGAGATTCGAGTTCGACCCGTGCTTCCCTTTTTAGTTTATTTAAAAGAAACAAAATTGCACCGTTAGTTCTGGAGACTAATGATGCAAATATTTTCTATCATAATAAAAGATAACGGAGAAATAATTTTCACCGTTAGTCCTTAGGAATTTATAGTGGTTGACTTTACTAACGGAGGAATGTAAATATGCCTGCGTATCGACCAGGGATGTATAGTTTTACAATTGGCAAACCATATAGATGTGTTTTAGACTTTACTCTTTATTTTAGTTTGTGTTCTCAAGTATCATTTAAAGAATGAAATCAAATGAAAATGATAGAAAATGAAAATGACTGGAAAAAATTGATGATTTGGTTGATATTGAAGTAAAATATTTCGTCTTAAACATTGAGCTGAAAATATTTACTTTTTATTTTTTTATTTTTCTTTACTTAAAAAACTTGAGAACTAAGCATTAGCTAATTCTAAGTCCAATAATACAATCAAATGACATTATAAAAATCGAGGCTAACAAAACATATCTAAAAACAAATTAATGAACACAAATTTTGGAGTGATCAGTTCATCCAACTCGAGAGAGGACCAAAATAGGGTTTACGTCATCTTAAGTCTTTAAGAGGTGGTTTTTAAATTAAGAAGTTTGGAGTGATGTGTAGTTTAGCTAATTATTCGAGTATAAAAGGGTTTTGTGAGCCTCCTCAATAAGAGAAAATAAGAGTTTAGACGCACTCATTAAGTGAAAAAAACACCCCTTTAGAATGTTTTTGATTCAATTGTTCCCATATGTTCTAACTCCTCCTTTAGGTTTAAAAGTAACTTACAAATATGGATACGAGTACGGGTAACCGGGCGAGTATTATTAAAACCCGTCACTGAACATGTACCTGTCTAAAGGTTTTTTATCAATTCCCAAACCCGCCAACCCGCCCCTGAACCCGACCCAACCAATTCAGGTTTCGGTTTCCGTGTCGTTTTCGGGTTCTTTTGCCTTCCCTAGGCAAATGTGAGCTCCACAAAATCGAAAAAGTAGATAACCTGACATGGCATATGCGAAAGTGAATTTTTTTTAAAAAGCATGCAGATAGTGACCTTTCTCGCAGAGGATCAACTTTTCTGACATTTCAAATTTGGCCAAGTTGCGACATCTCAAATTTGGCCAAGTTGCTCGCTGATTATTTGCAGTGAAATGAAAACAATACACGTGTTGCAACGAGGTTGAAAGTAAGCGAACACATTAATACAAATAAGCGATAAAAACGTTTATTTATATTTTACGATCTTCAATGTTTTATCGATAACAAACGTAAAATCATGTTAACGAAACAAATAAAATACGTAAATGGTTTGAACTAATAGTTTCTAACATATTCACATTTTCACATAAAACACTAAAACAAGTATAAGTGATTTTATGATTTAGTAATACATATGTACAACAACTAGTGTTTACATATTTGGATAAAATATACATAACTAGTATGTAGTATATTGGGTAATATAAATGGGTAGAAACTTAAGTATCACAACCTATTGGGCAAATACATTGAATGTAGTTGGGTACAACCCAAAGCCCATAACCCATGGATCTTGACCCATAACCCATTGCATGACATCATGCTTATATCATACATGGATGATATCCATAACCCATGGATCAACCTATACCCAGTGACTAAGTGCATTGCACTCAAAGATACATTGTATCTAGCCAAAGATCCATGGTTCAACCCATGACCCATGACCCATAACCAAAATACCCATGGGCAAGAGGAGCGTTCCACGGATCCCTAGCTTTGTGCTAGCGGATCCCTTGTGGTAGGGATCCGTGGGATCAGGGAACAATGAGGATTTTTCCTCTATAAATAGTGAGCCATTTCTTCATTATTTCTCACCCTTTCTAACACGCTTTCTCCTAAGTTAAAACTCACTAACCTCATATCCAAGAGATCTATGTTTGTAGTTTGTTTTGTGTGATCTTTTAGGTTCCTCTTAAAGGCAAGATCACCACCTTTGAAGTCGAGCAAGCTCAAGTCCATGAGTTGCCATGCTTCCTCATCATCAAGGCTCTTGAAGTCTTCTTGTTGATGATTCCTTTCTTTCTTTAAAGAAGTGTAGTGTTGAAGACATTAGTGAAAGATGTCTCAAGTGTCAAGACAAAGATATTAGTGAAGGGTATCTATCGTCATAGGATAAGCACTTGTGGTAGGTGCTTAGAAGTCAAGACAAAGAAGCGTTAGTGAAAGGTGCTTAGAAGTCAAGACAAAGAAGCATTAGTGAAGGTGCTTAGAAGTGAAGACACAAGACATTAGTGAAAGGTGTCTTGTAGATCTAGTCAAGGCATTAGTGAAGGTGCCTTAGATGTACATTCGATATGGTGTGTTTCGATGTACAAGATAGACTAGTATTAGATCCAAGGATATTGATATCCTTGATGATGTTGTAAAGGAGTAGATCTCCTTTGGGATTAGTCGTTGGTGTAGTGTGGCGATGGTTCCTCCATTGCAATGGAACTAGGTGCTTAGCCTAGTACCTAATAAAGGGTAGGCGACGTTGTGAAGGTGTAGTTCACCTTGGGTGAAAGAACTAGGTACTTAGCCTAGTACCTTATAAAGGGTAGGCGACGTTGTGTAGGTGTGGTTCACCTTGGGTGAAAGAACCGGTGGTTAGCCTAGCACCGAAAAAGGGTAGGCGGCGTTGTGAAGGCTTCTCCGCCATAAGGAGATTGGTGTAGTGATTACGAACTCTCGAGTAGGTGACTCGGGAGTGGAGTAGAGGCAAGGAAGGTGTCCTTGTAGGCGAACCACTATAAATACTCGTGTTGTGGTTTTGTGCTTCTTACTCTTATCTTTTCATTACTTACCTTTATATGCTTGTTTATCAACATCCAACACACATCGAATAGATTGACATAAGTCGATCTAAATAGATTAAAGGAAGTTTTAATTGGTAAAACTATTCAACCCCCATTATAGTTTTCCACAATTGGCATCGAGCTTCGTTACCAAGTTTCTTGAAGTATATTGTACTTTAAAACTTGATACGATCCATGGTTAGCGAAAACTACAAAGAAGGTTTTCATAAAACAAACACCATGTCTTTTAAAACTATATGTTTGGATGTTGATTTGATAACAACATTTTCTTATTTACTTTTTCATTTAATTGCACTAATCTTCTTTGTGATGTTGATTAGTCAAAGCTCATACCCACCAAGCTTTAGGAGTCGCTTGGTAACAAGAACACCTTCCTTAAGAAGGTATCTTATTCGCAAAAGAGCGGGAATCGTCTAAGTGACATTTGTTGTGTCATTTGTAAAGACATTCCTAAGTGCGCTAGAGGTATGATTTTCTTTTTTATTTCGCTTGATAATTAAGTATGCCTATTTAGGTATTTATATGATTATCTTTTGTGCTTATACATGTTTTACATGAAGCTTCATTAGGAAGCTTTTTTCTTACATACGTGTTTTATTTCTCGTCTAAAGTCGTGGTATATAAAACCTATGTTTTGTTTCTTTTAATCCAATAATAAAACAAAACACGAATTTCAAAATTTCCTCCTTCCTATAAATAACCCCACCGTCGACCACTCCACCAAACCCTCACTTTTCAAATCCTCCAATTTCAAAATTTCCTCTTATTCAAAACTTCATCTTCCTCCTCATTTCATCTCAACGAAACCAAGAAGATCCGTCATCAACATGGTTTACATCGCTTTTCGTGCTCATCGCCCTAACACTCATCGCACTTGTGTTCCCATGATGAAGTTCACATCTGAAGAAATTTACTTTGTGTTGTTAATCTATATTGGGGTTATATACCCAATCCTTTGTATCATCCTTAGTGTTGAAATGCATTATTATTAATAATCTAGTTTATCTAGGTTATTATTATAATGTGTGTGTCACTTATCTTGATGTATATGTTTTATATTTTCTCGTGATACATTAGAAGTCATGTATGCATGCTAAAAGAAAATGTAGGATAAAACATATTTCGTGGTATAAAAGCGTAAAACCGATGTTTTATCAAATCGATTCTGTTACTACTGGATCCACGGATCCGGAAGTTATACTAGCGGATCCCTTTTGAAAAGGAACCGTGGGATTAGTCCCTTGGAAAACAGTTTTCATGCAAATTAAAACCACTATCTTTCTAAATGTAATAATCCACTAGAAAGTCAAAACCTTGAGTAAGTTAAAGTGTTAAATACCATTGTTAATAAAAATCTAGTAAAACATTAGATTATCATAGGTTGACCACAAACATCTCTTTTATTAACTTATCATTTCTATAGGTTCAACTATGATGAATATGAGTTTGATTTTTCACTCACTAGCGTCTACACTCGAACATCTCTCGAACCCAACACACCGGCAATCATGTCCGTGGGTTCAATAATCTCGAAAACCGTCACTTCCATGAAGGACGTGTTGTGAGACACCTCTCTACAATTCGAAGAAGGTATCAATACCTCCTTCCGAGCCATAGGACTAGAATGTCTTCTTAAAATCAACGAAGATATGCCAAGGTTCATAATGGAATTCTTCCGTCAAGTCGAACTCGTTCGTAACGAGGATCGCTCTATATCTCTTTGGTTTTATATCAAAACCAAAGTTCACTCTAACCCTTGGGCATTTGCTCACATCCTCCGGATTCCAAATCATGGACAATGTGCCTTCACCGAAGATTGGTCTCTTGATTCTCTCTTCAACTTTCGTGAAGAAAATAGTCCATATTGTTCACACATACCCTCTGCGAAGATTTAAATCGCATAATATGCAAACCTCGACCATATTACTCCGATCCAAACATTATCTTTACAAGGGATATCCGAGAAGAGTACAAGCCTCTTGCACTCATCCTCGTGAAAATGTTTGGAGCCTTAGGAAATCGAAATTCTTCCCGCTTGTTGTGCTCACATGTTGTCTTGTTTGCTAACACAACAACCATACAATCTAGCCTACTTCTTGAAAGGCGAATGCAAATCTTCAAGGCTCAAAGAATAAACTCATCCCTTATGGAATGTTCTTGACACGCCTCTATCATAATGTTATGCACTTCCATCCTCGATTTCAAAGTCCGTTATGCGTGCTTGTGAACAAGATGATGGAACCGCTAAACATATCTCTCATGAATACTTTCTTCATTCTTGATTCCACCAACACTCATCAATCACATAATGATCCTCCTAGCGAAAACACTCAAGGAACCTAGTAGTATTCCAAAATAGGATCAATTCTCTTGTACTGTGCTTTATCAATGTAATCCAATTTCTTTCATGAAATAAAATATCTTACATTTGATATCTTAGTATTAGAAATCTTTTAGACAATCCTTGAGATATAATGCATTGTCAAGATCATTGCATACCTTTAGTAAAGGTCTGCTTGAGCGAGATAGGCGGATCCCAAAGATTGTGCTAGACGGATCCCTACACTTAGGGAACCGTGGAATCCGGCAAACAGAAAATGCAATTGCAAGCATTATATTTTAAACATATCCTTAGAACACCTCACACTAAGCTAAACATAGTGTCTTAAGGCAAATTAAGTCCTTATCAAGATAGGTTGATCTTTCCTACTCATACATAACTCACCTAGATCACACTCTAAGACGCTTGTAGATCTACCATTTCATTTTTAATCTATTACTCTTCCGCTCTTAAACTCACACCTCATTTTCTACTTGATCCTTCACATCTAGTCTTAGAAATCTTTTGAATATGGCAAAATTGATCATAAATCATCCTCACCTCAAAATTGATCAAAGTTGATCAAATTCTAGTTTTCCCATCTCAAAGCTTCTAGGATATTTTCCAAAACACTATCCTAAGTCACAACCTGATCTCTAGGATCATTTAGCTTCAATTGACACTCTCATCTTTAGTGTCATCCTTGCTCATCCATTGGTACTCTTGAAAGTTCCAAATCCTTCCATAAAGACAATCATTAGCTCGTCACTCATTACCTTCAAGTACTTATGCACCCTTCATTTAAGACACTTAGGAGGATGAAACACACAAGATGTTATAGGTCTTAGATCTTAGAAACATCATTTCAACTCTTTCATAGCTGTTGAGAGCCGGATCCCTAGGATTAGCCTAAACGGATCCCTCTGAAGAGGGAACCGTGGGATCCGGGTGACAGTTTATGTCAAATCTTACTAAAACAATCATTTCAACTCATATTCCTAACTCAAACACTCCATCTCATCTTAAATGAGTTCCTAGATCAGTACAACCTCTGAAGTTGACTCTTGTGCATGTTAATCATCACATTCCAATGAATCCTAGTGGCTTAAGACTTAAATGCACTTGCCAAAACTCTTGTTTCATAAACCACTTTGTTAGGACCTTCATAGTCATCACCATCATCCTAACTTTCAGCACTTTAGATCCTTTAGTCGTTCGTTTATTGTTTAGGTTTAGCGAGGGGGTTCCCTTTGTAGATGTCGAGGTGTGTTGTTCCTAGAACGACTAGAGATGTAATCCGGTTCATCGATTGAGTACGAGTTTTGGGGTAGAGGTGACATTGTTACCGCAATGGATGACGAGATGACTTCAATCTTAACGTCTAAAGTAATGATGATAGGATGGGATGACGGATACGTGGGTTGCAACGACTTCGTAATAGAGGTTTAATGGTCACAGAAGACGATAAGTCGATGAGATGGGAAACAGAAGACATGGTATAGTAGCGACCCAACAATATAATCTAAACATAGAGTAATGTCGTGCGGTAAATAAAATTCTAGTTAGTCGCGCATAATGTGCTAAGAAAATCTAAATGGTTGATTACCGCATCATGCAACATTTCACTGGTTATGTATTATCTGCTCAACAAATCTCATACATAACGTAGGCACGGAGGGCGCGAAGTGGTGGCGTAAAGTGGTTCGTTTTAACATGGATCACTGTGGTGTCCTTGCGCGAAGTGGTAGTGTGCATCATCTGCTAGGCAAATCTCCATGCACGTTGCTAGTAAGATGTAGACGCGGAGGCGTAAGGTAGTGGTGTAAAATAGTCAGTTTAGAGAGTGTAGTAATGAGAAAGGCGTTCCACTTAGAAGAAAAGTATCGTAGTGAGGAAATATTGTGACGTCAGTGTGTGATGTGTAGGAGTAAACCTTTATAACTCTTTTGATGAACACAAATGAAAGTTTTACCATTTTTAGAAGTCAATCAGGAGGTCAAGTGGACATACCAATATTATAACTACTTTCAGTATTGCAACATTCACCTCTGAGTCGGACATAGGTGATCAGGCTATGTCTCACTGTCCCTGGTTGAATATAGGTGATCAAGCTATATTTACCCGAGGTTCAATGAATCATGCAATGCTTAGCTTAGTTATACTAGTAACATGCCCTAATGTCTTTAAAGTTTGGTATGAAAGATGGAACAAATATTTCATTTATGTGGGGGAGAAGGCGTAGCGCAGTGGTACGTAAACATACATATAAGTAAAGCAATCATAGCTAATAGTGAGGTTAAGTTGTCAGTAATAAAACATATATCTTATCAAAGATGACTTCAACGAGTCATAAGTGAGGCATTCAGCTTGGCAGGCAGGCATGTGTCGGTCATAGGGTTGATTTTTTGTAAAAGTGGTTATAGTCTAGGTTTTGAAAATTTCCTAGTTCTCTATAACTAAGGCTCTGATGCCAATTGTAACACCCCCAAAAATGTTTTGCAGCGGAAGAAAAAGTTTTTGGGATGCTACTCAATTGGATCATAACACAAAGTGAAAAATAAAGATTTTTCTTAAAAGATTTCATTTATTGAAGTAAAATATAGTTTACAAAGGTTGAATTGTTGCGGAAAATGGCCCATTAATAAAATATGGTCCCCATAAGTAAACCAGAGTCATCTATGACCATGCCATGCCAATGCCCAAGCGCCTCGAGAGTTAGCTATCGCCTTTTTAATACCTGAGATAAACATGCTTAAAAAGATCAACACAACGGTTGAGTGATATTCATAGGTTTAGTAAATAGTTGAACACAAGTAAGAGATGATAATTGCTTCGAAGACAATTACCATAGAAAACAGAGATTATTATTATGCACTAAGCTCATGACACCAATACTAACTGCATACACCTAATTACTGGGGTAAGTAATAAAATTTCCCCGGATGTAATAGCCAATTACATAGAGATAATAAAATATGGTGCCTGTGTTATTTCCGATAACCGAGTCGGGTCGTCAATTCCATAGTACTATCCACAATATTTGCGTTCACTTGCAAGTGATTAATGGTTCATGATGAAGGGGACTTTTGGCAGGAAACTTAGGCTATAATAATAATAATCAAGCAAGCATACATTTTAAGAAAAGACTTGTGTTCTAGTTTATAGCATGTATCTCCCCCAAAGAGTTTATAAAACAGTTAAAAGAGTAAAAGTGGGACTATGAACTCACCTTAGTCCGAAGCAATGCAAGAATCGAAACTATCACAACTAGCATCGCGAAAAGGAACAAAGTAGTATTATAGTGTGGCATCGCACAACGATATAAGAGTACGGGTACAACGGCTCGTCATCGGCTCAACCTAGTAGTGTACGGCTTATCTCAGAATACGTATCGTAAAGTAAAGAGATTTTTAAAAGGTTAAGTGTTTTAGTTTTCGTGGAATACTCGTATAAAAGATTTCAAAAATCCAGTATTAATATCTTAAAAGTTTAGTTTTTAACGTTTCGTGTGGTGGTAAGAAAACAAGGACTCGACAAGTAACTCACGCCAAACATAACTCACACCCAAGTATAATGTATATCCCAATACATTGTAAGGAATAGCCAAGAAATATTGACCAAGACTCAAGAACACACGCTAAAGCGATAAAACGTATAACAGAAATTAAACATGTAAATATCAATTAGCACGTAAGTAGCAAGTAAGTAATTGGTAGAGTTTTAGGCAATTACATGGTAATCCTAGATAATTTAGAAAAATCAATTAAGTTTCATAGGAAAAACCCTAATAGAGGTTTTATTATTTAATAGAACATAAGTCTAAACTCCTGTCGTGTTTTATAAGGATAAAAGGTTATCAAATAAGTGCATACGTTTATAAATAACGACAAGTTTGGATTTATAATTCGAATAGTAAAGGTTGTATAGATGTGGGTATATGTTTAAGAAGTTTAATAAATTTTGGTCCATATGAGTAGTGCCTAGTTTGTCACCTTTGTCTCGAGTCTAAATAGTCCGATATAAGTCCATTTCGCCAAGTCCAATAGCAAGTGTCAACCACAAGTTACCGAAACGTACCAATGATCATGAGCCAACAAAAAGTTACATTAGTTCAAATATTTTCAATGACCATAATATATATCACAAGTTAAGTACAATTTGACCAAATAACTAACACATTAAAATAAACTAAACCAGTTACACTTCTTATAAAACTTATGGGCTTTGGTCCATTAAACTCTCATAAGAAAATAATACAGGTCATCATAACTCATAGAGTTAAATTATCAAAACTCATTTTCGAATTATATATTTTACACAACAGTGTCTACATTGCTTGCATACAAAACAATATATTCCGAGTATGAAGACCATTTCAACATATCAGATTTAAATAGTTATTATTCAAATTTGATTTGAGATCACACATTCGAAAATGTCGATACTGTAACATAGAATAAATCGATAGACTATATTTTATTATTAAGTCACTACATAACTAAACACATTAACATGCATTTCATCAACAAAACATACTTTATAGTATACCTATATAGTTTCTTTTATATGTGTATGACCTCACATTATATCGTATAAACTAAAATCATCATATACATATGTATAGTAGCACACACCTACAAATATTTATATCTAACACATTTTATTAACATTTGTACAACTAAAAGACCAAACAACATGCCAAAGTACCAAACTGCAATCAATTTCAAATATATAAACAAATTCCAAAACCCATTTCGGGACCCCAATGTGGGTTCGATTCGAGGACCCTAGTCGGGTTTAGAAATGACCCATCACAAAACAACGAAATCCAAAATCAATTCTAAACGCCAAGAATGAAACCAGAATGGGTTCAACCCACCTTTAGTCGGCTTTAACCCAACTGACATGAAAAAAATCACAACACCCTTTTTAAGGGTTAGTAACCACACGAATTTATAACCCAAAAACATTTTTAAATCCAACTTTTAATCCACGAAAACTATTGAATCGATTTGTATACGATTTTTAAATGATGATAATGAAAAGATAGATAGTGTATCGAGCATACCCACGAGATACAAGAGACGAAGGAGTGAACACGAGATGTAGATGACGGAATAAAAAGGGTGACTGTGGTGGTATCTACGCACCAAGTCAACTCCTAAACAACCAAACATAGTCCGATCTAAACATAACTCTTGGAATCCTCGATCTGGGCTTCGCGTGGCTGAAGTCTTGGAGTAATGGCTGGACCATTTTGGAGGAGATGGGGGAACAGCGGTGGTGATGGCAGCAAGTGAGTGACCGGAATAGTGGCCGAGGTGAGAAAGAGATCGAACCACAAAAACAACCAAACCTCCCAGCAACTCGTTTATTTCAACCGATTACAAGAAACAAATTAACTCTTAAATTGAACTTATCACATCACGAATTTACTAATACCCAATTCAATTTTTAAAACCCCTTTGTTACAAAACCCTAGTTTTTGTGGTTTGTGTAAGTGAGGAAAAGCGGACAATTAAGCCTCTATTTATAGAAGAATGGAGAGGGAACTTGGACTCTTCTTTCTTGTCTTGATTTCGTGGGTAGCCACGTCGAGCTCATGTCCCCATTCTTTCTCGTGAAGCACCTTAGGGGGAAGAGAAAAAGGAGGAAGCGATTTATCCTTCTTTGTAGCTGGCTGTTCATCTTTTACTGTTTTTGAGAGGGACGCATCAGCAGAAAAGAGTCAAAGAAAGAAAACAAAACATAAACAATATTGATAGGGCGGTGTAGTTGTTTATATTTTATTTTTATTATTATTACTAATGTATTATTTGTACCCCGTGTTCTGACATGTCCTCATGAAATCGTACCTTCCCGGAGCCCGAAAAATATAAAATTTATATTTTTTTGAAACGTTTTCGAGAGCGTAAAATTATAGAATTTATTTTATGTAAGATTTAGATTATAACTGTTTTGACGTTCCTAGTCGGCGTCGGTACGTGTCGAGAGTCGGTTCTTACGAGAAAATCTATCGTTTTTTTTATTCAAATAGGCTCGGAAAAATCCAGGAGTGGAACTTAGGAAATAAATATTATAATTTATTGCTAAAATTTTTGTTTGAAATTTTACGGGTTGTTATAGTACCTACCCCTTATGGGAACTTCGTCCTCGAGGTTAAGTTTGTGTTAGTCGCTTATGTGACAAAGGAAAATTTTGAAATTTTCTAGTCTTGTTCGCAAACGGGATGTGGATAAATTTATTCGAATAAAAAGAATTTTCAAGAGGCACAATTTATTTGAGATATAAAATTGGTTAGGAGTTTTGTATCCTTGAAAGAATCCTAATTCAATAAAACGTTTTTTTTTTTTTTTTTTTTTTTTTTTTCACGTGATGCAAGTAAAACAATTTCGCAAAGGTCGATGTTTTGATATTTCTTAGCATAAGATTTTTTGATAAGGTTTGACCAAAAAATTTTTGACTCGTTAGAATAAATCTTTCTAAAAAAATATCACCACGCGTTTCATTGTTGGTACAATTGCTATTTAAAGAAAAGTCCTCGAAGGTGAAAACGTCATAGAAGAAGATGCGGTTGGGTATGTATGTTTCCATAGGTTTTAAACGTTTATGGGCAGAATTCAGTTGTTCGAATTTGAATGGTATTAAAAGAAAATATAAAGTCTTTAAATTTTTAAAGAGAACTTGACGTATGTAAAGAAAATTACTAAATTTCAGCTTTTGTGGTGAAAACTTGTTAAATAAGGTTTTAGGTGACAACATGGAATCGGTTCCAAGTTGGAGGATTTTATGGGAATTCAAAAGTTGTTTCTCAAAATAATTTCAAATACCTTAGCTTTTGTAGATGATGAATCAGTTTTGTTTCTAAGCATTTCCCATTTAAAATGTTTATTTATTATTTTCAAAATAAAGCGCTTATTTTTAAAGCGCTTATTTTACTCCGAAAATTTGGTTTATTTTCAAAAGAAAATATCAGTTATTCTTTAAAGCTTTTCAAGGGAGTGAATAGTTTTATAAGAAAATTGCAGTAAAGTTTATGAAAAGTTTGTAAAATCACTTTATTGAGTAAGAAGAAAATACTTTTGTTATGATAAATCGTAGTTTGTGGTTCGGTATTAAAGCACAATTTTGTAAGGTGATTTTTAAAACAGTTTATAAAGTAATAGAAAACGATTTATTATTTATAGAATAGTAGTGAAATCGCAGTCAAATTTTTGTGATCTCTTGGTATGACAACAAATCAGGTTATAAAATAACTTGTGAAATGATTTGTAAAAATAGCTTATAAGAAAACAATTTATCGTTTGTCAAAGAGTAGAAGATTTGGTAGTTCAATTAATATCAAGGTGGTTTATGGAGTGATAATAAATAGTTAGTAAAGTAAGGGCGAATAGTTTTTGAGGTAAGAGTACCAAGTTTTATGGTTTAGATTAGACAGTGGCTAAAACAGCCCACTAAAAGGGTAAAATAGTTTATAAGAGCGTAATATATCTTGCAGGAAAAATTTGCAATATAGTTTATAACTTGTTATTGCAATTGTTTGTTGTTTCATAAAATAGTAGTAAGGTAATTAATCGGTTTATCACTATATAAGAAAATAGTTTGCAAAGTATCAGTAAGGTCATTGTTTATAAAGTATTAGTAAAGTCATAAAATTTTGGTTTATGGCACAGTAGTAAGACTTTTTGGAAAAATGACCGTGAAGTGATCGGAAAAATAGTTGAAAGTAGTTTGCGACAAAGTTTACTATTTCATAATAGGGTAGTAGGACAGACAGTTGGTGTTTAAAAAGGATGAATGGAAGATTAGGGATCCGTTCCCAGAAAAGTGACTTGAGTTGCAAGTTGAATCTTGGTATGTTTTTAGATCCTTTAGTCGTTCGTTTATTGTTTATGTTTAGCGAGGGGGTTCCCTTTGTAGATGTCGAGGTGTGTTGTTCCTAGAACGACTAGAGATGTAATCCGGTTCATCGATTGAGTACGAGTTTTGGGGTAGAGGTGACATTGTTACCACAATGGATGACGAGATGACTTCAATCTTAACGTCTAAGGTAATGATGATAGGATGGGATGACGGATACGTGGGTTGCAACGACTTCGTAATAGAGGTTTAATGGTCAATGAAGACGATAAGTCGATGAGATGGGAAACAGAAGACATGGTATAGTAGCGACCCAGCAATATAATCTAAACATAGAGTAATGTCGTGCGGTAAATAAAATTCTAGTTAGTCGCGCATAATGTGCTAAGAAAATCTAAATGGTAGATGTAATCATTAACTCGCATCATGCAACATTTCACTGGTTATGTATTATCTGCTCAGCAAATCTCATACATAACGTAGGTACGGAGGGCGCGAAGTGGTGGCATAAAGTGGTTCGTTTTAACATGGATCATTGTGGTGTCCTTGTGTGAAGTGGTAGTGTGCATCATCTGCCAGGAAAATCTCCATGCACGTTGCTAGTAAGATGTAGACGCGGAGGCGTAAGGTAGTGGTGTAAAATAGTCAGTTTAGAGAGTGTAGTAATGAGAAAGGCGTTCCACTTAGAAGAAAAGTATCGTAGTGAGGAAATATTGTGACGTCAGTGTGTGATGTGTAGGAGTAAACCTTTATAACTCTTTTGATGAAGACAAATGAAAGTTTTACCTTTTTTAGAAGTCAATCAGGAGGTCAAGTGGACATACCACTATTATAACTACTTTCAAGATTGAAACATTCACCTCGAGTCGGACATAGGTGATCAGTTATGTCCCATCGTCACCGGTTGAATATAGGTGATCAAGCTATATTCACCCGAGGTTCAATGAATCTTGCAATGCTTAGCTTAGTTATACTAGTAACATGCCCTAATGTCTTTAAAGTTTGGTATGAAAGATGGAACAAATATTTCATTTATGTGGGGGAGAAGGCGTAGTGCAGTGGTACGTAAACATACATATAAGTAAAGCAATCATAGCTAATAGTGAGGTTAAGTTTTCAGTAATAAAACATGTATCTTATCAAAGATGATTTCAACGAGTCATAAGTGAGGCATTGACTTGGCGAAGCGTGCATGTGTCGGTCATAGGGTTAAGTTTTTGTAAAAGTGGTTATAGTCTAGGTTTGAAAATTTCCTAGTTCTCTATAACCAATGCTCGATATAATCAGAACACCCCAAAAATGGTTTGCGTGGAAGAAAAGTTTTTGGGATGCTACTCAATTGGATCATAACACAAAGTGAAAAATAAAGATTTTTCTTAAAAGATTTCATTTATTGAAGTAAAATATAGTTTACAAAGGTTGAATTGTTGCGGAAAATGACCCATTAATAAAATAAGGTCCCCATAAGTAAATCAGAGTCATCTATGACCATGCCATGCCAATGCCCAAGCGCCTCGAGAGTTAGCTATCGCCTTTTTAATACCTGAGATAAACATGCTCAAAAAGATCAACACAACGGTTGAGTGATATTCATAGGTTTAGTAAATAGTTGAACACAAGTAAGAGATGATAATTGCTTCGAAGACAATTACCATAGAAAACAGAGATTATTATTATGCACTAAGCTCATGACACCAATACTAACTGCATACACCTAATTACTGGTGTAAGTAATAAAATTGCCCCCCAGATGTAATAGCCAATTACATAGAGATAATCAAATATGGTGCGCCCCGGTTATTTCCGATAACCGAGTCGGGGTCGTCAATTCCCATAGTACTATCCACAATATTTGCGTTCACTCGCAAGTGATTAATGGTTCATGATGAAGGGGACTTTTAGCAGGCAACTTAGGCTATAATAATAATAATCAAGCAAGCATACATTTTATGAAAAGACTTGTGTTCTAGTTTATAGCATGTATCTCCCCCAAAGAGTTTATAAAACAGTTAAAAGAGTAAAAGTGGGGCTATGAACTCACCTTAGTCCGAAGCAATGCAAGAATCGAAACTATCACAACTAACATCGCGAAAAGGAACAAAGTAGTATTATAGTGTGGCATCGCACAACGATATAAGAGTACGGGTACAACGGCTCGTCATCGGCTCAACCTAGTAGTGTACGGCTTATCTCGAATCACGATCGTAAAGTAAAGAGATTTTCAAAAGGTTAAGTGTTTTAGTTTTCGTGGAATACTGTATAAAAGATTTCAAAATCCGATTATTAATATCTCAAAAGTTTAGTTTTAACGTTTAGTGTGTGGTAAGAAAACAAGGACTCGACAAGTAACTCACGCCAAACATAACTCACACCCAAGTATAATGTATATCCCAATACATTGTAAGGAATAGCCAAGAAATATTGACCAAGACTCAAGAACACACGCTAAAGCGATAAAACGTATAACAGAAATTAAACATGTAAATATCAATTAGCACGTAAGTAGCAAGTAAGTAATTGGTAGAGTTTTAGGCAATTACATGGTAATCCTAGATAATTTAGAAAAGTCAATTAAGTTTCATAGGAAAAACCCTAATAAAGGTTTTATTATTTAATAGAACATAAGTCTAAACTCCTGTCGTATTTTATAAGGATAAAAGGTTATCAAATAAGTGCATAAGTTTATATATAACGACAAGTTTGGATTTATAATTCGAATAGTAAAGGTTGTATAGATGTGGGTATATGTTTAAGAAGTTTAATAAATTTTGGTCCATATGAGTAGTGCCTAGTTTGTCACCTTTGTCTCGAGTCTAAATAGTCCGATATAAGTCCATTTTACGCCAAGTCCAATAGCAAGTGTCAACCACAAGTTACCGAAACGTACCAATGATCATGAGCCAACAAAAAGTTACATTAGTTCAAATATTTTCGATGACCATAATATATATCACAAGTTAAGTACAATTTGACCAAATAACTAACACATTAAAATAAACTAAACCAGTTACACTTCTTATAAAACTTATGGGCTTTGGTCCATTAAACTCTCATAAGAAAATAATACAGGTCATCATAACTCATAGAGTTAAATTATCAAAACTCAGTTTCGAATTATATATTTTACACAACAGTGTCTACATTGCTTGCATACAAAATAATATATTCCGAGTATGAAGACTGATGTGCTATTTCATCCTGCTTTTAATATTTATAAAACTTGAATAACTTTGGATAAACACATACTAACGGGCAGAGTACCCGATCAGATGTTGTAAAACCTTAGGTAAATCCGAGTATCGTCCCAAGAGAGCTGTGACCTTAAAAAGAACTAAGTTGATTAGATAAAACATCGGCAATATATGGTAGACAAAACTAATGTATTAGAAAGGTGTGTAATTATTCTACTTACACAGACACCTGAAATTTAGGTAAAGAGAAGGATAAGCGAAGCTTATTAAAGAAAACAAATATGAATTGCATCCCTATACTAAGATTCAATATAGTGGTTAATTATCACCGAGACTCCTTTGGTCGATTCGTCATGGCCTATGGTTCTTAGGTTCCTCACCAAGATGAAGCGGGTCACCGAGATCATTCGGCAACCTAATAGCGATCATTAAGCACCATATCTACTAGATCTAGATGGTGGGAACCCGAATCGTTAGAACTTAGATTCCCCAACCTCTTAAGTACCTCTACTTGGTAAGTGATCCTTTGGTCGATTCGCACACGAAGAGTGGTCGTACTATGGCCAATTCCTCCCATACTTCGCTATCTATTGGACAAGGGTCATTTGGTCATATCTCCCAGCCCATTAGATACTACCAAGCTTATAACACTACTAAGGCTAGCGATCTATGAAAAGACTATCAAATGTCTATAAAGAATTATAGAGAATAACAATAACATAAATGCAAGGTTAAATTAATAACATGAATTCATAATATAAGATATAGAAAAATATAAAAAGAATCCACACTCGAATACAAAGGAAATCGTAGGCGAGAACTTCGTTAGTCATGCTCCTAAACCATGCTTCTTCTTATGTGTTTTGATCTCCCCAAACCCTAGAAGGTTTGGGAACGGAGAGATGCCCAATACTGATGAAATCGTCGATTATTTATAGGCTTCAAAATAGTTACGGCGTAACCTATTAGGTAGTTACGTCGTAACTTTCTTCAATCTTCAGTGCTTATCCATTTGCTACGGCGTAACTTTGTTCGGTGTTACGCCGTAGTTACTAAATTCCAGTGTAAGTCATAGTTAAGGCGTATCTTGAGCTGAGGCTACGCCGTAGTTTGGTTACGTCGTAACCTTATCTAAGGATTACCCCGTAGTCATCGAGATCTTCAGTTGCGTCGTAACTGCGTTACATGGTTACGTCGTAATATGTCATGAAAATGTCCAATAGCAACTTCCTTGCTTCCAATGCGTCCTGAAATGAAATATCAAGGAATAAGGAAGTTTTCACTAATAATATATTCAAAATGTGATGATAAAGGGGGAAATTAATGCTTAGAAACTCAGGACTATTTGATGTTATCAAATATCCCCCCACTTAAACTCTACTTGCCTCAAGTAGACCGTTTAGATCGCAAAAGATACATTCATGAAGAATGCGTAGTTTTAAATACCATGCTAGAATATTAATAAGAGTCTAACACCTCACGAAATGGGAACGAAAACACTCTCACTCATCCTATTCTAAGTGTTAATTTGGGTGATCACTCAATTGCACCTGACATAGCAAGTATTCTATCATAAGCTTGGCAATTACACACAACTCCACCACTAGAGCTAAGGTCAAGACAAAATTTAAAAAGCAATGTTGGGTTGAGTAATGAAGGCTAAAGGGGTGGTGTCATTACTAACGTGTCACGGCGAAGTGGACAAAATCAATGATACGTGACCAAATCCATGGCCAAGACATCAAGGATTGCTCGTTGCATCACCTAGACATGATTCACGACAAAAAGGGCAAGGATAGGCATGGGATAATTAATGGGTGAAAAGGAAAAAGAAAACAAATAGTTTAGCTTAAAACCTAGTTGCCATTATCCAACCAATAATTCAAGGTTCGTCTCCATTAGGTCAGTGCATGCCTCCGGAATCTTCAACATTATTTTTGAACAAATTCTTCCAAACATTTGAGAAGATTATTCTCAATGCTAATCTATGTAGTGCCAATACTTTGTCGCACTAAATGATCGTCTTTTTTTTTTTTTTTTTTTTTTTTTTTTTTTTTTTGGTGCATATACTAAGATATGTTTGAGATACAATGATATACTTTTTCCCACTAGAACTGAGCATAGGGTGATTACTTGGGGTCTTCCGAGATCTTTAAGCGAGATGTTATATGCATCTTTATTTAAACCTCAAACTCGGGTGAACAATGGCTTTTAGGTAAAAAGGAAAAACTACACGGTAGGCTAAGGTGTAAAGTTGTAACTAAAATAAGGGAAATGAAATGAAAGGATAGGCTCAAAAGGGTGTAACTAGGGGTATCTTGCACTAAAGTTGAGTGCAACAAATAGGGTTAACACGGGGGTCGAAAAGCCAATGCGACTAATCGATAAACACACACAAGTGAACACATATAGGCTATTTTGGGTGAAAACATTTACTTTTTTCAAATTGCCTTTTCCAAATGCACCAAGCTAACTTGATACACTACTGCTCTATGGTCTTGAAGTGATGTAAAGCCAAGTTCTAAAGTTTACAATACTACCCAAGCACACTCAATTTATGGTAAATTTGGGTAAAATGGGGGAAACGGAAAGGCTAAATCTCACCAATGGTAATAAGGGTTATTGTGTGCTCGACTTTTATTCGATTCTAGTTTGGTTAAAAATGTGACAAAAAATTTCAAACAAGCTTAAATTTTTTTAAAACCAACGAGAAAATTAGGGCAAGTAAGCTAAGTAATCAAACACTTCATTTCTATTTCTATCCCCCCACTTGAAGTGTACAAAGTCCCATTTGTACGAAAAAGGAAAAATAAAATAGAAATGAAAAATAATCAAGAAAGAAAGAAACTCCCCTCTCGAATGGTTGCTCAAGATGTCATACTAAAGGTTGAAGGTGGGTCATGGGTTGGGTAATGTTTGTTGAATCGGGGTTGGCCTTAACTAGTTGTGTTTCTTCCAAAATTCCTACTCAGGTGATGAGTTACTGCAGTAACTATTTCATAAGGTTACCAGAATCGTGTCACGTAACAAAACCCACAAAGATACCAGAAAATTTTGTACCCGACGGGTACAATTAACTATAGAAAAGGCAAACATCCTAATAGTTAAGTTATTACGGACTTGAGTTTCAAATAGTTTTAAAATTGTTTCAAATTGTTTCATCAAATGGGGAAATCACTCGTCCCCGGGGAGATCATGATCCATGGAGTGGAATTGAGAAGGCTCAAATGGAGTGCTTGCGGTGCTTCCAGGAGTGGCGCCGGATTGCATGAAGGCCACTCCTCCTTGGACTCCGACATCGGGAATGTTGGGCTGGTATACGTACTCCGGACCTCCCCACCTAGGGTGGCTCAAATGCATATGCTGAAGCATCTGGCTAGTCCGATCTGCATTCCAACGAAAGAAGTCCTGCTTGAGCTGCTGCACCTGATCCAATGCTCCTGAAAAACCCTCGAACTGGTTACTAAAACCAAAAAGACCCACTCCAAGGCTTTCAATTTCCTCGTTGAAGTGGGATGACATCCCCTCGAGCCTCTCATCAATAATTTGCAATCTCTCCCCAACATTCACATATGCCCTTCTACGTCCCATGGGCACCTGCTCCTCGGCTACTCCACCGGCTTCACCACCTGCACCACTAGCTTCTCCTTCTTCCCTTCTAGGGGCAGTCCCAGCTAGGTGAATCGCACCATAAACATCCTGGACGCAAATCCCTAACTCCACTAGTTTAGGCAAGCCAATCAAATTAGTATCCCTACCAATGGTTACTCAAGCCAAAGCTTCATCGGTCATAAGATCAAAACTCCTAGCCAATCTCCCGATTAAATGTGCCCCTTGCAAAGGACTTCTTCTCGAAAACCCCTTAGCTCCTACAGCCATAAACCTAGCCAAATAATAAGGAACATCAATGTTGTTCCCTCCTTCCATTCCTTGCATCAGGTAAAGATCTTCCATAGTCATCTTCTCTTTGGCTGAGTGTCTTCCCCGAATCGAGCAAGCAAGAAGGCGGTGCACAAGTCGACGAATGGGGCTCCTCACCATGGTATATGATGGAGGGCTACTCGGATTATACCCCTATGATAGCTATCTCGGTCAAAATAGGCAAGAAGGTCTTGATTCTCATCCCTTCTTCTCCAAAGATGTGTTATAGAATCGCTTAAAAGCCTCGGTCTCCATTTCCTCCTCGATTACAAACCCATACGCATAGTAAACTCCCTAAGAGTCAATCTCCTCCGATGCCTCCAAGTGGAAAAACATAGAATCCTCTTCATCATCATCAATGTCGGTTTAAACTCCACACTAGCAAGGAATTCACGAACGATTCAGAATGACCGCCCCGATCCTAAACAACCTCAACCAAGCAGTACATGTGAAATCCCCGTCAGTAGATGTGAACTTGATCTTGCAAAACTTCCTCAATCTCCGACTAGCTTTCCCATTTGCCAAAGTACCGAATGATTCAAAATCAAGGGCCTCGGGTTGACTAATATCTTTTGCCGTCAATTTCTCATATTCCTCCACGCATAGTTGCCTAATACCAGCATTGGGGTGTGCTAAAAATCTAGGCCAATCTGCGGGATTGTTTGCACCTGAGAATAAAATAAGAGACAATAAGTGCAGACCTTACTGATGTCAATTTACGGCATAACCAACATAAGAGTTACGCCGTAATTAGATTGCAAATTTCAATGGTTACGGCGTAGCTATGAAAAACTGCTACGCCGTAATTGCAGATAAAAAGGTTACGGCGTAATTGAACCCTAAGTTACGCCGTAACTTCCCCAGAGACTCAGCACCACAGATGTTTCAATTACGCAATAGATTACGCCGGAACCATGAATTTTATTACAAGGGGTGAAAAGGTTGATATATTTTTAACCTAACAGTGTTGAGGGACCGCGCCTAACCCACTAAGTTTGTGTTTGACCCAAAACCCATTTAAATCAAGCCAAAACACCCAAATCGAACCATAGTGATAGGATACGAATCAAAATATCAAGGGGAAATCATCAAAATCATCAATTAATCAAACCAATACCAATAATCAATTCAAATAGGCAAGATCCCTAAAATATTAAAATATAACCCTAATTGAAATAATTGTAAGAAACAAATCAAAAAGAGTAAAGATAGATCTTACCAGCCATGAAGATTGATAATGATGAAGAGAGCTTGAAAAAATTTCGGAGAAAAAATTTTACTGTTTGTGTTGGGCGTGAAAGTGTATGAGTAAAACCTAGTTTTTATTCCGTAAGGTTTTTATACCGCGTCGATAGTTACGGTGTAATTCGATATATTAGTTACGCCGTAACTAATATTTTTAGAATAATAATTGGTTGTGAAAGGGTTACGTCGTAACCCAAATAAAGGTTACGCCGTAATTAATTTTGATCAAAGGTCAGATTTTTATATATCTGATTGTATAGTGGTTACGTCGTAACTCTTAAAAAGAGGTTACGTCGTAACTAAATAGTCAAAAAGATTTTATAATAATTTTAATAAACTGCAATATGGTTACATCGTAACTCATGAAAGTAGTTACGCCGTAACTAATAGCGTCAGAATATGAATTATGTAATATTGCAATAGGAGAGATTTAGAAGCGTACCTTATGGAAGTGCTCAAATATCTTAATGAGGTAAATATGAAATACCTTAGATCTTTCATTAACTGCTCCCCGGCAACGGCGCCAAAAAGCTGATGTGCTATTTCATCCTGCTTTTAATATATATAAAACTTTAATAACTTTGGATAAACACATACTAACGGGCAGAGTACCCGATCAGATGTAGTAAAGCCTTAGGTAAATCCGAGTATCGTCCCAAGAGAGCTGTGACCTTGAAAAGAACTAAGTTGATTAGATAAAACATAGGCAATATATGGTAGACAAAACTAATGTATTAGATAGGTGTGTAATTATTCTACTTACACAGACACCTGAAATTTAGGTAAAGAGAAGGATAAACGAAGCTTATTAAAGAAAACAAATATGAATTGCATCCCTATACTAAGATTCAATATAGTGGTTAATTATCACCAGACTCCTTTGGTCGATTCGTCATGGCCTATGGTTCTTAGGTTCCTCACCAAGATGAGCAGGTCACCCGGGATCATTCGGCGACCTAATAGCGATCATTAAGCACCATATCTACTAGATCTAGACGGTGGGAACCCGGCCGTTAGGAACTTAGATTCCCCAACCTCTTAAGTACCTCTACTTGGTAAGTGATCCTTTGGTCGATTCGCACACCTAAGAGTGGTCGTACTATGGTTATGATCCGCTCCCAAATGAATAGTTTTCACTCAGCCCGCCACTGCGAATGGCCGATCCGTAAGAAACTTAAAGCGGTTCGAAGCAAATGCAATGAAGTCCGAGAGAGTATAGTGTTTCCCAGTCGTTAAGTCCCAACGAGCCGTGCGAGAATAACCGACGTGTAGTGATCGAGAAGATTTGAGCGGATCTGAGATTTGATTATTATAACTAAAGAAAAGCCAACAAATTACAGAGGCTTAAATGCAAATTAAAGAAAGTTAAAAAGATAAAAAATATTAAATAAACGCTATCACTATTTGCAAAATGATGTTTTTGATTTTATGTTTTTATAAAACTTAATTAAAAACTACGCGACGTACAAATAAAAATGTGAAACTGAAGCAGTATTAATCCTAAAAATATGAGAATGATATTTTTACAAACCTAATGATATGAGAAAATTTTAAGAAAAAGAAAATTATTTTTATAACTAATTATCTAATTATTATTAATCAAAAACTATTTTTAACTATTGAATAATAACCTAAAATACAAGAAAATATGAAATAAAGCTAGAAAAATAAAATTATGACTTGGAAAAATCTAGAATAACAAAAGAGAATTTTCAAAACTATTTTGTATTTTTCCGATTATTTTCTATTTTCTAGGAATTAAAACTATTAAAACTAATTAAATTGCTTAAAAATACAAAATTAACTAAGAAAATCTGAAAAATTATTTTTTGGCTTTTATATTTATCTTAACTTAAGAAAATTGAAAATTATTTTTTGAAACTTTTCTTAATTTTTTGTATTAAATGCTAATTAAAAAGTGCTAAAAACTGAATTAAATCAAGAAAAATACTAAACAGTACTGGAAAAATATGAAAATTTCAGGAAAAGTCTAAAATATTATGAGGAATCTACGAAAAATGGAAAAATAGGTGCTTGTGTGAAGGAATTTGAAACTGATGTGCAAAGTGCTTATAGATAAGCACTTTAGATAAGCTAAAAGCTACAATAAGCTACCAACCTGTAACAGAAGCTATAATGTACTAAATTTACCAAAATGAAACAAGTATAAACTGCTCTAAACCTCTGGAATGATAACTACCAAGATTTGGTTGATTTGAGACCAAGTACAAAAACAGTTTCTGGGTGCCTACTTTTGAGCACAAGAACAAGCTACTCAACAAGCTTAAAGTCAAAACCAAAAGTTGGAACTTAGAAAAGACTTGGCTGAGAACATGTAAACCAAAATCCAGGCCTAGTCAAGCTCTGAGGAGCTTTTGACAAGCCTAGCAATAAGCTGAGAAAACTCAGCTTTGACTGAGTTTATGAACAGGGCACTTAAGCCCTGTTTAACAAGCTCAAATGGAGCTTAAGAAAATTTTGTAAAATTCCACAAAAATGATAATAATAAAATAGACCGGTGAAGTTTTATAACCTTAATTTCACTTGATTTGATCTAGAAATGAAGTAATGAAAAATCTACTCAGATGGGTTCAAAACCACTTTTCAGTTTTTGACTTTTTGAGTAGTTAAAGAACTTTGACTTTGGTGAGATTTGAACTCAATGTGAGGACTGATAATGATGTTTATGGATGAAATGAGGCTACTGCAAGATACCTCTATGATTTTAAAACACAAAACAAGTGTTTGCTTATCCAAATTCACAACAGTCAAGCACTAGAAACAGATTAAGTGTGCTTTTGACTTTTGAGAGTTGTAGGCACAAGTTATTGGTTGCAATGAGTTTCTTTGAGCTAAACAAACATAACATAACAAGTATCAACCACTGAACCAACCTCCAATGCAGTTTAAGCTACAAATCCAAACACACCTTCAAAGACTGATAAGCAATTTTTAAATAAGCTAACTACTAATCCACTTGTTTCAATAATCAAACTAAGTTTAGCTAACTTAATTAACACTAATTGAATAGGTTTGACAGATTATAACTACAAAAAAAATAGATTATGCAATGTTACTTGAAGTTGACTTACAAATGTCCTAGCCACTATGGCTTGAAACTGAATGAAACCAGAGCCACTATCCTATCTAAACCAATCCAATAGACTAATAATCACCCCATTTCCAGCCTGCATCAATCCAATTCCATTTCTAACCTGTTTGAACCAAATTTGCTTGCACAGTTGACTTTCTTTGACCATACACCAAATATGCTAAAAACTGAATTCCAAGCTTACAATAAGCTATGTTAAGCTTAAATAAACTTGTTTGCACCTAGAAATAAGCTGTTGGAGTCTTGGACATAACAGTTTGATATTTAAATTTGAAATAGTAAACCATGGAGATTGAAATTAAAATGAAACTTTGACTTGAGGCTCAAAATTGATTATAATGATCAAATCACTTAAGTTCAATACAAGAAAGCTTGAAAATTACAAATGTGAAAACTAATTAAGATACTTTAAGAAAAACGACATACATTAATTTTAAAAAGCTAACTACTGCCTCTAACTTGCTTCTTCTTCTCTCTTTTATACATCCATTTGGCTTCTCTCTCTCCTCTGAGTGAATCCCAACACTAATCTTGACCATTGGATGTCCGGATTTCATATTGGCCATTTGATTGGTTTTGGCGGAAAATTGGTTTGACACATGGGTTCCGAATTTAGCAACTAGGGGGTGGAGTAGGTGTGATGATGAGGGGTTGAGGAGTGAAGGGATAAGGCCAGTGGATGGGAATATGTTGAGAGTTGCAGTTGCAGGCAAGTTGGAGGGGAAGGGATAAGCTAGTGGCGGGCAAAGCTTATTTGACTGAGTTTGACCAAAGGGTTCAAAATGAAAGGGTCAAGGGTCCAAATGGCTTGGCAGGGGATCAAAATGGGTAAAGGGGTCATTGGATTGGTTTATTAATGCAAGGACTTGTTTTGTAATTCTGAAATCTTGAAGGACCATTCCTGCCATTTTATCAAAGTTGTCACAAGGACCAAAACTGACAAGTTTCAATAGTACAAGGACTAGTTTTGACATTTTCCAATTTCGGGGACCAAACTTGACATTTTTGAAAGTTCGTGGACCTAAGTTGTAAATTGTAATTTTAAATCTCAAAGACCAATTTTGACAACTTAAGAATCCTAGGGACTTAAAATGATATTTCTCTTTGTTTTGTTTTACCGGGGACCTGCTTTTGACAACTTTTGAAACTTGGGGACTAAAGCGCCAATTATGCAAACTTGATATGTTTTTCACCGATTTTGATATTTTGCATTTAAAACACATAAAACACTTATTTGTGATATTTTTATCATTTTGATGTCTTTCTGAGTGTTTTCAGATGTTTTTGCAGTTTAATTGGTACAAAAATGATGAGTATTTAGACACTCATCAGCCAATTCCTCCCATACTTCGCTATCTATTGGACAGGGGTCAGTTGGTCATATCTCCCAGCCCTTTAGATACTACCAAGCTTATAACACTATTAAGGCTAGCGATCTATGAAAAGACTAGCAAATGTCTATAAAGAATTATAGAGAATAACAATAACATAAATGCAAGCTTAAATTAATAACATGAATTCATAATATAAGATCTAGAAAAATATAAAAGAATCCAAACTCGAATACAAAGGAAATCGTAGGCGAGAACTTCGTTAGTCATGCTCCTAAACCATGCTTCTTCTTCTGTGTTTTGATCTCCCCAGACCCTAGAAGGTTTGGGAAAGGAGAGATGCCCAATACTGATGAAATCGTCGATTATTTATAGGCTTCAAAATAGTTACGGCGTAACCTATTAGGTAGTTACGTCATAACTTTCTTCAATCTTCAGTGCTTATCCATTTGCTACGGCGTAACTTTGTTCGGTGTTACGCCGTAGTTACTAAATTCCAGTGTAAGTCATAGTTAAGGCGTATCTTGAGCTGAGGCTACGCCGTAGTTTGGTTACGGCGTAACCTTATCTAAGGATTACACCGTAGTCATCGAGATCTTCAGTTGCGCCGTAACTGCGTTACATGGTTACGTCGTAATATGTCATGAAAATGTCCAATAGCAGCTTCCCTGCTTCCAATGCGTCCTGAAATGAAATATCAAGGAATAAGGAAGTTTTCACTAATAATATATTCAAAATGTGATGATAAAGGGGGAAATTAATGCTTAGAAACTCAGGACTATTTGATGTTATCAAAGACCATTTCAACATATCAGATTTAAATAGTTATTATTCAAATTTGATTTGAGATCACACATTCGAAAATGTCGATACTGTAACATAGATTAAATCGATAGACTATATTTTATTATTAAGTCACTACATAACTAAACACATTAACATGCATTTCATCAACAAAACATACTTTATAGTATACCTATATAGTTTCTTTTATATGTGTATGACCTCACATTATATCATATAAACTAAAATCATCATATACATATGTATAGTAGCACACACCTACAAATATTTATATCTAACACATTTTATTAACATTTGTACAACTAAAAGACCAAACAACATGCCAAAGTACCAAACTGCAATCAATTTCAAATATATAAACAAATTCCAAAACCCATTTCGGGACCCCAATGTGGGTTCGATTCGAAGACCCTAGTCGGGTTTAGAAATGACCCATCACAAAACAACAAAATCCAAAATCAATTCTAAACGCCAATAATGAAACCAGAATGGGTTCAACCCACCTTTAGTCGGCTTTAACCCAACTGACGTGAAATAAATCACAACACCCTTTTTAAGGGTTAGTAACCACACAAATTTATAACCCAAAAACATTTTTAAATCCAACTTTTAATCCACGAAAACTATTGAATCGATTTGTATACGATTTTTAAATGATGATAATGAAAAGATAGATAGTGTGTCGAGCATACCCACGAGATACAAGAGACGAAGGAGTGAACACGAGATGTAGATGGCGGAATAAAAAGGGTGACTGTGGTGGTATCTACGCACCAAGTCAACTCCTAAACAACCAAACATAGTCCGATCTAAACATAACTCTTGGAATCCTCGATCTGGGCTTCGCGTGGCTGAAGTCTTGGAGTGATGGCTGGACCATTTTGGAGGAGATGGGGGAACAGCGGTGGTGATGGCAGCAAGTGAGTGACCGGAATAGTGGCCGAAGTGAGAAAGAGATCGAACCACAAAAACAACCAAACCTCCCAGCAACTCGTTTATTTCAACCGATTACAAGAAACAAATTAACTCTTAAATTGAACTTATCAAATCACGAATTTACTAATACCCAATTCAATTTTTAAAACCCCTTTGTTACAAAAACCCTAGTTTTTGTGGTTTGTGTGTAACTGAGGAAAAACTAGACAATTAAGCCTCTATTTATAGAAGAATGGAGAGGGAACTTGGACTCTTCTTTCTTGTCTTGATTTCGTGGGTAGCCACGTCGAGCTCCTGTCCCCATTCTTTCTCGTGAAGCACCTTAGGGGGAAGAGAAAAAGGAGGAATCGATTTATCCTTCTTTGTAGCTGGCTGTTCATCTTTTACTGTTTTTGAGAAGGACGCATCAGCAGAAAAGAGTCAGAGAAGGAAAACAAAACATAAACAATATTGATAGGGCGGTGTAGTTGTTTATATTTTATTTTTATTATTATTACTAATGTATTATTTTTACCCCGTGTTCTGACATGTCCTCATGAAATCGTACCTTCCCGGAGCCCGAAAAATATAAAATTTCTATTTTTTTGAAACGTTTTCGATAGCGTAAAATTATAGAATCGTTTTTATGTAAGATTTAGATTATAAGCTGCTTTGGGCGTTCCTACTCGGCGTCGATGCGTGTAGAGTCGGTTCTTCGAGAAAATCTATCGCTTTATTTTTATTCAAATAGGCTCGGAAAAATCCGGAGTGGAACTTAGGAAATAAATATTATAATTTATTGCTAAAATTTTTGTTTGAAATTTTACGGGTTGTTATAGCGTAGGCAATGGCAAAGGTATTCGTTGAAGATTGGCATCCGAAGTGTTTTCAAGCAAATCTAATACAACTTTTAATGGGACAACTTATATTTTTATGGGCTTTACTTCTGCACTTTGAAACATTGATGTAAAACTATTTCTCAAAATAAATCTATATTTTGAAAATGGAATAGAATTTCCATTCTTTATTACCTTGTGTTGTGATTATTGATTTAGTAGCATCCCATGACCAACGCTTCCTGTGAAATTTTGGGGTGTTCTGATTGGTATCGAGCCAAGGTTATAGAGAATTAGGTGTTTTCAAAACCTAAACTATAACCAAATTTTCCTAAAACACTTCAACACCGCCGCTACCAACGTCGCCATGCCTTGCCTACTATGACACGATGTAGTCGTGCTATGTATTACTCTTGTATTTTAGGTTCGTATAAGCTCTCATTTGAGTTAAATTAATTATTTCTCAAATTCATTAAGTTTCTTAATTAACTCACATTTAAACTTTAAATTCGTTCTTGTTTGATTGGGTCGCGAAGTTTAAATGTGTATAACCTCATTCTGATTTAAACTTTAAGACTGTTCTTGTTTGATTGGGTCGTGAAGTTTAAATGAGAATAATGTTGATGTAACAAACTGAATGAAATTAAGGATTAATTAACTTAAGGAGGGTGTAAAGTAGACTACGAATGCTTATACTTGTTACCTCTCTATGTTAAACTGCATAACATGCCCACTATTACAATATCGCACTATGCTATGCTTCCATAACTGCCTCTACGTTATTTCTTTATGTAACGTACAACTCATCACTGCTTCTATGTTATTTCTTTATGTAATATACAACTACTTGATTCTCGCACACGTATTTAAACCACCTCTGTCACTGGTCACAATATCTTATGGCACTCTTATGCTCTATCCTTCGTAACCTCATACGACTCTGTTCTTTCTGTTTTGAACTCAACTATCGTACTCTTTTATGAAACCGAATTGTATTCCGTTTAATGAATCCTTTATCTGTTGTTCACTTATCGCCTCACGTCACCGAATCTTTCTTGAACGACTAGCCCCTTTTCCACGTCACGTTTTAAGTATATATTCTCGCATCTCGTCACCGTATCAACCTCGACGATTCTCGCACCGTAAACCACGAGGACGTGGTTTCTTTTTAAGGGGTAGGTACTGTAACAACTCGTAAATTTCCCCACCGGTTCTCGCGGCTAATTTTTTTTTCTTTTCGATCTATAAGCACGACAAGTTAAGAATTCTTATATGAATTATACAATCACGAGCAACGTTGATAATCGAATAATGCGAATAAATCATTCCTGATATTTACCGATGAACAAAACACGTCAACGAGAGATTATCCCGATTAACGAGCCGCACGCGTACCGACACTCAGTTAATCATGACTAAAGTCAAATAAATATTTTTCGAGTTAGAAATAATATTTTAAAATTTTACTTTTATAAAAACATGTTCAAAATTATATATTACACGTTTTTGTCAAAAATGTCAAACCGCGACACCGCGACACACATTTAAGCTCAATCGGGACACGAAATACAAAATGTAATATCAAAATAACTTTTCCCCTCCTAATCTCAGTTTTGTCGCCTAATACACCTCACCAAATCACATGTATATCTTGCAACAATAAACAAAGTGGCTTTAATTCTTAATATATGGATATTAGCACTAATTGGGCTCACTATCTATTACCCTTTAGTTTTTTTTAACAAAAAGGCTTTTCCTCCCTTTTGTGCTTGCATACCAACGCCCCCACACAATTCCCCAGCTACATATTCTCTTCAAAATGAAAAAGGAAGCATGCTTTGGTTAGTGAAATGGGTATTAAGAGGTATTACTTTATGCACATTCTTCCTATTATCCAAGAACTAGTTTTACCTATTAGTAATTTGGCCTAAACAAGATTCCATACTTGCTCCTTAAATTCGAATAAACACATCTATTTGCTTCACATTTCCTTTCTAAATTCTCACAAGAAATTACAAGTAATCAAAAGTTTGGAGCTTTGGGAAAATCTTGGGTTAATTAGCATATTGGAAGCAACTTGGGGTTGTGATAACTTTGGGTTAAGAAAATTAGTCCTTGGTCACTTCTTTTGCTCGATCCATCCTCGTCCACTATAAGGAAATTCAACTTCTTTAAGATTGTATTTTTCCTTGGTCTCGTTTTGTGTTGAGTCGCGAAAACCCCAAGATAAGCCGAGCTTATCTTGGTGCTTATTTTGGCCTCATTCTTGTAAACATTAAGCCAACTTTAAAACTTGATAGCATTGTATTTAAAGATGAAGAACTAACAAGAACTCAACATATGCATGAATACGTACACGTTACATACTGAGAAGGAAGTAGTCAAAAGTTAAAACAGTTAAGAACAAGTTAAAACTTATACTATAGGAAAGTTAAACATGAAACAAGGTTGGCTCAGATGGTTGGAGCGTTGGACTCTCAAGCGAGAGGTTCAAGATTTGAATCATGCCCCTGGCATGTTTTCTGATTTTTGGTTATTTTAGCCAAGTTTCGCGAATTGACAATTCTAGCCCCTCAATTTCAAACTAATTGTCACTTTCTCTCTTAACACTTTAATAAGTTTGTAATTTACAACTTTAGGCCTCAACTTTAAATGCTTTTGATGTCTTTAACAAAACTTTTATAAGTTTTATAAAACTTGTATTAATCTTTACAACTTTAGTCCTCCTAGGTTGTACACTTAACACTTTTCATCTTGAAACTTTGTAAGATAATCAACTCATATTATTTTACCACTTTTTACTAAATAAATATGTTTAATACATATTTTAATTTGACGACCGCATCCGTGTAAATATTAAATAATATATTTGTCCGAATTTATTATTTAATTACGACTTCAATACCTTCACACTACGAAACCAAATAAATCAAATAAATACAAATCTATTTGTATCTAACTTGAACCTATACTCAATGTTCTATCTTTTTGGTCGTAAACCAAACGTTTATCATTATTCTGAGACTTGACACCTCGTTCTAGGTTCTGGGTAGGAGCCACTGCTATATCACACTCGATTTATTTGTGCTTTATTCACCGAACTGCTAAGGTGAGTTTATAGCCCCACTTTTACTTTTATTACTTGCTTTATAAAACTATGGGGTGAGAAACATGCAAAACTATTTTCGGACACAAAGCAGAAAACACTATTACGTGAAACAACCTTGAATCCCAACTATGCTACCGTTAGTTCCCTTTGGGGAGGCACGATTGTTATGAATAGATCTATTGGGGATGACACCCCCGTTCGAGTTTGACCGGATAGGAAAATGTCGGACGTATATCATATCGTATTGATTGAGTGTACTGGAAATACACTTGCTGGGCTTTTATTTATCATGCTTCTAGTTGCATGCACATTGTCGTAGTTTCGGTCGCATGAACTTGGTATTAGCGTAATAGCCTTTTTGCATATAGTGTCATTCACGGAGATGCTATATGTGCAACTGTGGTCCAACTTGAATTTCTTAAACTTAAACCTATGAACTCACCAACCTTTGTGTTGACATTTTAGCATGTTTTTCTCAGGTTTACTTATGGGCGTAGGCAATGGCAAAGGCATTCGTTGAAGATTGGCATCCGAAGTGCTTTCAAGCAAATCTAATACAACTTTTAATAGGACAACATATATTTTTATGGGCTTTACTTCCGCACTTTGAAACAATGATGTAAAACTATTTCTTAAATAAATCTATATTTTGAAAATGGAATAGAATTTCCATTCTTTATTACCTTGTGTTGTGATTATTAATTTAGTAGCACCCCATGACTGAGCGCTTCATTGTGAAATTTTGGGGTGTTCTGATTGATAAGAGCCAAGGTTATAGAGAATTAGGTGTTTTTCAAAACCTAAACTATAACCAAATTTTCCTAAAAACACTTCAACACTGCCGCCGCTGCCAACGTCTGCCATGCCTTGCCTACTATGACACGATGTAGTCGTGCTATGTGTTACTATTGTATTTTAGGTTCGTATAAGCTCTCATTTGAGTTAAATTAATTATTTCTCAAATTCATTAAGTTTCTTAATTAACTCACATTTAAACTTTAAGGTTGTTCTTGTTTGATTGGGTCGCGAAGTTTAAATGTGTATAACCTCATTCTCATTTAAACTTTAAGGTTGTTCTTGTTTGATTGGGTCGCGAAGTTTAAATGAGAATAATGTTGATGTAGCAAACTGAATGAAATTAAGGATTAATTAACTTAAGGAGGGTGTAGAGTAGACTACGAATGCTTATACTTGTTACCTGTCTATGTTAAACTGCGTAACATGCCCACTATTAAAATATCGCACTATGCTATGCTTCCATAACTGCCTCTACGTTATTTCTTTATGTAACGTACAACTCATTACTGCTTCTATGTTATTTCTTTATGTAACATACAACTACTTGATTCTCGCACACGTATTTAAACCACCTCTGAACTGGTCACAATATCTTATGGCACTCTTATACTCTATCCTTCGTAACCTCATACGACTCTGTTCTTTCTGTTTTGAACTCAACTATCATACTCTTTTATGAAACCGCATTGTATTCCGTTTAATGAATCCTTTATCTATTGTTCACTTATCGCCTCACGTCACCGAATCTTTCTTGAATGACTAGCCCCTTTTCCACGTCACGTTTTAAGTATATATTCTCGCATCTCGTCACCGTATCAACCTCGATGATTCTCGCATTGTAAACCACGAGGACGTGGTTTCTTTTTAAGGGGTAGGTACTGTAACAACTCGTAAATTTCCCCACCGGTTCTCGCGGCTAATTTTTTTTTCTTTTCGATCTATAAGCACGACAAGTTAAGAATTCTTATATGAATTATACAATCACGAGCAACGTTGATAATCGAATAATGCGAATAAATCATTCCTGATATTTACCGATGAACAAAACACGTCAACGAGAGATTATCCCGATTAACGAGCCGCACGCGTACCGACACTCAGTTAATCATGACTAAAGTCAAATAAATATTTTCCGAGTTAGAAATAATATTTTAAAAATTTACTTTTATAAAAACATGTTCAAAATTATATATTACACGTTTTTTGTCAAAAGTCAAACCGAGACACCGCGACACATTTAAGCTCAATCGGGACACGAAATACAAAATGTAATATCAAAATAACTTTCCCCTCTAATCTCGGTTTTGTCGCCTAATACACCTCACCAAATCACATGTATATCTTGCAACAATAAACAAAGTGGCTTTACTTCTTAATATATGGATATTAGCACTAATTGGTGTCACTATCTATTACCCTTTAGTTTTTTTTAACAAAAAGGCTTTTCCTCCCTTTTGTGCTTGCATACCAACGCCCCCACATAATTCCCCAGCTACATATTCTCTTCAAAATGAAAAAGGAAGCATGCTTTGGCCAGTGAAATGGGTATTAAGAGGTATTACTTTATGCACATTCTTCCTATTATCCAAGAACTAGTTTTACCTATTAGTAATTTGGCCTAAACAAGATTCCATCCTTGCTCCTTAAATTCGAACAAACACATCTATTTGCTTCACATTTCCTTTCTAAATTCTCACAAGAAATTACAAGTAATCAATAGTTTGGAGCTTTGGGAAAATCTTGGGTTAATTAGCATATTGGAAGAAACTTGGGGTTGTGGTAACTTTGGGTTAAGAAAATTAGTCTTTGGTCACTTCTCTTGCTCGATCCATCCTCGTCCACTGTAAGGAAATTCAACTCCTTTAAGTTTTTATTTTTCCTTGGTCTCATTTTGTGTTGAGTCACGAAAACCCCAAGATAAGCCGAGCTTATCTTGGTGCTTATTTTGGCCTCATTCTTGTAAACATTAAGCCAACTTTTAAAACTTCATAGCATTGTATTTAAAGATGAAGAACTAACAAGAACTCAACATATGCATGAATACATACACGTTACATACTGAGAAGGAAATAGTCAAAAGTTAAAACAGTTAAGAACATGTTAAAATTTATACTATAGGAAAGTAAAACACGAAACAAGGTTGGCTCAGATGGTTGGAGCATTGGACTCTCAAGCGAGAGGTTCAAGGTTCGAATCATGCCACTGGCATGTTTTGTCATTTTTGGTTATTTTAGCCAAGTTTCGCGAATTGACAATTCTAGCCCCTCAATTTCAAACTAATTGTCACTTTCTCTCTTAACACTTTAATAAGTTTGTAATTTACAACTTTAGGCCTCAACTTTAAATGCATTTGATGTCTTTAACAAAACTTTTATAAGTTTTATAAAACTTGTATTAATCTTTACAACTTTAGTCCTCCTAGGTTGTACACTTAACACTTTTCATCCTAAAACTTTGTAAGATAATCAACTCATATTATTTTACCACTTTTTACTAAATAAATATGTTTAATACATATTTTAATTTGACGACCGCATCCGTGTAAATATTAAATAATATATTTGTCCGAATTTATTATTTAATTATGACTTCAATACCTTCACACTACAAAACCAAATAAATCAAATAAATACAAATCTATTTGTATCTAACTTGAACCTATACTCAATGTTCTATCTTTTTGGTCGTAAACCAAACGTTTATCATTATTCTGAGACTTGACACCTCGTTCTAGGTTCCGGGTAGGAGCCACTGCTATATCACACTCGATCTCTTTGTGCTTTATTCACCGAACTGCTAAGGTGAGTTTATAGCCCCACTTTTACTTTTATTACTTGCTTTATAAAACTATGGGGTGTGAAACATGCAAAACTCTTTTCGGACCTAAAACTGAAAACACTATTACGTGAAACAAACTTGAATCCCAACTATGCTATCGTTAGTTCCCTTTGGGAGGCGCGATTGTTATGAATAGATCTATTGGGGATGACACCCCGTTCGAGTTTGACCGGATAGGCAAACGTCGGTATATATCATATCGTATTGATTGAGTGTCTTGGAAATACACTTCTTTGGGCTTTTATTTATCATGCTTCTAGATGCATGCACACCGTCGTAGTTTCGGTCGCATGAACTTGGTATTAGCGTAATATCCTTTTTGCATATAGTGTCATTCACGGAGATGCTATATGTGCAACTGTGGTCCAACTTGAATTTCTTAAACTTAAACCTATGAACTCACCAACCTTTGTGTTGACATTTTAGCATGTTTTTCTCAGGTTTACTTATCGGCGTAGGCAATGGCAAAGGCATTCGTTGAAGATTGGCATCCGAAGTGTTTTCAAGCAAATCTAATACAACTTTTAATGGGACAACTTATATTTTTATGGGCTTTACTTCCGCACTTTGAAACAATGATGTAAAACTATTTCTTAAATAAATCTATATTTTGAAAATGGAATAGAATTTCCATTCTTTATTACCTTGTGTTGTGATTATTGATTTAGTAGCACCCCATGACCCGAACGCTTCCGCTGTGAAATTTTGGGGGTGTTACAAATTTTCACCAAATTTATTAAAGTTTGACTAAAATCAATTTAATTTTGACTTTTATTAACCAGTCACATCATACGATTTTGCTTACGTGGCGAAATAGTGAATTCTTTCCGATGACCAGACACGACCATGTTGCCACAGTCGATGACCAAATTAAAAAAAAAAAAAAAAAGATTGAAAGGAAAGTGTGTGTAAATATCGGTTGAAAAAACGACCGATTTTCGTTTTTGGGTTTCCTCGACCGATCGTCGACCTACACCCCACATTGGTCATTTCAAAGTTATTTTGTCGAGAAAGCTGATGTGGGTGACCTGGGTCACGACTGTGTCCAACTTTAAAGGTTGACCAAAATTAATTTAATTTTGACTTTTATCAACCAATTTCATCTCATGATTTTGCTTACGTGTGTGCCCCAATAAGCTCACGTATTTCTAACCGTATAACATGCGTATCCGACTCACATATTCGAACATTCCTACCATAAATATCCCTATATAGGCACTAAAACACATCTTTGGTACATTAAAATACATTCATATATTATCTAAATCAGCAACTCAACTTAATTATACATTCATACCTTGCAGGCGTGAAAATCCTTCCACGACAATCATGTGTTGATACTTAATCATCTTCTAAAAAGCGTACACAAAAAAATTGCATTACACTTTAGTATGTGCGATAAGATCATAAAGCGCAAAACCACTAACATGTTGCATTATAGTGAGGATAACAACAAAGTTAGTCATAACATCAAATAAGAAAACTTCAGATTAGAACTAAAGGGGTGTTTGGTATGCTTATTAAATGTGCTTATTGGCTTATTCAATTACCATAACACAATAAGTTTATGATAAAGCTATAAGTTTTTTTCAGAAGCTTAGTAAAAAAACCCCGAACTCACAACTAATTCTATCATAGCTTAGTGTGTTTATAGTAAAAACACAAATATTAAGCGTAGAACTTTTCAATAAAACATTAAAAAAAAATGTTACTAAAAGTTGGTGTGTATAACAAAAAAGTTAAACCATAAAAAAAGTTACTAAAAACTATCAGCTAGATAAGGCATAAGCCAAAGTTCTGTTGAAGTCTCTTTCGGATTCTATTCAGAAGCAAAAAGAGGTTAACAAATAAATCATAAGTATAGAAGAATGGTTGTATCTCACATCCGTGATTACCAACTCAATAACATTATCGCAAAGACATGAACGTAATAACTTTGATTAAAACTATATATTCTTACTTAATAATTCTCATGTACATACTTTTATTTCTTTACAACGCCAACTATTACGTTTTGTTGATGAAACATCATGTCAATGAATAAAGTTAGTTATCACCTACGTTTTTTTTTTTTTTTTTTTTTTTTTTTTTTTTTAGGAGGTGATTGTTATGAAATAAGGATTGTGATGCGTGCATTTTTTTTTATAATTTAAGGAAAACACCTTCTAAATTAACCAATGACTATCTAACTCATGTGTTTGTTTGTTTTATTTAATAATTAGTTTTGTAAAACGTTTTTAACTGACATACATGTTGAGGTTGAGGTTGATGTTGTTGTTTAACTTTAACTATTGATATCATGTTGTACAAAATGTGCGAGTTTAATAGCACATAATGAGCGTTGATGAAGTTAAAATATGCTCCGTAAAGTTTTTAAAATGTTTTTATGGATATCCATATATAAATTTTAAATAATAATTCACGAGTCGTTGTTATAAGTAGAATCGCGTATATTTATTTTCATATCACGATAACTTCGTGCTTACCATTTGATATTTATATTCCGTTACTAATATTATAAAGTATAGGGGTATAAAGTGTAAGGGGTTATTTGTTTTTTTTTTTTTTAAGTTTTTAAAAACATGGAAACTTGTAATTTTACACTTAGCTTATTTAAAATTCAACAACCAAAGTTTTATTAATTACTCCCTCTTTTTTTAAGTTTATGTTTTCATAAATTTGTCACCTATATTTTTATGCATTTTTTTTCTTTACCAAGTTTCTCCACCAAAATTATTAATTTTGACCAAAACCAATTTAATTTTGACTTTCTATTGACCAATCATATTGCTCGATTTTGCTTACGTGGCAAATTCGAGCTCTCCTATTGGTTTAATTTTTTTTTCAATAAGAAGGGTTTTGCAAAAACACTCCGAAATGATGTAATTCTTTTATTATATAAACTAGTTATAATACCTGTGTATGCACATGGTTTTGACAAAAAAAATTATTTTATATCAATGTTGAATATTGTGTTTTTAAAGGTAATTACATATAATTATATACTTATGCACGAGTTTTTCATTATCTATTACTATCCATTAGAATTTTGTATAATCAAATTTTGTAAAAAAAATTTGTTAGACAACTCAAGATTCAACTATATTTAGCTGATATAGATGTTGATGTTCCTATTTAAATTTCACTATTGATATTATGATGTACACAAGATGCGAGTTTAGTTGCACATGATAAATGTTAATGAAGTTAAAATATAATCCTTAAAGTTTTTTAATAATGTTTTTCTACATATCCTTATATATATAAATAAATAAAAATTATATGAGTAGTTGTTATAAGTACAATCACGTTTTTTCCTTCATATTACAGTAACTCGTACTTACAATTTGATAATTATATTCCTGTTTTCAATAATTTAGCCGTATTTAATATTCAAATTCGTGTCCACATTTGTCATACTGTGTCACACCCTCGCCGGAGGCGGAAACACGAGGTGTAACGGAAGGGAACATAAGCACAAGATAATAGAACATACCAACATTAAGATTAAAAAGAAATAATATTCCATTACAATACTAGTTTAGCCGTCATCGGCAAATATATTACAAAGTTTAGATTTCAAAATATAGAGTTTTATTACATACGACTTGTAGCGACAAGTGAAAACTTCTTTATGCAAGACTTGGTAGAAAGTGCTTACTAACGATCACCTGAAATGCATGAGAGAAAAACGGGTCAACTATGAAAATAGTTGGTGAGTAAACACGCTTAGCAAAATAAGAAAACTCGAAAGAAATAAACAAAGCTTTCGGTCAACGAAAAAAATAGTTCTCAAAGCAAAGGCATTGTGTATCCACTCAGTTCCAAATTCCGCCCATACAAAACTTGCAACTCAGTGTACACAACCCATTGCACAAAAATTATAGCGTCAAGTAGTCAAGTGTAAGTGGTCATAATAGTTCACAATATAGTACCATGAATATAATAATGTAGGGATGCTCGAACATAGGAGACTTTGCCTTTGCTCCAACAAGGGAGACTCCTTTGTCACCGACCACCTAGGTGAGATTTATTGAGACGCTTTCTACCAATAAGGCGAGACTTTATAGTGATGCTCGAGCAGTGGAGACTCCTTTGTCACTCGACCACCTAGGTGAGATTTATTGAGGCGCTCTACCAATAAGGCGAGACTTTATAGTGATGCTCGAGCAGTGGAGACTCCTTTGTCACTCGACCACCTAGGTGAGATTTATTGAGGCCTTTCTACCAATAAGGCGAGACTTTATAGTGATGCTCGAGCAGTGGAGACTTTGGGACAAGGTCATAACATGTACGGTTCAATAAATTCCAGCAAGTCATATATTTATAATTAAATCCAAGATTCTAAGTCAAGTTCAAAAGTTCAAGTCTAAAGAGTTCATAAAAGTAAAAATCAATTTAGTTCAAATATGGTTCATGCATTTCGCCCCAAAAATATAGTAAAACGGTAAAAAGGGGATGTGATTACTCACTTGGTAAACTGAGGCGATGACAAAAGTGAGTACACCGAGGTTTATAATGTAATCGTCAACGGGACCTATTATCAATGATATGATATGTCATGAATTGCAATGTAATGTTATGCATGCACTTCAGTATGTTATTTATACCATTTACGGGTTTTTGAAAATATTACTCGTCGTCGAAAAATACTCTTTTGACGTCTTGACCCTTCAAAAATGACTTTACATGTTTTTACGTCAAAATGTCATCCTACAATGGTTTTATAATGATTTATGGTGAATTTTTCACTTTTCGTCGCAAAACAATGTCGTCGGAATTATCATGAAATTAACAAAATGGCTCCGGAAAAATAGTCGTAAAATGGTGTACGTCGATCGTTAGAGAACGAACTCGACGGTTTTGGAAAGTTTGTATCGATATCTAAAAGTTTCAGTTCAAGAGTTTTCGTCCAAAAGGTCTCGATCATAAAGATATCAAAGGCTAAAGATGGTGGTTTTTGCTAATTGTGTGCAGAAAATAAGTTTCGGCCAATGTTTGAACATCCGTAAATAATTTACCATAACTCCGCTTGACAAACGACTTTTGTTTTGAAAAATATGGCGGTGAACTTAATTTTATTAGAAGACATTTCGTTATAAAAGTTTCACATCATGGTTAAAAGCGCATAAACATAGCCCTTACGACTAATGAAATACTTGAATCGTAGAAATAATATAATTTTTAGGAAATAATAGTTACGGCAACTTAATAAAACGTGCATATATTTGTCGTTTCAAATCCGTTTTCTACGTAAAATATGTCCTTAGCTTCGTATCGAAGTAAACTAATATATTTTGATAAGTCGAAATAATTTGTGAAGCTTAAGGCTCGTTTTGACCCGAAATATGTAAAAGCGCATGCTGTCTTTTCGAGGAAAATAATACGTTTAAATCGTCAAACTTTAAAAATTCACCACGGCTTCGTTATAACTCCGTTTTTATCCGTTCAAGCGGCCACGGATTCGTTTTAAAGTATATTTTCTAATTATCAAGGCCAAAAATGTCGTACCAACAGTAGGATTTTCCAGAATTTCGAAACAAGGACAGAACCTTAAAATATAGTTATCGAAAATAGTTTTTCTCGGACAAAACCTATTCTAATCCCTTCAAATCAACTCCAAAGCTATTCTAATCCTACCATACACCTTCTTAGGGTGTCATGGGTTCCTAATCACCATCAAGACCAAAGAATACCATGGGAATATTTATAGGATGACCATAAGTATATAAATAACTCTAAAATCATGAAATAAATGGTATAAATCACATATCATGCATATAAGCTCCAAAAATGAAAAGAAACATATGAAAATGAAAAGGAAACATGAAAATGATAAAAACAATGCTTACTAGTGATTATGATGAGGTGAAAGTAACAAGGATTAACTTAAATACCCTTGGTTTTTATTTCAAAACCATAAAAAGAGTATAAACTAAGTTGTAAAAACACTTGAACTTGGAAAAATTGATGATCCCTTGCTACCCTTATATGGTGGCCGGTTTTGAGAGTGGGAGAACAAGAGAGAAGTAAAATCTTTATCAACTTATTGAATGATTGTGAATTATTAAAGTGAGGTATGAATTTTTGAGGTGAAGTGTAGATATGTATAAGTAGGAAAATTTTACTCATCAATTAATGCAATCACCCTCATAGGGCCGGTTTATAAGGAGGGTGTTTCTCCCAAATTTTTTTTTTTTTTTTTTTTTTTTATAAAATGTTGTGTAAGTATTTTCTTGTACAAGTTGTAAGAAATTATAAGTAATTGTGTAAGAAAAGGTATAAGTAAAGGTAAATGGAAATTTTTGGTACAAGTAAATTTTTAATAGGTCAAAATAGAATGTAATGAGATAATAAAAATTGTAAAAATACATTCCTTGTGAAAATTGAGTGATAAAATAATCATTGTATAATTTTTAAGAAAAACGACGTAATAATATAATTTTAACGATTTATGTACCAAATAAATTTGAAACACTAGGAAAACTCAAAATATAGTTTTTATAACTAAATGTAAGTATAAAAATACCTCGGGATCATTTTTGAAAGTAACGGATTAAATATTCAAAATAATAACTCACGCGATAACGTTTATTAAATAAGAAAATAAAGTGTAATGTAAAATGCAAAACCGTTATGAAATGATGGATACGGAATATGAGAAATGACCGGAAAATGAGAATTGTGACATTCTTCCCATGTCAGCGGAATCACGTCCCCGTGATTCGATTAACGATACTATGGTCCGAACCTCGACAAGAGTTCTAAAAGTTCATGCTCATACGAACAGTCTAAATGATCATATCAATGCCCATGCGTACAGGTTCCCCATATAACTAAGTGCGTGCCGTGATCGGTTGATAGGGTAAACTTATCCAATATCGAGCGTAGCTCTCAAAGACCTTTAGGTAGTCGATTCTAATTTAATCTCACAACTCATCAAACAAGAACCGTCATGAGATTAAACTAAACCGACTTGAGTAAACTTGTCTCTTAGCTTGATTTTCGCAACTCATCAAACAAGAGCGTCACTAGATCAAGCTAGGAAACAAGTTGTTAGAAAGGTAGGATGCCACATCCTTGAATGAAGTCTTTTGAAAGATTAGCTCGATATTCGATTTGCTTACACAATCAACTCCAATCAACAAAATATATAACAACTAAGGTCGATGTCAATAGGTCTCAAATTAATCAAAGTCGTGGCGTGGTAAAGAATTGGAAGGAAGCTATGCACTCAAAATTATGTCGCATGCGAAATAAGGTAGTTGCTCGAAAGAATGTACCGTTACTGCGTTGCGAACTTCCTCGGTACCAGATAGAATGTTCGACCACGTGCGGAGGAATTTCAATGTTCGATCTTGTGGGCCTTCTATTGCCAACGCCGAGTTTGACGATTACCTCCTTGATTGGGAGTTCTTTCAACTTTGGGCGGTATTGCGGTGATCTAGACTTCCACACTCGTAACATGCTTTTCTCATCCTTGATTTCCGGTTCTGTGAGCAATTTCGCGAAGTGGCCCGTCTGTCTACATTGCCACACTTTCGCGATCTCTAAGTGATGATAATTACATCAGTACACAAAGGATGTGGACTGCATATCTTTTCGCCTGGTTGGTCGCCCATAGCTCGGGTTATTCGCCCTCTTGTTTCTTGATTACGGTCTCGGCTTCCGGTGATCCTCCCGTCGCTTTCGTCCATTGTTTGAAGTACCTTCTCCATTGTTGGTTCGTCTAGCATCGAGATGTATTATAATTTGGGTGAGTAGATCCGCTATTCCAGCGTTGTTGTACGGATTGTCATTGTTGTTTGAGTTGCCGTTGTTGTTACCTCCGGCGTGTGTTTCTTGCGGCCATGATCCTCTGAGAGGACCAAAACATCGGGTTGAGTAAGCGACATTCGAGCGAAGTCGGATGAGGTGCGAGCGGTGGTAATGTGTTATAGTGATCGAAACATGGCGAGGAGCGAGACATGCGATGTCTAACAAGTCGAAAGATGGAAAAGAAGATATGAACAAGGTACGGTAATGTAGGCGTGGCGTAAAACATGCTATGCATACCCGCTGACCAATGCAACTTGGTGACGGACTTTAAAGACTCGACTAAACATGATTTAAAACTACTGCTCTTATCATTGCATGGTTCTTCATAAATTAGACATAGTTGATCAGGCTATGTATAATTTATGAGTAACGATGCAACGATAGGACTAGTTGACTCGGATGATGTTCAATGTTTAATAAAATAAAATAAAAAAAATTTTCCGGTTATAGCTGTGATTTTTATTTTTGAAAAATCGGCATTCTCTATAACCTTTGGCTCTGGTACCAATCATCACACCACCATGGGGCTGAAACACGAGTGTAACGGAGGAACATAAGCACAAGATAATAGAACATACCAACATTAAGATTAAAAGAAATAATATTCCATTACAATACTAGTTTAGCCGTCATCGGCAAATATATTACAAAGTTTAGATTTCAAAATATAGAGTTTTATTACATACGACTTGTAGCGACAAGTGAAAACTTCTTTATGCAAGACTTGGTAGAAAGTGCTTACTAACGATCACACGAAATGCATGAGAGAAAAGCGGTCAACTATGAAAATAGTTGGTGAGTAAACACGCTTAGCAAAATAAGAAAACTCGAAAGAAATAAACAAAGCTTTCGGTCAATGAAAAAATAGTTCTCAAAGCAAAGGCATTGTGTATCCACTCGGTTCCAAATTCCGCCCATACAAAACTTGCAACTGTGTACACAACCCATTGCACAAAATTATAAGCGTCAAGTAGTCAAGTGTAAGTGGTCATAATAGTTCACAATATAGTACCATGAATATAATAATGTAGGGATGCTCCGAACATAGGAGACTTTGCCTTTGCTCAACAAGGAGACTCCTTTGTCACTCGACCACCTAGGTGAGATTTATTGAGGCGCTCTACCAATAAGGCGAGACTTTATAGTGATGCTCGAGCGGTGGAGACTCCTTTGTCACTCGACCACCTAGGTGAGATTTATTGAGGCGCTCTACCAATAAGGCGAGACTTTATAGTGATGCTCGAGCAGTGGAGACTCCTTTGTCACTCGACCACCTAGGTGAGATTTATTGAGGCGCTCTACCAATAAGGCGAGACTTTATAGTGATGCTCAACAGTGGAGACTTTGGGACAAGGTCATAACATGTACGGTTCAATAAATTCCGACAAGTCATATATTTATAATTAAATCCAAGATTCTAAGTCAAGTTCAAAAGTTCAAGTCTAAAGAGTTCATAAAAGTAAAATCAATTTAGTTCAAATATGGTTCATGCATTTCGCCCCAAAAATATAGTAAAGCGGTAAAAGGGATGTGATTACTCACTTGGTAAACGCGGGCGATGACAAAAGTGAGTACAGAGGTTTATAATGTAATCGTCAACGGGACCTATTATCAATGATATGATATGTCATGAATTGCAATGTAATGTTATGCATGCACTTCATATGTTATTTA